>CM053627.1:109463974-109508065 GCA_028646595.1 Phalanger gymnotis
CAAAAATAAATTTAAAAAAAAAATTAAGTAAATCTTCAGAAAGTGCCTAAGTACCCTGCACTGCACAAAATAGCCACTGGGGTCAAAAAGACAAAAAAATAAACCAAGTCACTACTCTCAAGGAGGTTATGTTCTACTTCTCTAATCTGTTTCATTGTCTTCTGAAAGGACCGCTGTGTGGTGCAGTGATAGCATTGGGCCTGGAGTCAGGAAGACCTGAATTCAATTCTGACCTCAGATATTTACCAGCTGTGTGGGCCTGGGCAAGTCATTTAATTCTTTGCTTCAGTTTCCTCATCTGTAAAATGAGCTGGAGAAGGAAATGGCAAATCACCCCAGTATCCTTGCCAAGAAAACCTCAAACGGGGTAACAAAGAGTCAGACACAACTGGAAAACAACTAAACAACAACAATGCCTTAAAAGCCTACTTCCAACATTTATGAAGATTGAATGAAACAAGACACGTAAACACTACACAAATGACATAATAATACATAATAAATAATACGACATAATAAAAATACTACTTTTATTCTCAAGTTTCTTCAGGATCTGGTTGTCAATATCTTTCATTTTTTTTCTTTTTTTCCTCTTTTACTTCCTCAGCTATAAACCACAATTGATTATGCAAATTCCTACCTCCTGGTAATGCTTGGAGAGCTAGCTAATTATAGCTTTAACTGTAAAACACAATGACAAACTTAAAGTAGGTAGAGAGCAGCTTAAAAGGAATTTAATGGCACAGGGTTTCTAATTAAATTATTTCACCTGGGAGAATGTCAAACCATCCTCATTATAAGATCACATATGACATGTGTTTGAAACTCAGTTTCATGGAGGCTGCTGAATTCATTTCAACTATCAGGTCCCTATTACCAGTCATATTTATAGCTAGAATATTTCTTCTTAAGCTCTCTGAGTCAGCGCCTCCACCTCACTGTTAACTACCTTCAATTCTCTTTTTTGGTAGCAACCGAAATATTTTGGAAGCTACAGAAGTCTCCAAAATAGTTCCCCAACAAGGGATCAGTTCAATGGAGTCTTGACCCCACATGGATCTACTAAGCCTGAGTGGATCCAAGGGCCCTCCAGGGAAGGTGTGGGCCAGGAAAAATATAGCCTGAGTACTAACTGGTTCAGCATACCCTGCTATCCATTTACCGGTTACTGTGACAAAGCTAGTAGTCTTGTATAGCCTCAGGACAGTACCACCTGGTTATTATTAGCCCATGATGTTTTTCCCCCCACACTCCAATTTGTACAGAATATAGATGAGGAAATATCCAGCTTTTTAAAAATTATTTCTCATTTATTTTTAGAAATTTAAGAAGAAATGCATTTAGTGCTTAGCAGATTTGATCCACCTTTAGACACCCTTCTCCCTGTCCTCCTCTCCCTTCATATACATAGTGCCTTGTACAATATCTTATACATAGCAAATGGTCCAAATAATTAATTGATGAAAAAATAAGATTATGAATGTGTGATCAGCAATTTCCATCTCTAGTCTATGATTTTTAAAAGTAATTTAGCTATATTCTATCTAATAAATTCAGATACTTTTCAAAATTCAAATGTGAAGCTCACTCTACCAGATACAAATAAACTAGTCACTAATTACCACAAGGGAGAAAAATCCCTTAGGGAGTTCAACATCCTTTTGTCCACACCTCCGCTAACAAGCTCTTATCCACCCCTCCTGTAACTTTGGCCATAGCTACATGACCAAAGACCAATATCTTTCTCAGACATAAAGGAAATTTGGCAAAAAGGATGAGATGGAAATAATCAATAGTAGAAGCACTGTGGGAAGTCAGACACTTTAATATACTTGGCAGAACTATCAATTGGTCCAACCATGCTGGAAAACAATTTGAAATAATGCAAGAAAAGCTACTTAACTATTCATACCACAAATAGACCTATAGCCAAAAACATCAGTGATAGAAAGGTTCCTACGTTTATAACAATATTTTTTGTAGTAACATAAAACTGGAAATAATACAGTAGGTGTCCTTCATTGGGTAATGTTTGAATGAATTGCAACATATGGATTATTAGAATACTATTATGTCATAAGAAATTGCAAATATGAGGAATTCATCAATACAAGAGAATATTGACAAGGAGTAGGAGAATAGTGTTCTATTATGTTCTATTATGATCCATCAATAGGGTTGGGTCTTTGGTGGGGAAGGGGAAGAGGGACAAACTTCATTTGTCAGCCCTTCAGCTCTCCCTTTGTCAGGTTCATGGTGCCCTGCCTTCCCACTTTGGGGTGCTACTGCAAACAAATTAAGTCCCAGGCCAGGTGCCTCCATTTATGCACAATAAAGGGATCCCCGGTAGGGTCACAGCAAACAAGCCCAATTCTTTGTATACCCATTGAGAAAGATCATGCTAGCAGCAAGAAGGGAGCAATGCATCAATCACATTTTAATAAGGCTCAGAGAGTACAGAGGCAGACAGCCTGAGAATGGTGCAGGGAATGGGGTGGAAAAGGGAAGCAGATGGCATGGGGAGGAAACAGAGGAGGGAGAGGACCACATAGTCACTTACGTAACTGCAGATCAGTATGGGGAGTACTTGGTCAGCATGGACCAATGGCATGCAGTGGAGCACTCAAGGTTTTAGGGTCCCATTCTGGGGGAAGGAGACTAACTCTTATGTGGACCCCATTGGGGTTTACTCATTAACATATCAATATCATTTGAAAGTTATCAGTGCCACCTTAGAGGTTTTTTTTAATTAGTATAATCTTTCTCTGGTTTTACCGCACATATGTAGAGTTTATTATCTGCAGTTTACAGAATGAGGGACAGTTATTGGGACCTAGCTGGTTTCTCCTAATTTGGCATGAATTTTCTGGATGTGGCCTTCATTAATTAAGGAAGCAGTTTTGGGCAAGTGGCTGCTGTGTTCCCCTTACACTCTTAATTCCTATTTATTGTTACTTCGCACAAGCTACTTACAGATTTACTTATTATACTAACTTGTTGGAGATGAGAGAACCATAACGAGATACAATTTCAACACAATAGATAATGGGTTCAATAATGTAGATTAAAAATAACATGAAAAGATATCAGAAATCAGATTCAATGCAATCACTAATCTTATTTTCAAAGGACCTGTGATGAAATGTTTCTCTTGTTTAAAGATGATATACTATCCATGAAGAATGCTATATTCTTAGTCGGTTATGGATCCTAGGTTAGCTGACTTGCTTACTATACTTACTTGCTGGAAGTAGGGGAACCATAACAAAATACAATTTCAACACAGTAGATAAGAGGTTCAATAATGTAGATTAAAAATCACAAGAAAAGATATCAGAAATCAGATTCAATGAAGTGACTAATCTCGTTTTCAAAGGACCTATGATGAAATGCTTCTCTTGTTTAAAAGATGATATGCTATCCATGCGGAATGTTATATTCTTAGTCAGTTATGTGTCCTGGGTCAGCTGGTTTTGCTCAATAATTCTTTGTAATAAAGGAGGGTTATATTCTGTGAGTACATAGAAGGTGAAGGCAAGCGATTATTTAGAAGTAACTGGTTTTAAAATCCAAAAAGCATCTATAAACCACTTTAAAAGGAAAAGGAAAATTGAAAAAGAAACAAAGGAAGAATGTTTCTAACTGAAGTCAAGTGAGTGAGCGAGCCATCACACCCAAAGCTCTAAGCAAGCGCTACTTTTCAGCAGAACATTTTGAAATTTAATATATTTCTTTTCTCAGTTCTGCCATTGTTAATAATGCCTCAAGAAAAGATGTTTTACATATTTGACAATTGAAAATTATTCTCAGCAGAGTGTAAAGCCCCACTTAAAACCCATGAGGGCTATGTGAATAGAAGAGAAATGGGAGTGATGAGACTCTGAGGATGAGTTTTTGAGAAGAAAAAGGAACCACTTTGACCTTCTCAGATGCAGGATGCTTAGTGAATTTCAAATAAGCACAAATGCTTAGTGAATTTAATATTTAAAATGCAAAAAAAAATGATTAGGCTTATTTGTTCATTAGAGGTCTATTCAATACAATTTTGAACCACAGTGGTTTAAATTACAATCCTGAGTGGCATGGTAGCTCCATCTCTTTTGTGGTCACAGCTTGTTGTTTTACAAGGCAGATTCTGTGGCTTAAACCTAATGCTTGAAAGAGCACTGGACTTGGAATCAGGAAGATCTGAGTTCAAATCCTATCCCAGCCATTTATATAACATGTGACCCTGGGCAACTCGCTTAACAATTTTCAGCCCTAGTTTCCTCATCAGTAAGATAGGGATAATCTATTGCTTAGTTCTGTTAGTTGTGTCTGACTCTTTGTGAGAAAGCTGCTGGGGTGACTTGCCATTTCCTTCTCCAGCTCATATTACAGATGAGGAAACTGAGGATTAAGTGACTTGCCCAGGGTCACACAGCTAGTAAGTGTCTGAGGCCGGATTGGAACTCATATCTTCCTGACTCAAATCCTAGCACTCTATCCACTGCACCATCTATCTGCGCTATATAAATGCTGGCTATTAGTTATTATTATCCGAGCGTAGTGCTCATCTATGACATACGTGCTGATGAATTAACCTGATTAACAGATCAGCTGCATGTCACACAATCTGGGCAAAATATGTTTTTCATTTATTTTATTTTCCCACTGAGCACGGTTAGAGAGATCTCTTTCACATTCTCTGAAAAGGCTTTACAGGGTCTGAGAATCAATAAAATTAGTACAACGAATAGGCATATTTCGGAAGTCTCACCATCAATAAAATAGCCATTTTTTGTCTGTACTGCAAGCAGGACACAGGGCGCCAGGGTTTTAGAACATCATTCTAGCCCAACTTCTTCACTGTGACACTGGGAATACATCTTTCCAATTGCATCCTCATGTGGTGTAGTTCATTGTACAACTGAGTCTTCTGTGATTTCAATGTGTGTATGAGAGACACCTTGTCTAAGGATAGCTTTCAATGCTGCATTTTGCCTGACCAAAACAAATAAAACAATAGGTCCAGTAGAATTTTATATTCACAAGAGTTGAAGCATTGGATAGATTGCTGGGCCTAGAGTCAAGAAGACCTAAGTACACTGGCCTCAAATACTAATGAGCTGTGTGACCCTAAGCAAGTCACATACCCTCAGTCTGCCTCAGTTTACTATAATACAGGTATAATAGTGTCACCTACATCCCGGGATTGTTGTGAGGATCGAATGACATAATAATTATAATAAAGTGCTTAGCACAGTACCAGGCACACAGTAGGCACTTAATAAATGCTTGTTTCCTTCCTCTTCTGCACTTCTTAATAAGTGGTGTAGCAGTCTATAGCTGTAGAAATCACCTCCACAATCATACCAGGTCTCTACCTTTATTCAATGAGCATGCATAGATTACTCTCACATAGATTTTATTCATAAGAAAATACCTGTTGAGGTCAGTCATAGCTGATGTTTTCTCGGTTTCCCATTTTTTATGAAAGCATCATCCATGATCTTTCACTCTTTTGGCATCACACCCTTTTGGGAATATCTTGAGAATCAATTCCTTAGTGCTTTTGAAGGTACATTGCCTTCCATGCTGACTTAAATTTCTTTTAGCCAGAGGCTAGCATTGCATCTTCTGGAGCAACTGTGTCAAACCAAATAGAAACAGAGGTCACTAAACCATACCTAAGGATCAATGCAGTCATGTTAACATTATCTAGGTTTTATTGTATTTTTTATTTATTTTGTTAAATTTTTCCCAATTATATTTAATCTGGTTTGGAGGCAGCCAAATCCAGGCTGTGGACAATATATTGGACACCTCTATCATAGATGATCCCCTACTATGGAATCCCTTAAAGAGGAATACTTTTAGTTATTAGGTTCACCCTGGCACTGATGTCTCTTGTTTTTTTCTTAAAATGGCTTTTCAGTTCAGTTGTTTTTCAGTCACATCAAACTCTTCATTACCCCGTTTGAGATTTTCTTGGCAAAGGTGTTTTAATGGTTTGCCATTCCCTTCTCCAGCTCATCTGAGAGGAACTGAGGCAGACAGGGCTAAGTGATTTGCTTAGGGTTACACAGCTACTGAGTGTCCGAGGCTAGATTTGAATCCAGGAAGATGTCTTCCTGACTCCAGCCCAGCATTCTATACACTGCATCGCATAGCTGCCCCTAAAATGGCTTACTCTGTGCCAAATCCCAATTAGGCTAGAAGTAGTTATGCCCAGGTATTGTATCTATGACAATAGGAGTGAAGTACCAATTAATTCACTTGCTTGCATTCTTCAAAGCAAAATCAGTGCAGGTGAAAGAGGTGCAGGTGAAAGAGAAAGTCATCAATAGCGGTCCCTATCATTTTAGGGGGTGACCCTTTTGTGTTCTTGCTGCTTGAGTTGTTAATAATCTACCTTATTTCCCCAAATGAGCATTAGGGCCAAAATAACATTTCCTTCCCTTATGAACGTTTCTACTGAATTAATCAAATGCAAGCCTCTGGGAAGTGGACCGTGGGGATTCTGGATGTGCCAAGAAGGTACTGGAAATGCACTTACCCAAATGAACTGGGCCTCTCTGCAGACTGCACCAAGGCAGTCCATTCACTGAGGTCTTTTGTGTGCTCTACTGAGCTGGTTACTCTTTATCAAAGCAACTCAATTTGCAACATTTTATCTTCTAAGAATACCACAGTAAAAAAAAAGAAGAAAAAAGTCAAATTATCTGTCGTCCACATAGCAAGAATTTTTGAAAACACGGTGGTTTCAAGCTGAATGTAAAAGATAATCTCATCATTTCAATTACTTCTCAACAATCGCCTCTCCAGCCTCCAATACAGCTATGGGAGGAAAGGGTAACATCTACTTCCCTCGTAATTCTCCTGCCTTATGAAAGAGTGTAATCTTGTGGCTACAGACACATTCTGTGAGAGACTTAGTTAAGCAGTATTGAACAGGTCACATTGTTTTCATCGTCTTCTCCCCCCTCCCTGGCTTATACCTTAGGAATGGTGGTATCTGCCAACAGAAAGAATTGTTTTACAAAGCTGGAGATAACCCTGGAAAAACCCAGGCCCTAGAGAATGGCTCTTAAGAGAATCCAAAAACGTATAAACTTCTCCAAACTCATGCAGCCGGTTCCTGATTTTACATCTGAAAATTTAATATTGTTCCTTAAAGGGAGAGGGCGAACTGGTGATCTAGGCTAGCTTGCTGATAATGGATTGTTTAAATGTAGATGGGCACACATTATTAATGAGATTGAGTGATAGCCCCTTAGAGAGTTCACCAATTGGGATAAAAGCTTTCCACATGCATATGTGCCCCAAGGAACTTCAGTCATGACCTCTGTTGACCCCCACAAATCCAGGCCCTGCTATTTGACTCATCAGAGATTTACAACCTGTCTATTTTATATTAAATCGAACAATAGATTAGTGTCCCAGACGAAGCATAATTATATGTATAGACGGACACCACAGCCATCGGTCACACATGGTCTCGTAGCAATTTCATTAGCTCTTTGGCACAGAGAAGGATACAGACTGATGCACACACACATACACTCAGACTGTGTCTTACAGGAAACTAAATATCAAAAAAGAAAAAGATTGACTGATACCAAAAAACAATTCAAGGCACCTGGATCACTGGATTTTTCACTTTTCATTCAGGTATCTTGGCATCTTAAAGAGATCAACACTATCTCTTTGTCCATCCAAAGGCTAAGGTTGAGACGATAGAAAGTGAATGAATATAAGTGGTTCACACATCTAGTGGAAACCTGAAGTCATTTAGGCATAGTATCGTAAGGCAGAAAAGAAAGAGATCTCAGAGGCCTGCGAACTCCCCTTCACTTTACAGATGTCTACACTGAGATACAGGGCATTTCTATGATTTGCCAAGTCACCCAGGTAACGAGTAACAGAGCTGGCATTAAAACTCGGGTTTAATGGGGGTTTTCCCACTGTACCATGTTCCTCCCATATTATGTCTCAAGAAAAGGACAAAGAAACTAGTCAGTGACTGTACCTACATTAAGGTTCATTGACGGAAGCAAGGAAATATGCATTTACTAAGTACTCACTGTGTACCAGGCACTGTGCTACACTAATATTTACAAATATTATCTCCTTTATCCTCACAACAACTCCAAGAGGTAGGTGCTATTATTAACAACCATCTTGTAGGTGAGGAAATCAAGGCAGACAGAGGTTTAATCATTTGCCCACGGTCACGCTGCATCTGCTGCCAAATTTGAATGCAGATCTTCCTGACTGGGGCATGGGGGGTTGGGGTGGGGCTATCCTTTGTGCTGCCTAGCTGCCTCTATCACCTCTATCATTCTTACTCATCTGGAGATTTTCAGATCCTTCCTCTGATACCAATCAATTCTAATATTCTCCTTTAAATCTCCCAGATTAACAGAATTCATTTAAGATGAATGAAGAATATGAGTAAAATCATACCTATTCTTTTGATTCCATGTCTTATATTCTCTTTAAACAAAGAGAATGAACGGTAAATACAACCAGTTCAAAATGCTTAGAAGAAAAGATTTAATTTCCCATGGTTTTGAATATCATCTGAGACTCTTATCGAGTACAAAACTAAACCTCTCACTTCTCTGTGAATTTAAACTACATCTTTTGCTTCCATAGTCCCCTGAAAGCATGGAAGTTCCCCTTCAGCCTTTAGCAGCCTGCCATAACAATCAGAGCTAAACAGGTCATACAATGCATGAAGCTGGAAGGGACTTGGAGATCATTGAATCCAACTCCCTCATTTTACAGATGAAAAAATTGAGACTCAGAGTGTATAACTTGCCCAGGGTCAAACAGATATAAAAAGCAGAGCCAGGATCTTAACGAATTTCCTTTAGATGCAAATCCGGCCCTCTTTCTATTCTCTGGCACTGCCTTATTTCTAAGAAGTCACAGAAAGGGGCAGCTAGGTGGCTCGGTGGAGAGAATGCTAGGCTAGAATCAGGAAGACCTGAATTCAAATTTGGTCTCAGACACTCACTAATTGTGTGACCTTGGGCATGTCACTTAAACCTGTTGGCCTCAGTTTCCTTGTCTATAAAATGAGCTGGAGAAGGAAATGGAAAACTACTCCCAGTCTCTTTGCCAAAAAAAAAAAAAAAACTCCAAATGAGGTCATGAAGAACCAGACACGACTGGATTGAACAACAACAGAAAAGGGAAATTTGGGGAGGATAAATATATCCCTTAATAGTGACAAGGTTAGACAAATAAGAGTGCTGTATGATAGAGAAGTTAGATAAAGGAAACAGGAGCTGTAAATATACCTAGTTCTCTTTTTTTAATGGAATCTTAATACCTTTTTCCAACTCTGGGTTCTTTTCTGACGTGGTTTCCAACCCATCAGCCTGTAAATCTCCTATGTATAATTTAATACTGTATTACCCATCTTCATAGTGGGTCAGGGCTTTAAAAACTGATGAAGTATATATACACACATGTATATATGTAGGTATGTGGCAGGTGAAAGATGAAATGACACTAAGAAACAAAGGTTCAATCTTCCTCATAAATTGTGTACACATACATATGTGTATATGCATACATGTATATATATTCATATATATAGAAATATAGACATGCATGTATATACATATGTGTGTACATCTATAACGTGTTTTGTACATTGATGTACACATACGTATTGTGTATATATGCATGTGTGCATATACGTATATGTGTGTGTATATGGTGTATATATACATATATAAAACCTCAACACCTTTATTAAGTTAAAACTCTGGGTTTAAAGAACATTCAAGATAATTAATAGAAGTGTTTTATTTGTTAAGAGATTAAAAAGCAGATTTTTTAATAGAACAAAACCTCTAATTTAGGGAAATGAGATGCCCACCTAAGTTAGGTACACTTCAGTTTAAGCAGTTCAGTATATGAAAAACCAGAAGTTCACAAAATATAACATAAGGTTTGATTTTCCCTTCATGAAAGGATTGACAGTCTTTTTAAATAACAAATTTGCCTAGTGTTTGAAATATTATTAAATTACACAACTTGATTTGTGCATTTTTAAAGATGCATCTACTGTAGGAAGTGAAATACTTCTTTCAACATAAATTTAGTAGCTAGGAAGTAGATATAAATTTAGTAGATAGAAAGTGTTTGTTTATTATTGTATGTGTCATTCAAATGTTATAAAATTGTATGTTAGGAGGAACAACAAATTTTGGTGGTTGCAAAAGGAGGGAAATGAATCTGCAGATTGCCATCAGTTCTAGGCTGAGCCTGACTCAAGCCAGTCCCCTCTTGGTAGTTTGGGTTTAATATTGGAACAAAATAGAGCACTCATCTATCATTCAACAGTTAATAAGAGGACATTTGCTTAGTTAACGAGGTGAGGTATTGAGAACACCTCAGGTTGATTCAGCTGAGCAAAGTTTCTTTGCCTGAGTTGCTGTTGTGGTCTGCCAGTCAAGTATGAGAGTGGGCCTGGAGCTACTTGTGGCTATTCAGTAATGCTGACAGTCTGAGCCTTTAGCCCCCTTAGCCAACCAAGCGTCAAGAATGGCCCCAATATCTTTTAGGAAAAGAACCTGGCCTAACTTTCATGAGGGAAGGAGTTAAGATATTGCTAACCACATCACCACTTTGAAAGCACAATGAAATGGGGTAGGTGAGCCAGCTCAGGAGTTCTTTAGACAAGGAAGTCTCTTCCAACCTTTAAATTCAGGGTTCTCTACCAGGTGCTGCCATTTTTTTAATTCTGCAGGAGGCTGGAGATTGATGAGGAGTATAAGTAAAGAGAGGACGGGAACTATGGGAAAAGCTAGAGCAAACACTTATAAATGGTTCAGCCATATAGATGGAACCTAGGAGACTCAAGCCAGAAGTGATAGAGTTGAGTTTCTACTAAGGAAAGAGTCAGGTTTATCTATATCTTGCGAGGATGCTAGGTTGGAGAGACAAATCTAGATATGGGTAAGGGACATGAATAGAACTTCAGAGACAAGTCATAGCATGTTATCTAAGATATATACATACACATATACATACATAGGTGTACATATATATGTGTGTATATTTAACATTTTTGTTAGTCTCCAGTAAATAAGATCATAGATTTAGAGCTGGAAAGGATCTTAGGTTCAACTTCCTCATTTTATAGATCATGAAACTGAGGTATAACAAGGTTAAGTGACATGTCTATGGTCATACAATAAGTGCCAGAGGAGAGATTTGAACCCAGGTCATCCTGATGCCAAATCTAGCACTCTATCTACTATACCACGTTGTTGTGTTTCTGTATATCCTTTTACTTCAATTTATTTTTAATTAATTTCTTTATAAAACTTTGCACTCTTAAATTCTAACAGAGAATTTGCTGGCATCTAGCCCAGGAAAAGGATGAATATTCAGGTTTCCTAGGGAGTCAGAATTAAAAAGAGATAGATGTGTGTGTGTGTGTGTGTGTGTGTATGTTTATGAGAAAGAGTTAGAGACAGAAATAAAGACAGACGCGAATAGTGAAAAAGAGACAGAGAAAAAGAAAGAAAAGTAGGCACAGAAAAAGAAGGTCAAGGCCAGAGGAAGTATTTTGAGGAGGGCCTCAGGAATTAAGCTCAAGAAGGTGAATCTCCCAGAGATATTTCTTCATACACTCAGAGTAAAGAATTTGAATTATTAAAAAATCATAGAAATGAAATTTTGCTCATTTCAGTTACAAATAGATGCTAGCTAGTCAAGTATGTCTAGTAGAGGTCTCACTTAAATGCCTAGAGAAGAATTATATAATTCTGCATAAAATTTCTCCCTAAGCATGATTACATTGGAATTGTCTTGTATATAAACAGAAGCTTCAAAAATGTTAGATAACACTTGGATAAATATATACTCTCCTTCCAGTCTTTTTTATACTATCAATTTGCTTGTTTATGCTATCAATTTTGCTTTTTTGTATAAATGATACGAAGCTAAATTTTTTAAAAGTTTTATCGATAACTTCTAATTTTACATTGTGGTAATTTCTAGATATCCCCCTTAACTGACCCTAACATTCTGCTCTTACAGTCTAACAAAGGAATTGTGTTTCCTTTTCCTCCTCTCTTCTCCTGGGTCAAGATTGGTTGTTACAATTACATTTGATTTCGTTTTATTGTTCTTTTTCATTTACATTGTTGTAGGTGTATATTGTTCACCTGCTTCTGCCATTTCACTTTGTGTCTTCACTTTTAGTCTTCCTACATTTCTCTGAATTCCTCAGGTTAGGTTTTTTTTCCTATGGTGTAATAATATTCCATTCAGGCCCAGGCTGGAAGTACAGCGGCCACACACAGGCCCAATCCCACTGTTGATTGTCATGTCATGAAAGCTTTGACCTGCTCCATTTCCAAGCTGGGTCGGTTTACCCCCTCCTTAGACAGCTTGGTGGACTTTTGTTCCTAAGGAATCATCATATTGCAGCCACACTGATCAATTTAACGCTTTTGCACTCCAGAGTTTTCAAGCTCAAATGACCCGCTAGCCTCAGCCTTCCTTGAAGCAGGGATTACAAGTGTGTGCCAGCATGTCTGGCTATGATTTGTTGTCAACCTTTCTAATTACTTCCCTTTCTAAGGGTTCCAAGGCACTTGATAGTGAATATATATGCACTCACAAGAGATTCATATGCTGTTAATTTTGTAATGGAAAGCCTGGTTCACAATTCCCCTATACTTCTAATGAAAGGCAATGTAATGTAGGAGAAAGAGCATCAGACTCAAGATCAAGAAAAGCCAAGGTCTAAATTCTGTCTCTGCCACTGACTAGCTGTGGGACCATGAGCAAATCACTTAAAATTTCTACCTTAATTTCCTCATCTGAAAAATGCAATATTACCTATATTATCTCAAATGGTTGTTTTAAGGACCAAACGTCACACTATATGGAGAGAACCTTGCTTGTCATAAAGTATTATAAAAATGTCAGATATTATAATAATAATGTTTCTTCTCATTTTTAATCCTGGTTATTTCAATCAATCAATGAACATTTATTAAGTACCTATTAATTGCCAGGAACTATGTTAAACATAGTAGATACAAAAACAACAAATGAAGAAACCCTTGCCCTCAAGGAGATTAAATTCTTTTGAGGAAGACAACACATACATATATAAGTGGGGGGGGGAGGTGTCTGCACTTCAAGTGACATAACCACAGAAGGCCCAGACAACAATTTAAACTAGGTATTTAGGATTTTTTTCTATAATTCTACAGTAATATGTGAATAAGCCATTAACCAAATCCAGAGGATTACAGAATTTGGGGTCATTGAATGAAAACAGATGATTATGGAATCATCTGTTATAGGACATATTTGGGCTAAATGATGGGCTAGAAAAATCAGACACACTCCTGGACTTACATTTAAAAACAGCAGCCAGTCAAATGGTGGAGGTCTCCAAGTTTGAGAGTTGAAGATTCTGTGGTTGAAGTCAGGTTCCTGAAAGGAAAGCACTTGGGGAAGAAAAGAGTTTCTCTGTCTATCTGTCTCTATTGTTGTCTCTCTCTGTCTCTGTCTCTGTATGTCTTTCTCTCTGCTTTTCTGTCTCTGTCTGTCTATCTCTGTCTCATTCCCTCTCATTTTTTCCTGTTGCAACACTGACCATCTAATTAGAGAGACTAAACCAGTACCACACAGTGTGTCCCACCAGGATTAGAGACGCAGGGACGCTAGACCAGTGGGAGACAAGACTTCTATCTTAGGGCAGAGTGGCACACCAAAGACAATGGATATGGAAAGAGAGTCACCTCAAGATAGAGAAGCAGTTTCAAGAGTATAACCTTCTCTGCCAGAGAAGAATGTCAAGTATAGACTCAAGAAAGGACTTCTAGGCCATAAAGTAGAAAGAGTTGTTAGTTATATTTTTGCCTCATGTGTATCCTATGCAAGTCTCATTACCTTTATACTTTTATATTTTGATTCTATTCTTCTCCTGAATCTATGTCTATTTGTGGGAAAATACGTCCCAGGCCTTGGAGCATAATCCTTGTGCCAATTTTTCTTGTTATATTACCTAAATAAATGATTTTACTAAAAGCTAGTTAAGTCTAGCTGACTGATTGTTAACAGGAAAAACACTGCTGGGGGCTCATGAGCCACAGTACTAAACACTTAACCTTTACTGCCCTGAGAGTGGAGGTACTTAGTCATTCTCTAGATCCCCTAAACTGTGAGTGTGTACAAGATATGGAATGACCTGGAGAGGATACTACACTATGTGTTCTTTACATGCCAGGCTTTGCGTTAAGAGCTGGGGGTGGGAAAAAACAGTGGAAGACAAAAGCACTGACCTTGCCCTCAAGGAACTGACATTCTAACGGGGGAGGCAACCTGTAAACAACTAGGTACACACAAAATATATACAGAGTAGATGGAAGGCAATCTGAGAGGGGAAGATATTAGCAGCTAGAGGAACTCTGGAGAGGCTTCCTGCAGTAGGTGAGATCAGAGCTGAATTTTGAAGTCAAGGAAACTAAGAGGCAGAGGTGAACATAAGAGACGTAGAATAGAAATGAGAGACGGTGCAAGGCACTGAAGCAATAAACATAGAGTGCACAGAGGAGAATTTAGCATAAGAAGACTGGAAAGAAAGAAAGGGGCTAGTTTATGAAAAGCTTTAACAAAGAAGTTAAAATTTGATCCTGGAGATAACACAGAGCCCCTGGAGTTTGCTGGGCATGGTCAATCCTATGCTTTACAGAAATTATCTTGGCTGATGAGTGGACGATATATTAGAGTGGAAAGAGATTTGAGATAGGGAGATATAGAGTAAATGTAAAATAAATATGAGGTAGTATGGTGCAGTGGGGCAGCCAGGTGGTGCAGTGGATAGAGCACCTGGCCTGGAGTCAGGAAGAGTCTTCTGGAGTTCAAATCCAGCCTCAGACACTTATTAGAACCTGAGTAAGTTGCTTCACCCTGTTTGTCTCAATTTCCTCAGCTGTAAAATGAGCTGGAGAAGGAAATGGCAAACCACTTCAGTATCTTTGTCTAGAAAACCTCAGACATGGTCATGAAGAGTCAGACATGACTGAACAACAATATTTGATTAAATAACCTAGATCTTAGACTCAGGATGGATCTTGGGCAAGGATACTCATGATCTACCTGTCCTTTTTCCCACAGATTGATCTGTTTCCTGACCTTTCAGACATGTCCATCCCTAGAATAATGATGCCTGACCTTCTGACCGCGAGGAAGACTGGAAAGGTAGGAAAGGACAAGGTTATATAGCTAGGCAATAAAGAGCTTTAAAAGCTAAACAGAGAATTTTAAATTTGATTCTAGCGGCAACAGGAAGCCACTAGAATTTATTGAATGGGGAGACAATGTGATCAGACTTGCACTTTGGGAAGATAAGTTTAATAACTTAACAGACAGTAGAGCAGCCTGGGGAGAGACTTAAGACAGGGAGACCAATCAGCAGGTTACTGCAATAGTCCAGGCAAAGTGAAGTAATGAGGATGGATGCAGTGTCAGAGGAGAGAAAGGGGCATATATGAGAGATATCTACAAAGGTAGAAACAATAAGATTTGCCCATTGGACGTGGGGGGTGGGGGATGAGAAAGAGTGAAGAGTTGAGGATGATGACACCTAGGCTGTGAGTCTGGGTGAGTGGGAGGATGGGGATAACCTTGACAGTAATAGGGAAGTTAAAAGAGGGGAGGGTTTGGTAGCAAAAAATAATGAACGCAAAATCAATCGTATGCCAAAGAGATGTAAGAAGCTAGATGGTATAATGCACTACCTCCACTTTTTCAATCTTCATGCTAGTCTCTCTGACATGTTGCTTCATTTTCACAGTAATTAGGGACATGCCTTGCACTCCAGTTCAGCAACATCTGGAAATTATTGTTATTAATTTGTTTTTATTATTATATTCAGTTGAATTCACATAGAAATGGACTCAGGACACATCATTCTCCAGCAATTATTCTTTCATGTTTAACATTTGGTGAACTATTGCCTAAGTGGATAGAATAATTAATTTTTGTAATTGAATTAAAATATTGAGATGCAAGCTTATTTTCTGCAGACTCACTGAATGCATCTTCAGGATGCTTTCCAGGAGCAAACAGGACATGGAAAGGGAAGTAATGTAAGGAGGCTGGAAAGATAAGTTGGTCTAGGCTGTGAAAGGCTTTAAATGACAGAAGGGCTTATATAATATAAGGGGTTTCCCCTTGATCTTACATAGTTTTAATTTCTTCTACCAGACCTCTATATTCTAAGACCTTTTCTTTCCCTCTGTTCGTAGGTTACTAGTGTTCAGTATGGCAAAATTTAATGAAAGTGTTCTTAAATTTTTGTAGGTCTGTTACGTCCAGGCAACAGGAACAGTTTTCTCTGTACTAATGATTCGTATGTATATATAAGTCCAATAATAAATATGTTATATATAATATAATATGTAATATTATTATATAGTCCATATATATCACAATAATATAATTTAATATAATATTTATATATAATCATATTATAATGACATAATATAATGATGCTAGCTTATAAATCCACATTACCATTATAAAGAGTTTCATGTACAATATCTAACTTAATTATCATGACTGCTTGGTGAGATAAATATTATAAATATTACTATCCCCCCTTTACAGATTAAAAAAATTGTCAATTTGATACAATTCAGTAAACATTTATTAAGCACTACTATTTGTCAGGTACTGTGCTACATGCTGGGGATACAAATATGAAAAAGAAAGACAGTGTCTGCTGTCAGGAAGCTTGCAGTCTCAAGGGGGAAGGCAGCAGGGAGTGGGGTGACACCAAGGGGAACCGAGGCAGACATGATGTTGCATGGAGCTGAAGTCAAGCAGAGCTGCTGATGAAGAATGAAGAGTTACCTGGAAATTCCAAACCTCAGCTCTCTATAAAGCAAGAGGGTTTTTTTACCTAGGACATTGTGGATAGTGACAGAGCATAGTCTGAACCCAGTCATCCTAGAAATTAGGAGTCTCTAGTGGTTGAGTTCTTTGCCCTTTAATCTCAATCACTGGGTCTTGAAATTTGATATTAGATCTGCCTGCCAACTACCTACCACTCACTGCCTGCCTAAACTTTCTCTAATTTTCTGTTATTGGGATCCCCTATTTGACTAAATGGGGCAGCTCGGTGAGGCAGTGGATAGACAGCCTGGTCTGGAGTCAAGAAGACTCACCATACTGAGTTCAGATCTAGCCTCAGACACTTACTAGCTGTGTGATCCTGGGCAAGTCACTTGACCCTATTTACTTCAGTTTCCTCAATCAATATTCGTGGATCTGTGTACTGACCCAGCTGTTCTGGAAAACAATTTGGGATTATAGAAGAAAAGTAACTAAACTGTTCATACGCTTTCTTTGATCAGCAATTCTTCTACCTGATATGTGCCCCGAGGAGGTCAAAGAAAGAAGGCTCTATATGTGACAAAATATTCATAGCATTACTTCTGGGGAGGGAAAATAACTAAATCACATGATTCCCTACTGATAGGAGAGACTGAATAAATTATGATATATTAATGTAATGCACTATTGGCAAGAGCAGCTAGGTGGTGTAGTAGATATAGCACCATGCCTGGAGTTAGGAAAACTCATCTTCCTGAGTTCAAATCTGGCCTCAGATACAAGCTGTGTGACCCTGGGCAAGTCACATCACCTTGTTTGCCTCAATTTCCTCAGCTATAAAATGATCTGGAGAAGGAAATGTCAAACCACTCCAGTATCTTCATCAAGAAAACCCTAACTAGGGTCATGAAGAGTCAGATGTGACTGAACCACAACAATATTTAACTAGACCATCTAGATCTTAGATTCAGTAAGGATCTCGAGCAGCGATACTCACGATCCACCTGTCCTTCTCCCATGGATTGATCTGGTTTCTGACCTGTTTTCAGATACGTCCCTGAGTGTCCATCCCTAGAATAATGACACTTGACCTTCTGACCCTGGGGATCATCTGGACTAAGTCTCTGTCTTCGTGATTTTATTCTATTCCTTTGGTGCCCAAGCCCTAGTTATTATGAGTCTATTTCCCAAAACTAGGTTAATTTCTCGCTGAAATATAAAAATCGTAAAATTTCAATTGAGAGAATTTTAAGTTTTCCATTTAGCAAAACAAAGATTACTACTTTATCTGTTTGGTACTGTTTTTACATAACTGCCAACAGAATTAAGCAACTATACCATTCTGATTCAACTTTTCCTTTTTTCTATTCTTTCTCTGCTTCAAAGACATAGAGCAGGTGTTGCCCCATGGCATGTTAGCATTAAAATTAATGCTTATTTTAAAAGCAGTCATTATAGGCTATCACCAACCATCTCTAGCTATAGTTTCATAAGTACTCCTTCCTACTTATACAATTTGAAAAAAAACACCTGAAGCTGGAGAACACAGGGGCTTAAGTTCTGACCCACCAGTTAGTTGTATAGCTTTGGGCAAGTCATTTTTAAGGTCTCCTCTGGCTTTAATATTCTATTCTGACTTCAGCACAGGACACACACACACACACACACACACACACACACACATATGCACGTACGCACGCACTTTGGAAAATAGACTCTGTTAAAAAGTAGTAAGGCAGCTCCATTATAAATAGCCAGAATGAGGATCTCTCATCATCTTGGACTAAAATTACAGAGCTGAAATACAATCGCAACTCTCCTATATTTTTTAAAAGTATATTTTAAATATAGGACAGACTGCCACAGTTTTAGGCTTTCCAGAATATGTTGACATTTGTAATAAATCATGTTGGTAAACTTATCATCAGCATTATTCTCCAGCAGAACAAACAACAGCCGCTTCAAAAACTCTGTACCAGACTCCTTGAAAATGTTAGCTTTCCCCTGTGTCACCAATTAATTATTGGTTGTTACATTGATGATGATGAAGGTGAGAACTATTTTCAGATCTCAGCAGCAGCACAAAATGCCCAGAAATAGTATGATGTAGGACAAGAAGTCAGGTGACCTACCAACTTTGCTCCTAAAACATCAGTGTGAGTTTGGACAAGTCACACAATCTGTATGTGCCTCAGTTGCCTCATCTAAGAAATGAAGGAGTTCCACTGGATTGGCCAAGATGACAGAAGGTAATCTCTGCCCTCTGGCTGCTCTGGCTTCCATCAGGTCCCAGCTAAAATCTCACCTTTTCCAAGATGCCTTTCCCAATCCCTCTTAATTCTAGAGCCTTATTTATCCTGTATGTAGCTTGTTTGTATGTTGCTGTTTGCATGTTGTCTCTCCATTAGATCAAGGGTGGGGAACCTTTGGCCTTGAGGCCACATGTGGCCTCCTAGGTCCTTGGGTGTGGCCTTTTGACTGAGTCCAACTTTTACAGAATAAATCCTTTTATTATGGAGATTCATTCTGTGAAGTATGGATTCAGCCAAAGAGCTGAACTTGAAGAGGTAGAGGGCCACATGTGGCCTTGAGGCCACAATCTGCTCTAGATTGTGAGTTCCTTCAGGGTAAAGACTATCCACCTTTCTTTGTATCCCAAGTCCTTAGCACAGTCTGGCACATAGTAGACATTTAATAAGTGATTACTGACTGACTGAAAAGATGGAAATAGTAATGCAAAGCCTGAGAGACAATAGGCACATTCATCCAACGCTGGTGGAGTTGTGAACTGATCCAACTGTTCTGGAAAACAATTTGGAATTACACAAGAAAAGTCACTAAATTGTTTATACCCTTCCTTTCCACTACCTGGCACATGCCCCATGGAGGTCACAGAAAGAAGGATCCTTAGATGACAAAATATGCATTGCAATACTTCTGGGGATAGCAAATGTCTAAATCACATGAGTCCCTATTGATAGGGGTGACTGGCCAAATTATCATAAATCTAATGGACAATTGTTGCATTATACAAAAAAATTAAAATCTGAAGAACTCAAAGAAACAAAGGGATACTTGAATGAACTGATGCACAGTCAGCTAAGCAAACCCAGGAGAACAAATCTCTCCTCTGACACTTAATAGCCATATGCCACTGGGCAAGTCACTAAACCTCTCCCAACCTACCTATAGCATATGCTTACCAGAGTTACTCTGAGGATCAAACTACATAATGTACGGAACACTTTGAAAGCCTTAAAGCTAGCAGCAGCAGCATTGTATTTAGTAACAAAAATAACAATAGTAAGAATAATTGATGTGTCTAGCACCTGAAAGCTTATAACATACTTTATATACTTTATGTCATTTGATACAACAATCCTATCAGCTAAGTGCCGTTATTACTTCCATTTTACAGATGAGAAAACTGAGACTAAGGTTAAGGAACTTGAGCAGGGTCACACAGCTAGTAATTATCTGAGGTAAGATTTAAACTCAAGCTTCCCGACTCCAAGCTCTATCTACTGTACCACTTAGTTGCCAAGATAATATATAGTGCTAAATAAAAATCATCTATTAGATAGAAAACATTAAAAGGAAGTCATATCCTGGGTAATCATAAAGACAAACCATGACAGTAAAGTAGAGATAATGAAACACACCTCTCTCTTTTCGGTAGTGATGATATTGACTAAAGAAAGATATGAAATGTTCGATGCACTGTATCCTGATTGGCACTCATCAATCAGAGAGTGACATCAACTCATAGAACCCATCTTATCTAGCCAGTCCCAGACCATCCTATACATTCCATGCTTGACAGTTCATCCAGTCATCCATCCTGGTCATCTTCTTTAACCTGTATTATGCATTTATCCCACCATTTCCTATGCTTTGTTAACCACCTCTTGCTCTGGGAAGCATAATCAAATCAATTCTACCATTCTACTGAAAAGAGTGGGTCAGTGGACTCCTTTTTGGTTCCATTCACTATCCCTATCACTTCCCAAAACACTCTTTCCTGGTCAATACCCAGATATCGTCTTAACCTATTAAATGGAAACTCCTTGAGGCCAGAGACTCTCACTACTATATTTCGTCCACAAGACTCAAGGGAGTGTTTGCACCAAGTACTTCATAGGTGTTTTGTAGGCATTCATTGATTTATTGGATTTGCTGAGCTGTTTTTCTTTGTTATGGGGGAAAGTTCAATGAGCATTGAAGTGTATCCAGAAATGACTTCGATGTAAAAAGATATCAATAAAATTTATTAAAATAAATGAAAATAAAGGAATTGAACTGGATGACTTCTCACATTCCATGATTCTATAATTCAGTGAAAAATATGGAAATAATTATATCATAAATGGTGATCTAGCACAAGTGTTCTGTGATTGATTCTTTCAGGAGTGACACCCACTCAGACCTTCCATCTCCCTTTGTTAGCAGAGAAATAGTGTTTTGTGTTGCAGATACCTGTGTCTACATCCTAGCCAACTGTTAGACTAAGCCCCACTGGGATTAGAACCCATGTCTCATTTAAATTTCAAAGCCAGCCTCCATCCTCTCCAATTCAACCTCCCCAGAGTTGCCTGAAGCTCAGGTCTGACCATATCATTTCACTCATCCAAAAGCTTTATTTGCCCTGCTGCCTCTAGGATAAAATTAAAAATCCACAGACTGCCATTGGAAGCCCTTTACAATCTGCCTCCATTTTATCTTTCCAGACTGATTTCACATTCCAGCTCAGCAAGACTACTTACTTGTTCCTCAGTCATGGCAGTCCAACTGTACCTTTGCATGCAATATGGATGCCTCTAATATTCTCCCTCCTTACCTATGCTTCCCAGAATCCCTGACTCAGTTTCATTGTCTCTTTACCCATAAGGCCTTTTCTGATCTCCCTATTGCTGTCTGTCCTCCCCAAAAATTATTTTGTGTCTATTTCATATTCATTTATCTAAGAAGAGGTTCTTTCCCCAAGTAAAATATAAGCTCCTTGAGGGCAGGACTTGTTTTCCTTTTTGTTTTTGTATTTTAGAACAATGTCTGGCACATAGTAGGCACTTAATAAATGCTTGTTGGGACTGAATTGAATTGAATTAGTAAAGGCTTAATAAATGTTTTTTGACTGATTGAAATGATGGACAACACGATGAAAAAAAAGATTTCTGCAAAGCATGACACTGTTTATTATCCCACTTCCATGTTCATTGAATTCTATTAACAGTACGATATGCCTCAAGAGGAGGCACAGTTTTATGTTAGTTTACAACATTCTCCTTCACTGGAAAATTAGGCAGCTTTGATCAAATTCCCGTTTTCCTTTTGGGAATTATCAAACATGACTCCTACATACTAGACAGCCCATACACATATATCAAAGGCAAAAAATACAAAATGATTATAGCAGCATTGAACAGCAAACACTGAAAATTTGAGTTTCTAATAATGTAACAGTTAAAGCAACAAACCAGTACTTGTATTTTCAGAATTTTTTTCAAATTTGATATTAGAAAAACATCATTCTAATATAAACACAGCTGAAGATGCTGCAGAGCTTGGTTTTAAATGAGTAAAAGGACTATATTCTAGGATGCCTTTTATTCTGCCTGGCTGAGATTCAGTCACTGTTTAATTGTAGTCAGCCAATGTGTTCACTCCACAGAATATCCAACACAGTGAAAACAATATAAAATGGATTTGGTATTTAGTGGTTCAGCATTACAAGGCAAAGGTCATAAATAGGTTTCTGTTAATAAAAATAATTTCGTATTTACTAACAGTGAATTGTAAACCACACATTTCAAAGTCTGGGATCAGTATTTTCAAAAAGGCTTGCTTCCTCTACAAAAATCCAATATGATCATTTATTTTAAAAGGAGAGAAGTAAAATTAGGCAAAAAAGTAAACACGAGATTTTAAGATATCTATAGCCATCCAGAAATAGAGTCTATCAAATCGTTGCTTTCATCCAGCAAGAGCCATTTTTATTTTGTTTTACCATTTCCCCTGTTTCTAACAGGTTAGCAAGATTGTAGCTCCCCCTTTAACAGAATTGTTAGCCCTGACCCTCCTATGAAGGCCTATGAAGTGCATCACTTCTGGACTCCACATGGAAGAAAATATAGATGCTTGGGGAAGGGAGGAGCAGAGAAAAAAAACATTAATAGTCAAGAATCTAAAACAATGCAACTGCCTTATTTTGTTGGTCAGTTTCATACCCTTTAATCTCAGTGAAGATAATATAGAGGTTGGTTTTCTTTTCTTGTATCAATCCCTTCCAACCTCTTCTGTATGCTCCCTACCCCACTTGGAATAAAATATATGGTCTTCCTTATTAAAACATATACTATATATAAAATGTCTGTCTGTATGTATATATGTACATTGTATACATATATAATTATCATCATTATTGTTATATACATACATTTCATTTTCAGGGGCTGGATAGTTCCTCGTTTTCTAGCAAATAATCTTTCTTCACATATTTAGTCCCCCTAACCAATCTCCACACTCCAAGGTAAGCATCCTTTAATGAGTTCTTATTAATTCCTTCAGTCTCCTGGCTGCTCCTGGAGGCCAGTGCTGTTTCTAGGACACCACGTTTAGGCTTTTCTGTGCATGGCTGACTAATCTCGCTGGCTGTCTCCTCTCCTTCCATTTCACCATTTCCTTTCTCCAAGGGCAGGGCCTCCAAAACAAATGGTGGTTGAGCTCCATTTGTCTCCTGTACATCTTCCCTACGGTCTTTCTCCAGGTCCTCGTAACTGCTTTGCTTTCTGGTCTCAATGAACTTGGCCACACAATAAATTAGAGAACCAAAGGTGTTCACCACCACACCTGCTATGAACAGAGAAGTAGGCTCCACATCATTGAAGGCCACCATGCCCACTGTGATGGTGGCTATACTTTTCACCACTCCAACAAAACTAGTGGTCACAGCAGAGTTAATGTAGGTACAGTGGAGTGTAGTAAAGTTCATGGCACAGCCAATCAAAATGCAAGCCACAAAGATGCAGACCATGGTTGGATCTTTCCATCCTGGGAAGGCCCAAGCATTGATAGAATCCATGCTGGCAAAGGAGCAAATGATGAGTAGAGGTGTGGCAGAGATGGCGATGGCATATTGGGCTGTGAGGGCTCCATGCTCAGAGTCTGCACTGGTCTTCTGAATAAGCACAAGATAAGCAGCATGAACTAATACTGCCAGGACACCTGTCACATACCCAATGGGGTCCCCAGTTAGATCACCAGCTCCTGGGAGAGGAAAAAAAGACATTTTTTTTGCACTAGTTTAAAAATGTATTTATGATGAAGACAGAACCAGTAGAGAAACCAAGCTCCCTAGTTTTGTCAAGTGAATTGTTATACAACTCAGCTTTACTATGATACAATTTCTATCATTTATGAAATGGGAACTCAGGGCTGGTCTTCATCCCCTCCTTAGGAGGATATAAGTAAAGTGCTTTGACACCTAGGGAAGATGGAGTACTAGACATAACAAGACTATTATATTTAAATCCCTAAATAATCTTAAATGCCATTTAGTCCAACCTTTCTGCACTCTCCATTTTATAGATAAGGAAAATGAGATCCAAAGAGGGAAGTGACTTGTCCAAGGTTGTCTAAGTGAGGAACCAGCCTGGATTCAAACTCCTGCCTTCCATTTCCAAAGCCACATCAGGTTGCCTCTTAGATGCAAATGCACAGGATTCCTTTCTTACCTCCTCATTTTAAACTGAAACTAGGTTCTCTTTTCCCTCTTCCCCACTTCCCAGACAGCCTGATAGGGTTGTCTCTGGAGTACTTGAATGGAAGTCAAGCTCTCCTGATGCCCCCAAATTGCCAAGCCCCATTGCACCTAGGAACATGATTGTTTTTCCTGCAGTGTGGGAAGAACCCTTGGCTATGGTTGACCAGGAAGGCACGGTCCTGCTGCCAAGTTTCTATTACATCTTCAGGATAGCCTGGAAGAGTCCTCCTTGGGAAACTGCACCCAAAGGACTGAGGGGTTTTTGCTCATGGAAATTCCCCCCACCCCTCCTCTCCTCCGTTGCTTAAAAGTGAATGCTATCTTCCTACCCCACCAAGTGTCTGTACTTCTCTGGGTTTCCTTCACGCTGGATTCCATTAGCAGACATGTATTAATGTAATCTGGCCATGGAATCCTGAAAAAAAAAAGGACTATTTTCAATCCTCTGTCCCTCTGCTCTACTCCCATCCCGTGTCCAAAGCACAGCCTTCACGTTCCCAACACATGAGCCCCTATCTGGCCGGCCAGTCTCTATCATCCTCTCCCTCACTTTACTCCCTCCCCATGCCAATCCCAGTTTCAGTTCTAGTCAAAGTGGCATCTCTACGGGCTCAGCAATTTAAAGCCCCATCCTTCCTCTCAGAGGTGTCAGCACAGCCAAGATCTTCTAGTCCTGGGGTTCTGTGTCATGGTTCCCCCTAGTGAAGCCTATGGACCTCTTATCAGAATAATGTTTCTAAATGCATAAAACAAAATATATGGGATTACAAAGGGAAGCAATCGTGCTGAAATGCAGTTAACAAAATATTAAAAAAAAAACAACACAAGTTCAGAGATGCCAGGTTAAGAACTCATGATCTAATCCAACCCTTTCATTTTAGGGATGAGGAAACTAAGACACAGAAGAGAGAAATGACTTGTACAAGTTTACAGGGACAGTAAGTAGCAGAACTGAATTTAAACCTGGAATTCCTAAGCCAGTGAGTGTTCTTTCCCTTGCCCCAAAGCTACATTTTAGAGATGAGAATACTGAGTCTCAAAGAGGGAAAGTGAGTTGCCCAAGGTTGCACAGCAAGTAAGGGACATAGCTGCGACTTGAACCCAGGCCTGCATCTAATCTAGGACTCTTTCCATGACAGCCTTTATCGTGATCTATGGTTAATAAAGGATCCAAGAGCTGGGCCTCAGCCTGATAAAGGGAGGCGTGATGGGGACTGCCCGAAAGACTGGAGGAGCACCAAGAGGGAAACCAACGGAGAAGGGGGAAATGAGATAAAACAGCGAGGAAAGAAGGGCTGGGAAGGAGCAGGGCTTCAGGGTTGGGCCGTGTGTAAACTGGAGAGGGGGATACCAGGAGAATACAGTGGGGGAGGAGGGAGGCTTATAGCTGCTCACCTGCTAGGGCTGCCCCGCAGGTGGTGATGAGTACCGCCACTAGGACCCCGGGGGAGGGCGCCCCGTTCTTGAGCACCAGGACGCCGATGAGCATAGTGACCAGCGGCAGACAACGCTTGAAGACCACATACATAGGCAGACTGAGCCCCCTCAGGGACCAGAGGGTGAGGCTGGACTGCAGAGTGGATAGCACAGTGACCCCGGCGAAAGGGCGCGCCAGGCTCAGGCTGAAAGGGGGTACAGAGACCAGTCCCAGGCGCCGCAGCAGCTCCAGGCTGATGGCAGCGGTGGAGCTGGTTAGGCACTGCACCAAGGTCAGGAAGGCGAACTGGTAGCGGCTGATGAGAAACTTGAGCAGAATGTTGAGGGAGCCCGAGAAGACCCCATGGGCGATGGCCACCGAGATGCCAAGCATCCGGCCTTTGCACAGCTGCATCCTGGTGACTGGTCACTGCTTGAATGCTGGGGATAAGAGACCTGTGGGGAATAAGGAGAGAGGGGGAGAGAGAGAGAGAGAGAGAGAGAGAGAGAGAGAGAGAGAGAGAGAGAGAGAGAGAGAGAGAGAGAGAGGAAGGATATCCCCCGTCCCCTGCCCGCAGCCTGTCGGTTGAGAGGAGCAGAGGACTCCCAAGAGGACAGCTCTCCCAGTTCCGCGGGTTCAGGTTAGACTGCTGGACAGCTACGAGTCGGCGTCACCAGGGAATCGAAGAAGGGTTGAGAGAAGAGGGGCGGGCGGGGGACACTGAAAAGTAGTAAAGAAAGAGGAGGGGGAGGGAGGGACTGGCTAGTCGTTAGTGGCGGGAACCCTTTAGTCAGTTTGTAAGTCAAGGTGCCTGTTAAAGGGATGCGGCTGTGTCTGCTTCAGTGTGTATTCGGGTTTAACGCCTTTGCGGTGCTCGGAAACCCCTAGGAGGGAGAGTCCCCTGGCGCAGCGTGGGAACCGATTCAACTCGCTTCATTTACTTAGTGATAACCAGCCGGAGTCCCTGGACTCAGCCATGGTTTTCGTTCTGGTCTCTGGACCTCTCCTTGGCTGCTTCGACCCTTCTAGTCTTTTTTTCCTGGATCAGTGAATCAGCTTTGAAGGGCTACAGTCCGCTACGAATTAGAAAGCCAACAAGATGTCCTTGCTCCTCACCACGTATTGGCCGCAACAAGTGCTTCGTCGCCCAGAGTCCTTCCAGCAACACCAGCCGCCTGGAGCTCCGACTCCATCACCCATCCCCACCCAACGCTGCGTGAAAACTTTCTCCCAGCTCTGTCCCTCCATTCGGAAAGCAGAAGGAAGGATCTAGGGAAAGCTGAATGTTGAAGGGGCGGCTCCTAACTTTGTGCCTCCTGACATGCCACTCCCACCGAAGAGATAATAGGGCTCGTTACCCACCTCACTTCCATCCCCCTCCCCTCACGGCGTGAAAGGAACTCGAGCTACTGGAGACTTGAAACCATAAAAGGGAGTGGGGGAGAAGCAAGTGGGTGGGTTGGTGAGCGAGGATTCTGCGAGGTCCGAAGGAAGCGCTCCGCCTTTTCCCCTAGAGATCCTGGTGAAGGGAACGCGCCGTTAGGTCTAGAGAGGACCACTGGCGCCAAGAAGGGGAGTGGGTTAAAAATGAGAATAATTTTAATAATAATGACCACCCTGCCGATGTAACACTATGGCAAAGGAGATGCTCTTGGAGTCAGAATATAGCGGCCGGGGGCGAGGGAGAGATCGAATTCGGACCTCGCCTTTCGGAAGCTGTGTGACTCTGAACTAGTCACTTAACACGTGTGAGCGTAGGTTTCCTCAGCTGTAAAGCTACCTAATTCCAGCTTGTTTTAAGAGACTGTTAAGTACCAGGCACTATACTAAACAATACAAAGACAAACCAAAAAGCCAGTGTCTACCTTCCAAGAGTTTATATTCTACTAAGAGAAAAACTTCACAGTGGTGAAAGAAGTGTTTGGTAAACCGTAAAGAACTGTAAGATTGTGGTATCGTCATTAATAATGAATAGGTGGAAGCGTGAGTGGGCAATTCAGCCCGTATTAGGAGACTGAAGACCATGTAAAGTGGCTTTGATCCCAGTCTCGTTCAAAGTGGGGCCAGCTTTAGTTCCTGGGAGATGGCTAGTGAAGCGGGGTGACAAGGACCCATGAAATGAGAAAGGCCCATGTTGTCCTGCCTGGAGACAGTAGGGACTGGCAGAGGCAACCCTCGGGATTCCTACCCTAGGGGAAAAGCCGCCCTCACCCACCACCCACCCTATGCTGCGGGGCCTGAAGGGCAGGGGTAAAGACCAGAGCTTCAGGGAGTAAGTGAGCTTCTAGAGCTCCTCTTCCAGGCTTCTGCTCCTGGCAAAAGCTGGAAAGATGAATCCCTGGGGCCCTTCTTCATGGCCCATATTGTGGTTCCTGATCACTCAACACCGCCTAAAAAATGAAATATCACCTCTTTTTATTAGCCAGTAGAAGGCCTGTTGAATTGACCCACCTTTGTCTGCCTCTCAGACAAGAAATTTCGTTCTTCTATGTTCTTGGCTCTATTTTCCAGGAGGAAAATAGGAGGGGGGTAGGGGGCAAGACATCATGAGTTGCAGAAGGTAGAGGACTTGCCTTGAAGTTAGTAAGATCTGGGTTTAAAGACCAGGGTTGTCCTACCTCTAACTAGCCATGTGACCCTATGCAAGTCACTAGACCTCTCTGGAGGAGGATGATATTCACTCCAGGTAAATCTGTAAATTACAGACAAATTACCAATCTACACTAGTAGAGCCAGTTTCTATAACAGGGCTTCCAATTAAATCGCATGCAGAGCAAAAAAAAAAAAAAATCCCAAGAACCATTTCTAGGGAAGAATAGCCCTAGACATAATTACACTGAAAGAAAAACACATTGTGTTTCCGCTCCTTGCCTCCTGCTTTGTGGCAAACTTCTGTTTAGCTACAAATAGTGATGATTTTAAACTAGTTGGCCATTTCTAGGCCTCCAGTTGTCAAGTGTTGATAGGTGTTTCTGGCTTTGGAGAGTAATGAGGCATGGAATTGTTGTTTCAATTAACATAGGATCTACAAGATTTATTTTCAGCAACAGATAACTTGTTCTATTCTGAACCCCTCTCTGGCAAGTCCTTTAAAAATAAATACACATAAATAGTTGAAATTTCCAGGGCCTCTCAGTTAAGGGACAGCATCTGTAAGCAATTGGAAGGCAATAGAGTTCATGGTAGAAAACACTAACTCCAGATCGGGGCTCTTACTTAACCTTTGCAGATCATGAGCTAAGGAGGGTCATATTGTACCACTTATAGACAGACATCTCTTCTGAAACTTCAATCTCTCCTCACTATCTCTGCTTATAAATATCAGATCTTCACTATCCTACTCATTCACCCAAAACACACACACACACACACACACACACACACCCTTTCCTACATCCTAATATCCCTTCAAGCTAGTTCTTCCCACTGCCTCATTCCTTAATTTTCTGTGATCTGGCTTCCAACCCCAGCTAATCTAAAGGAAGACCAATCTCTAATGGTACCAACGACCACATACATACATTCAATGTGGGCTGAACAAATCCATCATTGTTATTTCAGTCACCAGGACCCCAAACCTTGGATTCATCATTGACTCCTCTGTCTTCCTCATCCCCTATATGTAATCATAGATTGTATTCTGCAATCTCTCACACAATTAAATCCAAATTCCTTAGGTTGCAATTGTCTGAAGTATTATCCAAATCTTTCTTTACAATCTTATCTCCCAGTGAACTCTCTTTTTGTTGTTGTTTCATTTGTAAATTATATTGAGCTAAGTATAAGCTGTGCTTTGCCTTTTCGTTAAGTGGTTAAAATTTTGGGGACAGGTAAAATGGACAGAGAATAGAACAAAGATCTCTAGCCCTTTCCATATTGCTATGAGCTTTTACCATAGTCTGGAATGGAAACATTCCACAGTCTTTCAGCTGGAGTGGATGAGGTTATACCTGGTCTGGAAAGGCTATAGTGAGAGCCCTCAGTATTCTGCCAAAAGCTCTGCAAGCCATGATGGCTAAGTGAGCTTTCCATCCCCCACGACAGAGCCTTTTGTGTATTCAATGAAACAGGAAGAATAGAACGAGGTCTCTACCTGGAGCAGCGCCCAGGATTGCTGCTGTGTATGCTAGGTTCCCATCACAGGAACAGGACTGAGAGCTTTCAGAGTTCTAGACAACTTTGAGCATGGTCCTTTGGAGTACAGGGAGTTTTAAGCAGTAAGTTGGTGCTACACCTCATTCAGTGAACTTGTTTTCCAGTTAACTTCCTGCTACAGCTTCTGCAGCTAAGTAGCACAGTGGAGAGAGCTCTGGGCATAGTTAGGAAGACCTGAATCCAAAACCCACCTCAGACACTTATTAGCGGGGCAAACCATTTAACCTCTCTCTAGCTCACATTCCTCACTGCGAGAGGGAAATAATAGCAGCTACCTTCCAGGGTTATCCCCAGTTCGTAGCTTATGCCCAGATGGTAAAGAAACACTCAAGGTCATAGGTCACTGTGAGAACTAGGATCTTCACTCCTTACATATCCTTCACATTAGTCAAACTGCGCTAGTTATTTCTTGAATATGACTTGTACTTTTGGGATTCATGTCTCTCACAATGTCCTCCTGCCAAAATTTTCCCCATACTTCAAACCCCATCTCAGACATCTCTTCCTCAATGAAGTCTTTCATAATCCTTCAACTGAATGACCTCTTTTTTCTCTCAATCTTTTGTATCTCTTAAGATATCTTATTGTCATGCACTACTTGTTTCATCCATATTACTAGATTATAACCTCCTGGAAGGCAGGAACTGTATTTTACTCAGCTTTTATTTATAACTTCTATGGTGTTTAGCACAGTACCTTGAAGATAGTGGATACTCAATCATCATTTGTAGGAAGGAAAGTGGGTGGGCTTGAAAGTCACAAAGAAAATTGTACATATTAACCAATATAGAATTCAATTTGGAATATCCAATGATTTTGCTTCTCATAATTCAATAAATTAACAGAATTCAAATCTCTTGGGGCAGAGCACCCAATGTCATACATATAAAGAAGAAAGATTTTGAAATCTCCTTTTAATATTCCTTATTGCCGTTCCCCACCCTCAACTTGACATCAATTAACAAAGATTTCCACGTGACTTTGAAAACCTTACAATGACTATTTCTTGATATGATTTAAATAACTACTGTATTTTTTAAATCTGCCTCTAATTATGGCTATACAGTATTGCTCTGAGAAGAGAGTCTATTCTTTGGTTAACAAGATAAAGCACAATAGTTATTAGAACATCTTTTGCTACTGTTTTAGCCTCATACTTTATGGTACGTGTTTATTTTACTGACCTCAGGTAAGAACAAAATATGTTATGAAAAGATGAGGATTTTATAATCATAACCCATAAGATCCAAAGTTGCAAGAGAACTTCTGTATTATCTAGTACCCTCACAGTGAAGAAGAGAGGCTTATTGACTTGCTCACACAGGTAGGAAACACAGAGACAGAGTTCAAAACCAGAGCCTCTGTTGCTATATCTGGTGTTCTTTCCACGCCATCACGTTAGGTCACTATCAGGGAAAAAATAAAAATGGATAGGAAGTTATTGAGATAGGGAGCTAAAGTGACCACATCAAAGCCAGATCAAAGCCACTTGAATCCTTGTGTAGTAGAAAGAACACTGGGAATAAAGCTGTAAGTACTAAGGTTGAAATCCTAGCTCTGCTCCTTATAAGCATTGTAATCAAAGGCAAGTCATAGGATCATAGACTTAAGAGCTGGAAAAGAACTCAGAGGTTGTTAAGTCTAGTTCACTCATTTCACAGATGAGGAAACTGAGATAGGGATAATTTGCCCAGTGTCACATAGCTAGTACCTAAGATAGGATTTGAACCCAAGTCTTCTTGCCCCCCAGTCAAACTTATATCCACCATACTACATTGCCTCATTTCATTTCTCTGAACGTGTTTCCTTATCTCTAAAATGGGGATTGTAGCACCCACCTCACAGGGTATAAGATAATATGTGTAAAATATTTCACAAACCTTAAAGTACTATGTAAACATTAGCTATTAAAGTATAACTAATATGTGAGATGTTGTAATATGTTCAACATCCCCTAAGTAAAACAATCTTTTGTTGTGAGTACACTGGAAAAAAAATTATCAAGATTTAGGTTTCTCCAAATTATTTAGATCAGGAGTACCATTTTAATTTCTAAAATGGTTTTGACACTCCAGAACAACTATTTCATTAGAGATGGACTGATCTTGTATTCAGTTGAGTCCAACTCTTCTTTGTGACCCCATTTGAGGTTTTCTTGGTGAAGATATTGGAGTTGTTTGCCATTTCCTTCTCCAGCTTATTTTTACAGATGAGGAAACTAAGGCAAACAAGCTTAAATATCTTACCCAGGGACATGCAGCTAGTGACTGAGGCTGGATTTGAACTCACAAAGATGAGTCTTCCTGACTCTAGGACCAGTACACTATTCACTGTGTCACTGAGCTGTCCCTCACCTTAGAATGATCTTGACTTAACTATAATTGTAGATAGAATTTGAAGCCAAAAGAACAGTAAACAAATAGCAGTTCTATAATACTTTGGTAAACCCTCAGCTATGTTGTAGTGAATATGGTAAAACATTTCACAATCCAGGTAAGGACTTCACATTCCAGGGGCAAAATCATAGTTTCACTTTCCTCTGGCTTTGTCTTCCCTACTTTTGTTTTCCAGTCAGCACTCTCTCAAATCCCTGTCATTCCTAGGTAGGCACATACTAGGCATTATTCCTTAATTATGGGCTACTTAGCAAAGCATAAGCTCTAAACAGTTTGACCATGCTGGAAAGCCAGTGGGTCCTGGCAGCTGACTATGTCTGCTTTCCAAGGACCAGGCTAATTAAGTAAGGCCACTAGGCTGGTCATTTGGTGATGGATTCTTTGGCTATGGTAACTGATGGAGCAAAATGAAAAAAAAGTAAAAAGAGCTTGGGAGGCTAGTAAAAAATTAAATGCTTAGTTAGAGGAGGAGTCCTGGTTTAACCTTTTCTTGGCCACTGAGGTCTATATTACTGCTCTTTACAATTATTGTTCAAAACAATCAGAATGCCTGTAGATTTTTCCTTGGAAGAGATCTTAGCCCCTTTCCTTCCAACATTCTATTTCTGATCTCTATTGGCCTATAGGAAGTCATGTGTGTGTGTATGTGTGTGTGTGCATGTGTGTGTGTGTTTACCATTAATATGAAGATAAATATTAAGAAGTACTTTAAAAGATTCAAATTTCCCATAGGAACCACCCCCTCCCCAATATGATAAACAGACCTAGAGGATAAATTAAAATAGATGCATACACAACTAAAGGATGTTAGTTCCATCAGCAATATAAAGGATTAACTAATAGCCATATCCTGATGAAAGCAAAATATCAAAATAATTTCAATTAACTGGAATTGGCCAATGTAACATAGATTGAGAACCAGCCTCAAAGTCAGGAATACTGGGGTTCGAATGTCACCTGTGACACATACTGGCTGTGTGGCCCTGGGCAAATCACTTAACCTCTCAAAGCCACAGGCAGTAGCCTAAGACTACTTGTAGAGTAGGTGCCCATCTGTCTTGATAGAAGGCATTTGCTCACTGGGAGTTTCCCACAGCAATGAATCAGAGTCTTGGACCAGTTGTAAATATGATCTGGGTTGAATGTAATTAGAGCATTATTCTGATTCGTAGAAGTAATTTATACTTGTAAAGAATGTGTATAACGTGCTTCATGTTGTTTTTTAAAAATCAGTTATAATTATGGGTAATCTGTGTAACAGAAGACAAGGTGTTTTGTATAATTTTCAAAATAAAAGTTATGCTTAGCTGCTCACCTCCAGAGTACTTGCAGGATCACTCCCTTCCTGGTCATGAGTATCTAAAGCTCCATTCCTGGGAGTAGGCAGCTGAGGGGAACTGGTGCAGTAGAAAAGCTTTGTGGGCATTGCTCAGATGGCCCACCATTTAAAAAAACAAGCAATAAAAGCCCAACATGGAAAAAATAATTAGGTTGAGGAAAAGAAAAAGTCAAAGGGGGAATTCTATTAACAATCAAACTAAGGAACACCAACCTATTGGTGCAACAGTATTTTAAGATGTTTTATTAATCAGGGAGATACAAGTTCTTAGGTTTGCGCCATTGCCAAGGTGACTTTCCTAATGTTAGAAGCCTCTATCTGTTTCAAAATCTCCAGTGGCTTCCCTTTGGCTACAAAATGCAATGAATGTTTTACTTTCAATATTTTAAGTCTTCCATGTTTCATTTTCTATTCTGTGTACTGTTTTCTCTTCATTCTGCTTTCTACTTGTTTCTACTATTTCTTCTGTCTTCTACTTTTCATGCCTAATTTCTCACTTGGCATACTTTACACTGCAACCAAACTGGAGTACCTGATACTTTCCAATCTTGCCTGGCCCTCTTTTGTCTCCATGTATTTGTACATACACATCCCCCGTCTCTGGAATGGATATTCTCCACATCTATGCCTGCTGAAATATTTTCCTTCTTTCAGGACTCAGCTCAAGAGCTTCTTCTTTTACGAAAACTTCCCAATTCTCTCTAGACAAAAGAAACCCCCTCTTCTCCCAAGTCTCCCATGCCTCTCTGCTATGCCTTTGCTATGTGCTTGCCTTATTCCATCATTTAACATTAAGTGATTACTGTGTTTATTGTGCTAGGCATTGAGAAATTATGTAAAGCTTATAGTTCATGTGTTTGTTTTATTCAATTTATTTGCAGATATTCTCCCAATAGATAATAAGCTTTTTGAGAACTGAGACAGGTTTTTTTTTTGTCTTTGCATCCCTAGCAAGAAGTACAGTGCTTCACCCACATTGTTGAATTGACAGAGTGAAGAGATAAATCGCATACACTAAGTGTATGAGAAAAACTGCAAAAAAAAAAAAAAGTTAAATGAGGATCAAGGTCCTTAAGGACCGGAGGGATCTGGGAAGTCTTCATGAAGGACCCAAGTCTGACATTAAGGGCAAGTTGGAATTCAAAAGTGAAAGAAGTCACAGGGAATAGAAGGAGCAAAGACATAGTGAAATAAAAGAGTAAGACACATTAAGGGAGGGAGAAAAAACTGAGCTAGTTTGCCTGGATGACAAAGGGTATAGAAAGGAATTATAAGGAAGGTGCGCTGGGACCAGACGCTGGAAGACCTTGAATATCAGGCAAATGACAACAGGCAAATAAGGCAGCTGCTTAAGATTTTTGAGCACAAGGGCAACATGACCAGATGTATGTATGTATAGAGAACAATATAAAGGATATATTGGAGGATAGAGTACAGATAGGAAGACCTTTTAGGAAGCTATTATGATAGTCTAGATGGGTTACTAATGGGGACCTGTATTAGGGTGGCAGCAGTGGGAATAGAGAGGAAACAGATGCAAGTGATGCTTCTTGTTGGGTTTTCTTGGCAGAGATACTGGAATGGTTTGCCATCTCCTTGTCCAGCTCATTTGACAGACAAAGAAACTGAGGCAAAAGGGTCAAGTGACTTGCCCAGGGTCACACAGCTAATAAGTACCTAAGGCCAGATTTGAACTCCTGTCTTCTTGACTCCAGGCCTAGTACTCCATCCATTGTGCCATCTAGTTGCTGCTAGGTGATGTTGTTGAGTTACAATTGTCAAGACTTGGTAACTTTATAGGAGGTGAGGGAGAGGGAAGAGAAAAATAACTAAGCCCAAGGTTTTGAACATAGGTGATAGGGAGAATGGTGGTGTACACAGACAAAAAAAAATAGTGAAACTGAGAAGAGGGGCAGCTTTAGGGGGAAAAGAGAATAAGCTTAGTTTTGGACATGTTTAATTTGAAATGGTAATTCTATGTTTGGATGATGATTTCATATAGATAGATAGCTAAGGATTCTGGTCTTAGACAGAACAGAGTACAAAAGATAAAAGATTTGAGGGTCACTTTGGGAATAAAGTGACTTTACCATGTAATATAGTGTGGGGGATGGGAGAGGCAATATCCTTTATTGTTCTCTATACATATATAGATCTGGTCATGTTGCCCCTATGCTCAAAAATCTTCAGTGGCTGCCCTTTTTTGCCTGTTATCATTTGCCTGATATTCAAGGTCTTCCAGAGTCTGGTCCCAGCCCACCTTCCCTAACATTCCCTTCTATACCCTTTCTCATCCAGGCAAACCCAGGAAATGAGACTGGGAGGAAGAAACTGAAGGTGACAACAGTTAAGAGACTTGCCTAGGGTCATACAACTAGTGACTGGGACAGAATTCAAAGTTAGAGCTTAGCAAGGGCAAGTCTAGCAAACTGTCCACTATGCCACTTTCAGAGAGGTTATAAAGTTAGGAAGACAGTATGGTATCTCTGAAGCCTAGAGAAAGAAAGAAAATTCAGGGGAAGTTAGGAGCCATTGCATCAAAAGTTGATAACCTAAAGAAGCAACTTCAAAAGAGGGAATGAGGCAGATTAGAGTGTAAGGAGTTAAGAGAGAACAGGCAGCCATCTACTTTCAATATCAATTTTTTTTTTTGAGAAATTTGTCAATGAAAGATGGTAGAAATATGCAATAAAAAAGTCAAGGGAAAACTTTTTTTTTTAGACTTGGAAAAACTTGAGCATATTTTAAATCAGACAAGGGGTCAATTGGAAAGGGGGAAATTAAAGATGCATGAGATAGAACTGGTTGGTGGAGGCAGAAAAGAATGGGTTCGAGGGAGAGGAACTAGCCTTAGTGAGGAGGGATATCTCTTGTTCTGTGGCCAAAGGGTAGTACAACAGAGGCAGGTCACTTAGCTTGAGGAATGGAGGACTGAGGGAGCTCCTGTCCAGTGACAGAAATCTTTTGACTGAAGAGGGGGCTCGATTATCTGCAGTAAGTTCGGGCATAGGGCTATTGTTTGGGAAGAGTGGAAAGAGAGGGGAGCACCAAAGCTCCATAGTTGCTGTGGGGAAAGAAGTCTCATTCTAACTTGTATTGTAGTTGTGTGTTTCACACTGAACCACAAACTTCCTGAGAGCAAGAATCTTTTTCTGTCATACTGATCTCTCTAGAGCCTTATAGTGGTAGGGGTATAATGAAGATGTGTTGAATTGAATAGGTAAAGAGGATTGCCTGCATTTCATGTTTTCAGAGTATCTCACCATTCTTTTGGGTTCAACTTACAGAGAACTTTCATGTTACTACAGACATACATACACATACACATACACACATTTAATGAACATAAGAAAAACAATCCTTTTTCTGTCATCGTAGTAGTAAAGAGAAGCAATTTATTGAGATATTTATTATCAACAGCATTAGTCATTTTACATGAAAATTATGACAAAAATAAAATGTATCGCTTTCGATTCAACCAAATGACTCCTCTTATTTTATGTATTTTGCAATACAGAGATTAGATCTTAGCATATGTTGTAAGGAACAGCATAATCCATGTAGGAAACACACCAAATTCTTAAATGTAGGAAATTTAATGTGCACAATGGGTTCAAATAACTAACCAAAGTTTCTATTTACTTTCCTCAATTGATTACTAATCATTTATAAAGTTTAAAATCCTAACAATATAAAGAATCATGTCAAAATGTTATCGACAATTAATTTATTTTGCATTGGACAGTTTCTTAGCTTGCATTTCAACAGGAGAGCGCTTGCTAAGGTGGGTTCATAAGACAAGCCGGGTTATAGATTTTCACAGTTTCATCCCAAGCACAGTCAGCTACCTAGAAAACACAAAAGTTAGCAGAAACATTTATGGAGATAAATTTATTTAGACATTTTGAAATGGCAGCAATACAGAAACCATTTCTGGTATCTATTTTTGTCAACAGCAATATCTTTGAATATAAAGAACAAAGAGATATTTTTAAAAAAAGTTTTCCTCTCCCCACATGAGTTTCAGATACACAAAATGCAGTTGACTACACAGATAGCTGGTCTAATCTATTAGAGTTCAAACAATTGATTGACACAGCAGTATTTCTAAAGTACTTCCTATGTGCCAGGAACTATGTTAGGTGCTGGCAATACAAGGACAAACAACAAGCAGTCCTAATAAAGAAACGACCCATGACCAAGTGCTTCCTGACTGCCAAGAAAGTGTAGTTCAGTGGTTAAATTAATGATTTAACTTTATCTCAATTAAGGCAAAGCCTCGCTTTTCTTTTTCTATGTGTCTAATCTAAGACAGATGACATATAAAGGAACAAAACATGCCTTGTTTCCTATACAGTCTGTTGGGCAGAAACACTAGGAAAGCCAGATGGCTCTCATTGTTCACCTTTCTGCTGTCTATTCACAAAACCAAAAAATACCTTTAGAATTTGCTTCTGCATTTTTGGTCCTACAGTTTTGGTGGAAAATATGCATTCTGTATTGTAGTTAGGATTACCTTCATTTTCCTAACACCATACTTGAACCAATGCATCTTCTTCTACTGCCTCATATTATATGCCCTTTTGTTTCTTGTGTTCTTAGAACTGTGGTCATCTGTGCTTTGTATTTATTCTACAAAATAATTTATCTCCCCTCTCTTCTAATACATCTCTTTGTATTCACAGTACAAAGCTTATGATATTTAGTTAACACTGTGACCATGCTTAATGTGTTACATAAAATATGTGTTTATATGTTATATTACTACATAAAATATTATATGATATTTTACTATGTGCATAATATATGCACTGTTCTCTGTTCCTGAAATATTTTATTTTCAACAAGAAGTAGTGTCATAAAAGCTGAAAGTTACATGGGAGATATCTCAGCTGTGACAAATCTTATCATTTCCTTGTTACAGCTTCAGAAATCAAAAACCCATTTAATTTAATAGAAATACATTAAGTTGGGAGGAATATAATATTAAACCAATAGCTTCCACTGATTACAGAATCTAGGCTTCAGATATCCACATCAATATTCTATTTTACAAAGGAAATTTAGGCCCAGATGAGTTAAATTGTCAATAAAATAGAAAACAGAGTCAGAGGCAAGACTAGAACTCAGGTCTCTTGAGACCCATACCAGTTGCCTTTATTCTTATAAAAAGTGGGGGGGAGTTGTCTTAAAAAAGGCAAATTGGCATCTGCTGTTTAGAGAACTCATCATAACCTATTTTCCTAGCCACAAGCCATAGAAATCATAGCTACTTATCTCTGTGCTTTATGCATGTTTTTCTTGTCCTTTCCCTATATGCATGACATTAATTATTATTATTTTACTAAGGAGATGAGAAACTGAGGCATAGTATATAAATTACTCATCCAAGATTACTCAGAAATTCAAGTCTCTGATTCCTGTTCCAGTACTTCAGTACGAAGTAAATATTTGTTTGTTGAATGAATGAATTCAATAGTCCACCTTCTACCTTCTTATATTAAGAAAAATCAATAATTAGGGAAATTTGTTAACACCCACAAAGCCCTTGTAACACATTACTGTGAATGGACCATTCAAAATGAATGTAAATAACCTACAAAATTTAGCAGGATTTCACTACAATTCTTCCAATGGTGCTACAACTTTCTCATGAGAAAGAAAGGTACTTGAAATCACACTGATGTCAGTACCTGAACTGAGCAGATTATAGCAGCTAAACAATAAATATCACTCTAAGTTTTCTGGTGTCGAATGTGATAAGGTAAGAATCTGGGTTACAAAGTTGTTTTCTGTGGAAAGTATAAAAAATTATTTGCAATGACCATGTTTTTCCTGCAAGTGACCATAAACAGTAATTTATTATATGGACCTATTTAAGGGTTTTGAATGACTTTGGTGAACATCATAAGATCTATTCAAAAAAAGAAAAACAACTAATTTTTTGAAAGAGAGGGGAAAAAGCAGTTCAAAACTAACCACAGAACTGAGACTGATGGTATATGCAATATTCTATACCGATAGTCCCCTGATCTCTACAAAGAAGGGAAGTAGGTTTATTTTCCTGTATATTTTTCTCCGGGCCCAGGTCAAGCTCTATTTTTAACCAAAGATACAGAAACACCATTCAATTAAATAGTTCTCAAATTTACTAGAGGCAACTAAATGGCATAGTGGATAGAGCACTGGCTGGACCTGGAGTCAGAAAGACCACAGATTAAATTCTACCTCAGACGCTACGTAGCTCTGTGCCCCTACGCATGTCACAACCTCTTTCTGCCTCAATTTTCTAAACTGTAAAATAGGGATCATAATAGCACCTATGTGACAGGTTTGTTGTGGTGATCAAATCAGATGCACATATTGAGCACTTACTAAATGACTGTTTCCTTCTTTTTTATTGGAAAGTCCTCTAGTTTATTTGTTTTTTACAGATGATGCTTGCTCTTGGTTTTAGATATCACTTATCATATTAAGGAAAAATTTATTTCAATTCTTACTAATTTTTTAAAAAAGGAATAGAAGTTGTGTTTTGTCAAAATTTATTGATAATAATCATATGACTTGTTATTCTTGTTATTAACATGGTCAATTATGTTTGTAGTTTTCTAAATATTATATCAGCACAGCATTCCTTGTTTAAATCCAGTCTAGTCATAGTGTACAATTGTAATCTGTTGCGGTAGTCTCCTCGATAATATTTTATTAAGTATTTTTTCATCAGTATTCATGAAGATATTTAAAATCATAAAATAAAGAAAGCCATAGTTTTCTTTCTCTGTTCTGACTCTCCTAGTTTTGATGGCAGGACCATATTTGTATCACAGAAGAAATCTGGCAGGCTTCACCTTTTCCTATTTGTTTTTTCAAACAAACAAATTTCCAACAAAATTGGAATTGTTTTTTAAAATGTTTGAAAGAATTCACAAGTAAATCCAAATGGTCCTGGGGATTTAGTCTTTGGAAGTTCATTTATGGCTTACTCAATTTCTTTTTCTAAGATTAGGCAAAATCCTTTATTTCTTGTTCAAATAAGCTGAGCATTTAACGATATTAATATTCATCTATTTCATTCGGATTGTCAGTTTTATTGGTATATAATTAGGTAAAATAGTTCCAAATAATTTCTTTTATTTCTTTGTGAATTTATCATTTTCATTTTTGATACCTGTAATTTGGTTTTCTTCTTCTTTGTATATTTTGTTGGCTTAAAAAAACACATAGCTTTATTAATTCAATGGTGGGGTTTTTGTTTTTGTTTTACTTTCAATTTTGCTAATTTTTTTCTTGATTTGCAGAATTCCTATTTTGGCATTTAATTGGCAGCTTTAAATTTGCTGGTTTTCTAGTTTTTTTTTTTTAAAGTTCCATTCACAATTTATTAATCTGCTGTTTCTCTCTTTCGTTGATACAAGTATTTACATATATACATTTCATCTAAGGATTGTTTTAGTTGCATTCCAAAAATTTTGGTATATTATCACATAGTTGTTATTAACTTTAATGAAATTGATTATATCTATGATCTATTCTTTGACCCACCCATTCTTTAGAATTAATTTAGTCTCCTATTAGCTTTAAAAAATTTTTAAATGCTTTTATTAATATATTCTTTATTACACCATAACATTAAATCCAATTATCCTTCTTTCTCCCCAAGAGCTATTCCATATAACAAACTTCTTTAGAGAGAAAAAAAACAGTACAACTGACCAATACATTGAAACACATTGAAAATATGATCAATTTATAATCCCAGTGGACCTCCCACCTCCACAAAGGGGAAGGTTGGGGGCGTCCTCTCATATTTCTTTATTTGAGTCCTGCTATATCTTTATAATTTTGTTACATTTCCTTTTGATTTTTTAATGTGTAACTGTGCTTTCCATTTACATACTTGTAGTTACTGCATACATTATTTCGTTGGTTCTGCTTACTTCATTCTGCATTAGTTCATACAGAACTTTCTATGCTTTTCTGTATTTATTACAAACATCATATCTGACAGCACAGATATTCCATTACATTCACATACCACTTGTTTAGCTATCCCCCAATTAATGAACATCTACATTGTTTCCAATTCTTAGGCATCCCAAAAAAGTGAAACTATAAATATTTTGGAGGATATGGGGACTTTCTTCTTATTGATGGTTTCCTTGGAGCATAAGCCTACTAAGGGAGTCTGGTTCAAAGAATATTGACATTTTAGTCACCTTATTTGCATAATTCCAAATTGCTTTCCAAAATGGATGTACCATTCCACAGCTCCACCAAAAATGTATTAGTGTGCCTATCATGCCGTAACCCCTCCAACACTGACATTTTTGCCAATTTGCAGGGTGTAAGGTGAAACCACAAGGTTGTTTAGATTGGAATTTCTCTGATTATTAGTGAATTATGGCATTATTTCACAAGGTTGCAAATACTTTGCAGTTCTTCTTTTGACCACTATTCATACCCTTTAATCACTAATGACTATTAGTCACATATATATATATATATGTCTATATGCATAGAGATGTATAGATATGCTTATATCTATATGACTATAAATATCTATCTGTATCTATGTGCAATTAGACATATCTATATGACTAGATACAGCTATCTGTATCTCTATCAATTCTCAACTTTTGCAGTGGCAACATTCCTAGAAAATGGTATAAAAGTAAAAAATGCAAATGGTGAAACACTGAACCTATGGGGAAAAGAAGACTAGGTTCCTACAATCACCAAAAACTGTAAGCTTTCTGAAAATACACTTTTTAGCACACAATTCTTTATAACAAAATACAAATTCTGATAATGTGTACTTTTCCTAATACAGTAATCATGAGATAACTTATAAAATACACGGGAGAAAAAAGGCACCACTAGACAGGATAGGGAGGGGGAGAAGCTGTAACGTCAGAAGAACCCTGAGGTAAAAAAGAGAAAGGGGTAATCTGCCAGCACTAATCTCCCTTTCTGCTCTGTGGTTAAACTGTGTCCCAATGAAAAGCACATGCCAGGGTGGAGCCAAGAAAGCAGGGACACCCCTAAAGCTACCCTCCCAGGTCCCTCTAAATACCTATAAAAATGGCTCTGAACAAATTCCAAAACTGCAGAACCCACAAAATAGCAGAGGGAAGCAGGGCTCCAGCCCAGGACAGCCTGGATGGTTGCTGGGTAAGGTCTATCGCGCATGGAGCTGGAAGCTGAGCAGAGCCCAGCTGGAGCCGCACCTGGACCAACCAGACCGTAAGCCAGATGGAACAGGCCCTAGTGCCCTGAATCAGTAAGCTGTGGCAGTTACCAGACTTCTCAACCCACAAACACCAAAGACAACAGAGAAGGTTAGTGGGAAAAGCTGCTGGGACAGAGTGAAAGGAGTTCCCGGTTCGGCCAATGCCCTGGAAACAGCCAAGGTGAGGCAGCTCTGAGGCTGCTTACACAGCTTCAGCTGCAGTTGCTTCTGGCCCTAGGCCCACCTGGTGGGAGGAAATAAGTAGAGGATCTGAGCAGGAGTGCAGAGCCAGCTTAGATCTGAGTGCAGTCCAGGTTGGTGGTTCTTGGGGGAGGAGAAGCACTGGTGTGGCAGAGCTTGATGTGTAGAAATAGCTCTAAAAACAACAGCACAGCCCCTCAAGCTCGAGACAAAGTACTCTATACTCTACAAGCAATCATACCCTGGATGAAAAACTCAAGGGTCAAGCAAGTTGGCTGGGGACATGGCCAGGTAGCGAAAACAGACTCAGATTCAGACTCGGACTTTGGAATCTTTCTTTGGTGACAAAGAAGAAAACATACACCCAGAAGAAGTCAACAAAGTCATCAAAAGCCTCCAAGAAAAAGATTAACTGGTCTCACACCATGGAAGAGCTCAAAAAGGAGTTGGAAAAGCAAGTTAGAAAAGGAGAGGAAAAACTGGGAAGAGAAATGAGAGTGATGCAGGAAAACCATGAAAAACAAGTCAATGACTAGCTAAAGGAGACCCAAAAAAATACTGAAGAAAACAACACCTTAAAAAACAGACTAACTCAAATGGCAAAAGAGCTCCAAAAAGCCAATGAGGAGAAGAATGCCTTGAAAGGCAGAATTAGCCAAATAGAAAAGGAGGTCCAAAAGACCATTGAAGAAAATAACACCTTAAAAATTAGATTGGAGCAAGTGG
>CM053627.1:109508565-109530586 GCA_028646595.1 Phalanger gymnotis
GAGGGCAGATAGGGGGAGGAGGTAATCAAAAGCAAACACTTTCAAAAAGGGACAGAGTCCAGGGAGAAAACTGAATAAAGGGGGATAGGATAGGAAAGAGCAAAATATAGTTAGTCTTTCACCACATGAGTATTGTGGAAGGGTTTTACACAATGATATGCATGTGGCCTATGTTGAATTGCTTGCCTTCAGAGAGGGGGGGTGGGGAGGGAAGAACAGAGAGAATTTGGAACTCAAAGTTTTAAAAACAGATGTTCAAAAAAAAGTTTTTTCATGCAACTAGGAAATAAGATGCACAGGCAACGGGGCATAGAAATTTATCTTGCCCTACAAGAAAGAAAGGGAAAAGGGAATTGGGGGGAGTGGAGTGACAGAAGGGAAGGCTGACTGGGGAACGGGGCAACCAAAATATATGCCATTTTGGAGTGGGGGGGAGGGTAGAAATGGGGAGAAAATTTGTAATTCAAACTCTTGAGAAAATCAATGCTGAAAACTAAAAATGTTAAATAAAATAAATAAATACATCAAAAAAAACTCTTCTTAAAAAAAAAAAGCACATGCCACCATCTCATTTACTCACTCAGAAAATCGAATTGATTCTGATTCCATTTTGTGATTGGTGCTATTCTGTATCACCCCTAATATTATAAAACTGCCTAAGTCATGTTTCTTTGTCTCTGAGTTAAGTTCAGAAGTTCAGCTTTCCTCTCTGAGATAAGCTGTCCCTAAATCACCTTAATTCAAAGAAATATATTGTCTCTATATATCTTACTATCCACGTACAATTAAGGGAAATCTGCTATCTTTCCAACAGAAAGAAACAGATGGGTGCCAAGAAGTCTGTTATCTCTGCAATGCTGGCTGTCCTTCAAGAAAGTCTGGACTGTAATCACTATGACTTTAACCATGCAGGTGGACACCACCAATGAACTCTCCATAGCAAGAAGATGGAAAGAGAGGATGTTGGTTGTCTTGCATTCCTGACTTCCATCCATTCATATTGTTTTCCATCATCTTCGATACTTCACGTTTTGTAACCAATCACATCGTTTTATGTTTCCTGTTCTGTGTTCTTTTGTCCTTCACAAAACTTTAAGAAGGCTAATAAGCTCCACCTCGTGGTCTTTTGATTTACTGAGCTGTTGAGAGACCCCTTTCATTGGTAACTGCTAGCCTCACCAAAAAATCGAATATGCTCAGAACTTTGTGCATCAGTTTACCTTAATTTGAATCACATCTTCATGCCTTAGTGCAGTTTTATGTGTCTGTGCAGTTCCCATTCCCAGTGTTCACAGACCTCTCTCTATATCTCTGAATGCTGACCTCAACTGGAAATATGATTTGCTGTGATTTTTTTTCCCCTTGATTTCCAAATCGGAACTCAGTTTGGCACATTTTTTGGATCTTTGTGAAGGGCTCAACTGTACTTCCTGCTCCTCTGCCATCATGGCTCTACCTCCTCCTAAAATCTTCTTCTGACGCTACATTGTGGTATGAAGGCGACCTGTAATTCTCAAAAGATATGCCAACTGGAATGAAAGCTTTAGTACATCTTACAAATCTGGAAAGGGACTGTGAGTCTCTTATTTGAGGCTTATCCTAGCTAACTTCAGAGTGACTCATCATTGGGGGTTAATTACCAGCTGAAGAATTTTTTCAACTATAAGAACTCATGAGGTTGTCTACCTAGTTGTGGAGAGATTATGATTTACAGTGGTTGACTGGGCACTCAAACTGATGAAACCATAGATTCTTTATCCTATGTTGATGATAAATTTCATTTTTCTACCAATTCAAACTTTCTTCCTGATAATGGGTAAAAATACCCATTTTTTAAATTCATGGGTATCAAATTATTTGCTGTTTTGCTAGAATCTTCCTGGAGGCATGACAACTACCTGACAGTTGTCAATAATGGCAAACACCACAACCTGTACCTCATTAAGATAATTTATTACCTCAAGGAAGGGAAGAAAATATAAGTATGTGAGATCCATTACCTGAGTAGGGTTATATAGACTTAAATCTAGCCCACACGTAAACTCTGTATGATGCTCCACTGTTTCTAGGAGAGGATCGGGATTCGAAAAATTCCAGAATCTGTTGACATAAACAAAAAATGATTCACTTTTAAAAAAATTAACTTTCTTTAAAAAATTACTCCAAGCAATATGGATTATTAAGAAGAAAGACAAATGTTTCAAATACCTAATATGAAGAGAAGTACAAATTAAGACAATTCTGAGTTATACCCTTTAAATTGCCAAAGATTGTATGTGGAAAAAAAAAAGTCAAAGCTAGCTTGACTATGAAGACACTATTGGTATAGATGTAAACAGTTCCAAACAATCTGGTTATCGACTTCAGGTTTCACAAGAAAAATAACCAGACAGATTGTACTGGAGCAGTTCTGTAATTCCTATTACCAGGGAAGCTTAGTCTCATAGATTTCTTGAGCTGCAGTGGACTAAGCCAAGTAGGATGCAAAAAAAGTTCAGCATTAATATGGTAAGTGCCTGAGACCCGCCCAGGAGGGCTACCAGGTGAAGGAGAAGCAGAGCAGCCCAGATCAAAAATGGGGCAAGTTGAAGCTCCCATGCTAATCAGAGTGTGACAAACTAGATGAATCTTCAGGCTACACCTTCAGCCTGGGCAAGAGAGCAAGACTAATCTCAAAAATAAAACAAAACAAAAAAAAAGTGTTATCAAATACTCATCCTCTTTGTGGGATAGTGATCCTGAGATCCCACTATAAAGTTTATACACCAGAGGAGTAAATGCCAGAAAGAATGGTCCCATATGTCAAAAATTTTATAGCAGCAAAAAAAAAAAACCAACAAAAAAAACAAAAACTAGAAACAAAGTAGGTGCCTAACAGAGAGATGAATGGCTACACACACTGTGGTACAAGAATATAATGGAATATTACTGAGTATAACAAATGGCAAATGCAAGGAATTCAGAAAAGGGAAGATTTGAACTGATGCAGAACAAGAAAGTAAAAACAGAACAATGTACAGAGTGATTACAGTAACATGAATTTTTAAAAAATACTAAAAACATTAAAATTCAGAATATATACAATGTCTATTTTTTTTATTCCAGAGAATGAAACATCTTTTCCTCTTTTTGTCAGACAGATGGGGAGGTGCCCTCTAGGCACAGACTGTTACATATGCTCTCATCATTTTCTCGAGTCTTAGTAATTAACAAAACAACAAATCAAGGCCTGATTTGTAGTATTTATTGATTTTCAAGGTGTAAATGGTCTCCTTGTAATTTTAACAATGGTAAAAGCTGGCTCCAGCATATCCCTAAGTATCACCCAGTGATACTCTACATTCAACACTGTGACAGTCTACATACAACACTGGTAGCCACAAGAAGTCAAGAAAACCAAAGAAAGTTAGTTTCTAGAACTCTGGATGTATCGTCTGTGGCAGATTCACAAGAGAACAAGATGAGCAAGCATGGATGGATCGCAGTCTGCCTTTAAAGAGTTCATACATAAGATATGATCACAAATCCATTTAAATTTTAAAGAAATCCTTCCAACTATGGATTACTACACAATTGCCAAGCTAAAAGTTTAAATGAGTTTTATCATTTATCATCTGAAGTTTAAAATGTAATTTTTACTAAGATTTTCAAATTCAATAATGTCCAAAACAATTCTCATTTTACAAATTAGGAAGCACAGACAGAGAGGCTAAGTGACTAGCTTAAGGTAACAGTTTGTTGCAGAACTGAGAGTAGATGCAAAGTCTACAATTCTCTTAATTATAAACTAATGCCTACCCAAAGCATTAGTCTGTAAAACATGCCCATTCTCTTTTACCTTTAAAAATACCTGAGAATATCCTCTAAGGTGGTAGTTTTAATTTTTAGTTTTTCAGGAGCTGTGATGGAGTATGAATGTACAAGAATATATCTGTGAGATGTGTGATTTCTGTTTTTACCTTTTTGGTAGCTGAGAAAAAAAACATAAGTTTCCACAACTAAGAAATATGAGTTACACTACAAAAACTTCAAAGACCCTTTCTATTTTAAAATTTTATGATTTTAAATAAAACATTAATGCATTTGCACTAGACTGCAACTTCCTTGGGGATAACGACCATGTCTTACTCATTCACTCTGTAATACCCATAACACTGAGCACATAGTAAATACTCAGTATGTACATTTAAAATAATATCTAATAAATGAATTTCTTAAGGATTGGCAAGAAAACTCATTTAATTTTTATTTTGCCAGATATGGAACTTTTTTCAAAAATAATCTTTTCTCTGTGAATTTTTGTTTAATCATAAAATTATCTTTTTGAGACAATACCTTCCTCATAGTTTAGACTTCTATTCCATTTAATGTAAGAGACCAGCTAAGAATACATTATTTTCATAGGCACACATTAAAAAATCACATCTATCATTTAAAGCTTGATAATCATAACATGTTACAGCTCTATTTTCTAAAGAAGAATTAAACTGTTTGCCGTGGACAAAATGAAAGTTTATTTCTAAATGAAAAGCTTTACTTAGCATTAAAAAAAGTCTAATTCTAAAACATACCATAAAAATACCACATTTTAACTTAGCAAGGCATACCCTACAAAAAAAAAATCCAAAGCCACTCTATTACTTGTGACATGGAAAACACTGAAAGTTCAGCAGATATGTCTGGGAACAGGGTAAACACACAGAACCAACAGTCTAAATTTATTTAATCTGTTGGTACTTTTTTCCTCAACAAATGCATAGCGTATTCCTATTAAATTGTAAAAGGACTGTTTCTATAGATTATTTATTGTTGTTGGTACCAGAAAGCAATTGATAAGTAGGTCATCTACTCAATGACTAAGATTTACAAAACATTTAGAAAGAGTGATTTCACATTTGGAAACCTTCCTGTTCAAATAGATGAAAGAACAAGTCTTTCTCAGAAATCATAAGAATAGTCTCCTTTTTTTTTTTTGCACATATTCTTCTCTAGGGTAAGGCACAATTACAGTCAAAATTTAATTTCCCAGACAGTTATGAATTTTATAGGCAAATTGTGCATGTCCTATTGAATTTCTAAAACCAAAATTATTCCTATACTAGGAAAGTATCAGTTTTTTTTAATAGAAGAATTTTTGCAAACAGCTCCTCTATCAGATTTCTGTTGAAAGGTAAGAACTTTGAGGTTTTTGACAAATAAGAATAATACAAAGAAATAGGAAAGATACATGTGTGTGTGTATATATATTATATACATATATATGAGTGAAGGAAAATAATAGCAAAAGAATCTAATACTGCATACAGATAAAGAAAGAAACATTAAAGTTAATATATGTTCTTTTAAAATACTCCAAAGTTTATGGTCTTAGGTATTTTTGGGTTTTTGTTACTAAGTTTATAAAACTTTTTTTTAAAAAAACATTGCCTTACATAATTTCTGTCCCTTAGATTCTTAAATGAAATCTGTAAGAACTTCAAGAATTGTGAAACTGAATTATTAGCTTTATTATATACTTTTGTTTTCTTCAACAATAAGGAATATTATTATTTATTTTGAGGTTAGATTCCTTAGTGTCTGTTTGCCTTAGTGAAATATTGAATAATAAGTCATTGCTGGTCATAGGCAAAGTAAAACTTTACTGTCAAAAATTTCAGAGTACATAGATATTCTCAACTTCTCTCTGCACCTTTTCCTGTCCTCTCAACAGAGGACCTCCGACTCATCCTTCATCAAAAATTTGAGGCTATTCACTACGAACTCTCTCTCCTCCCCTTCTCATTTCACATTCCACTGTCACCATTCTCCAAAATCTCCCTCACTCTAATCTTTGACGAAGAAATTGCCCTTCTAGTCAAGGTCAATCCCAGTACATAACATCTTTTATTTTATCCCTGCCTGTTTTCACCAGCAGATTGCCTCGTCATCTCTGCTATGTCTCACTAATTTTACTTCAATCTCTCCTTCTCTACTCATTCCTTACAAACATTTCCAGGTCTCCCATTCCTTGTGGAGGGGGAAAAAAAAAACCTTCACTAAATCCTACTATCTTTACTATTATCCTTAATCTCTGTTCCCATTCTCAGTTGAATTGTAGAAAAAGTATCTCCTCAAAAAAAAAAAAAAAGGAAAAGAACCTATATGTCAAAAAATATTTATAGCAGCTCTTTTTTGTGCTGGCTAAGAATGGGAAATTGAGAGGATGCCCATCAACTGGGGAATGACTGAACAAGTTGTAGTATATAATTGTAATAGAATATTACTGTGCTGTGAGAAATGACAAGCAGGATGATTTCAGAAAAACCCATAAAGATTTTCACAAACTGATACAGAGAGAAATGAGCAGAACCAGGAGAATGCTATAAAGTATAATAGCAATCATGTACCATAAACAACTGTGAATGACAGCTATTCTCAGGATTATAATGATCCAAGATAATTCTAAAAGACTCATGATGAAAAATACTATCTGCTTCCAGAGAAAGAACTGATGGCATCTTAATACAGACTGAAACATGCCGTTTTCCCCTTCCTTGTTTCCTTCCTTCCTTCTTGAGTTTTTCCACAAAATGACTAATATGGAAATGTTTTACATGACTGCATATGAATAACCTATATCAGATTGCCTACGATCTCAGGGCAAGGGAAGGGGGATAGAGGGATAGAATTGGGAAATCAAAATTTAAGAAAAAAACACCAACAAATGTTAAAAGTTGTTTTTATATGTAATTGAGCAAAAATAAAATATTACTCTAAAAAAAGCTATCTCCACATTTTAACTTCCTCCTTCTCACTCTCTTCTAAATTCTATAATCTGGCTTCTGTCATCACACTGTACTGAAACTGTTCTCTCCAAAGTTAACAATGATCTTTTCCCCACTTTGGGGAAGAAAATGGATTTATTTAAAGCAGGCCAGTCGGGTTCATTTCTTACGCTATTGTGTTATTTTCTTGGAGCCACATGATGAGTATTCACTATTCTACAATATGAGTAGTACTGTACCAGAAGAAATGAGTAAGTGGTTTGCCTTGCCAGGTGAGAATTCCAATGGGTCCAGAGTTCCTGGGTCACCCTCACTTCAGAGTAGGAAGCAGAAGGGCAAGGGCAATTGTGAAGCCTTCTAACAACTCTGCATGCGACCATATAGGCACACACACATATACATACACACAAAGGCAAAAGAGACAATTAAGAAAGTAGAAATCTCTCACCTAAGAATGTACATGACTTTGGTATTTGCCAGTCCTAAAGGTCCTAGGGAGAAGACAGGGGGGTGGGGGTGGGGGTGGGGGTCTTGGTCCCGACCTTTGATTACTCTTTACAACAACAGCAGGAATAAACAGAAAGTTTCATCTATTACAAGGAAGCTCTTCCACCATTTTAAAAAAGGAACTCTATTTGCAGAAATGGCTCTTTAATCACCAAAACAAATAGCATTTTGTCAGTACTCATCCCCCACCCTTTTCTTAATCTCTTTTTCACCATGTAATCCTGCAGACCACCTTCTCCTCTTAGATACTCTGTTCTCTCTGTTGCATTTTGTGGCTCTGCTCTTTCTTGACTCTCTTACTTGTATGACTACTCTTTTCTCATTCTACTTTACTGATTCTTCATCTTTTTCATGCCCCCAAATGGAGTGTTTCCCAAAGCTTTCCTGGACCTTCTTATCTTCTCTCTTGATACTGTCACTTGATTTTATCGGCTCCTATGAGTCCAATTATCTCTATGCAGAAAAAAAAATATATATATATATATACACACACATATATATATACACATATAAAAATACATACACACACACATACACATGCAAACATGTGTTTGTATTTCTTAGTTTCTCCTAAGCTCTAGTCATATATCTCCAACTGCCTTAAACACAGGTATCTCAAATTAAACATGTCTAAAACAGAATCTTTTCCCCCTAACTCCTCACTCCTCCTCCCACCAGCCCAAACTTCCATTTCTATCAAAGGTACCACACTTGTTCTGATTCTGTATGTTTGGGGCCTTAGGGTCATCCTTGACTCTTCATTCTAACTTATTCCTTATATCCAGTTACCAAGTCTGGTTGTTTCTAAGCCTACATCATCTCTTGAAACCATCCCCTTCTAAAATCTGCCATACTTACTAGTCTGCTCCAGCATGCTGCCACTGTCGGTATCATCGCTTCTTTGCAGAATCACCTATCTTTCACCCTCGGGTCCATCTAAGATATCATAGGTCTTAGACTATGATAGGTCAGCTTGTGCCTTATTTTCACACCCCCACCCACTCTGCTACCATGTTCAATCTGCCCCCATTAGAATGTAAACTACTTCTGGAAAGAGGCTGTTTCATTTTTTGTCTTGGTGTACCCAGTGACTAGAAAAGTGCCTGGTACACAGTAGGTACTTGATACATGCTTGTTAATTGACTGACTGTTAGGGAGAAGAATCGAAATTATTTGTGGGTTTGTACAAATATAACAGGTGTGAAATGGATTGCCTTATGAAGGAATTATCTGTCACTGGAGGTGTTTGGGTAAGGTAACCTTGCCTCTTGATGAGGGATTTGTAGAAAAGATTCCTTCACTGGGAAGAAGGCTAAATTAGCTGAAACAACATGGTGCAGTAAAAAGAACACTGAATTTCGAGTCAGAATACCTAGATTTGAATTCTTGCTCTGACACTTAGTACTCTAGTTAAGTTATGACCTTTCTGGGCCCTGGTTATGTTTAAAATGAGGGAGTTGGACTAGATAGCTCCTGAAGTCTCATCCAGCTCTAAATCTCTAACACCATAATTTCTAACCTTCGCTTTAACAATATGTTCTAGAATTTTGCCAGGAAATAAAGTTAAGCTTCTTTTCCTATTGTTTGTAGAATCCATTCTCTTCTCTTTTTTCAAAATTGGTACATTACTTTATTTAGTCCTAAGGCACTTCTCCTGTACTCCATCATCTTTCAAAGATGACTGACAGTGACTCAGCAATCCTATCTGCTGGGTCTTTTAGTACCCCGGGATGACAAACTCACCTAGGGCTCATTGCTTTTTATCTCCTTCTACTCATGTTCACTGCATAAAAATAACAGCAAAACCTTTTTTAATTATTATTTCTAAGAAAAACTACAACCTGTTCTCATATTTGAATAGTTAGGTCTATGCTAGTCAAAATGCATAAACTCATTTTGTATCAGATTAATTATTTTAGTCTGCTGGTCAACAAGTGCTTATTAAATGTTTGATATAGACACTATAGTGCTGCTATAGATACAAAGAAAGACAAAAACACAGTCCCTTCTCACAGAGAGCTTACATTCTAATGGGAGAGATAAGGTGCAAATGACTAAACACACACACACCACAAACACACATAAAACATATACACACGCAAGATATATACAGCATAAATGGAAAATAATCTCAGAGGGAAAGGACTGAGGGGGAGGTGGGAGACCACAAAGTGACTCTTGTAGGTGAGATTTGAGCTAAGTCTTGAAGGGGGTCAGGGAAACTAGGAAGCAGAGGGGAAGAGAAGAACATTCCAAGGTACAGGGACTGGCAGTAAAAAGGAAGAGAGTTGGTATGTCAAGTGCAAGGAACAGAAAATAGCCGAGTATAGTCAGATCATAGGAGGAGTAGAGTTAAGTATAAGATACTTTGAAAGACTGTGGAATATAGGAAGAAGAGAGGTGGATTTTATATATGATCCTAGAAGTAACAGAGAGGCACTTTATTGATTGGAAGTGGGGAACATGGTCAGAACTGCATTTTAGAAAAATAATTTTGGCAGCTGAATATAGGATAGACTGGAGAGGAGAAAGACTTAAGCAAGGCAGACCAATCAGAAGGCTATCCCAATAGTTCAGGAATGAGGTGACGAAGGCTTTGCAAATTGATTAAAATTTTATATAAAGGATGTTGAAAAGAGGAAATGACAAAATTTGGCTAGAATCAGAGGTTGTCTGTAAGTGAGGAGTCAAGCAGTGGGATCAGAAGGAGGCAAATCCGGAGACTGAAAAGGAGATTCAGGCCCTCAATAGTAATAGGGAACTCCACAGAGGGCCACATTTGGAGGGAAAGTTAATGAGTTCTGTTTTGGGCATGCTGAGTTTGAGAATTTAAATAATAAATTAAATTCACTAACAATTATATATGTAAAAGTTCTCTGTCAGTTTTCAGTTCAACACTATCTTACATAGAGCATTTTCCTGAAAAGACTTTTCACTAAGAAGAAATTCATTTTCACAAATATACGAAAATATTCAACACAAGTACTCTTAGTCTTCGGGACACATATGAAAAGTTCATATGTTAGTAGGTTGTTTGGGATTTATGACACATTTCCCCACAGAAATGTTATAAATGAAAGGTTCCCAGGTTGGTCCATGAAATCAATTTGATCTATAATGTAAAGGGACCACAGAACCAGCATTATTTGTGTACATTCTGAGTCCTAGGAGCAAGAGGCTAAGAAGTACAAGAGGTGGACAAGAAATGCCACTAACGTGGGAATAACTAGTTGTTCCTTAACCTTTCCAGAGGTATTTGTACCCTTAACAGAATTCTTATAAATCCACATTGGGCTGGTCATTTGTAGAATTGTAGGTTAACTAACAAAATGAAGTAGAAAAAACCAGGCAAAAACCTCTATGGTATTTTTGGACAGGGCCTTCAACGCAGGAAGTAACATAGTAATGCTCTTCTTTTTATCTCATCTTCCTTTTCAGGACTTCTAAACCTTCCGTTTTCTAAAAGCTCCAAGTTTTGTTTTTGTTTTCCCACAATAGCTTCCCTGAAACCAGAGGCAAGAACTCACTCGGGTGGAGTGTCTGTGGGGAGGTGAGGGGGGAGGAAGAAGGTGAAGCATGGCAGATCAGGCTGTGTATGAATATTGTGTAAATATTTATAGGTGAAGAAATGCCTGTACTCAGAAAACAATAATGCTGAAATTGTTTTAGGAAATATATTTTAAGTTGCCCCAGAGTTTAAAAATCTTCTGATTTATTAAAGAAAAATGTTCTTTCAAGATTCTATAATAGAAAGCAGTTCTGCATAGAGAGACCTTCGAAGGTTAACAACTGTCCATAAGTATTGATACCATCAAATTACAGAAGAATTGCAATCTTATCTGTCTTTAATGGTAATTTTAAGTCTATAACATTTTAAATTTCAACTAAATATCTCATTATTGAAAATTTCAAGTGCAACTTAAACAACAGAACCAAGAATAGTAAATGAATCAAGAGCTAAACATTATAGTTACATGCTTTTAAGATATTTACTTCCTCTTGGTTTCACCCTTAGTGACCCAAGAATTACTTTAAGGCTATTCACACAAAGTCCTCAAACCCTAGTGAACAGAAGTCAAGCACTTAATTTCTTTTTTACAGGAAGGAATTAAGAGTTGTAATTAAGGGATCAAATAAAATGCATCATTTCTAAATGGAATGGTATGTTTGGTTGTTCGATTTTTTTGACCACGAAGTATATGAACATGGTGCCTTTTTGTCTCTCTACTGATAAAATAATTCAACATTTAAGATATGTCATAACAAATAAATGTACTGAACAGACCACTGTCTACTTAAAAACATTACAGAACTCTAAGGCCAAGATATTTCATTCAAGTAGCAGTTGAAGAGACAAAGTAATCAGAGAAAGATATCTTGATTGCATTGCTTTTTTGCATTCTGTCTCTATGCCTTTGTGATTTACCAAGTGAATAAACAATGTAACTAAAAAAAATGCAATTTCAGAAGTCATGTTAAAGTAATTTTGTACTTCACTGCAATGCCACAGTAGTGGACTACACTACTACCACTGAGACTATGCCAGAAGATGAGCTCAGCTAGTAGTTTGAAAATTTTAATTTATTTGAGACACCATCTCCTTTCATCCATATCTTTCCCCACTTTCAGTTCTTTTTAAGGAATATATACATTGCTTCTTCTTGGATCTTCCCTAATGCTGACAAGAATTAAATGCTACAACAAAATTTTTGGCTCTTTATCTCATCTGTTTTAATAATATGGAACATAGGGGGCAGCTAGGTGACACAGTGGATACAGCACTGGCCCTGGAGTCTGGAGGACTTAAGAGTTCAAATCTGGCCTTCATCACTTACTAGTGGTATGACCCTGGGCAAGTTACTTAACCTCAATTGCCTCAAAAACAAAACAAAACAAAATGAAATTAATATGGGGCATATTACTATCATAATAATCAGAATTTGCATTGGTTGAATCTGATGGTTTATGTAGATAAATAGGAAAGTTTTCATTGCGATATCACTCTTCTCTCAAATCACAAGATGAAAAATGACCAGACCAACTACTCTGCCAGCTCACTAGGAAGGTGGGTGGTGCAACTGAAGAAGCGCTGTATTTGAAGTCAGTGGACCTGAGTTTTAATTCCAGCCTGGGCACTTGTTATTTTTGTGGCCTTAGGCAAGTAACTTAACCTCTCTGAGCCTCAGTTTCCACATCTGTGGAAAAAAAAATGAACTGCATTTATTGACTTCTAAGGTTCTTTCCAGGTTTAAATCTATGATCCTAGTCAAGCTATTAACTTAGAGAAGGAAGAAATATTAACATAGGTTGAAGCCATTCTAATTAAATACCTTAATTACGTTTAAAGTCAAAAGATGCTAATTTGCCAAACTTTCAAAAAGGTCTAGCATAAATAGTTACTTTAAACCATTAGATAAGAACATGCTGACTGTATTAACTTCATCTTCTCAGAGACATAAGAATGAAACATGTTGCATACCAAGAAATATATGCTTTTCCCTTTTATAGAGAAGCATAACCTTAGGTTCCATACCTTACATTGCCTGGCCTCACTCCATTTCCCTAGACTTTATTGGTAGGGACTATTTCTACTTTCACTTAGATATGAAAGAGAGGTATTTCAATATGACTAAATATTCCAGGTATATTATTTGGCAGAGAGTTATTCTGCCATACTATATCCTTTACTTGATACCTACTGGGTTGGAAAGGTATCAAATATGGCCATTTTCCCATAATGCCATTTTGGATTAAAGGCCAGTTGCAGATCCTGGTGATTTACTAGGACTGTCCCAAGGAGCTTCTCTGATCTGATTATTTCCACTGGGCTGTCGGCCTGAGGACACCCGAGGGAAGCTGGTGGGTTGGTTCTTCTAAGGCTCCAACAACTGGTTTAATTAGCATTGTACTGTTAAGCCCTTTCTCCAATTTTGGCTTCTTTGTAATGAAAATCCCTACTTGTCATAAAAAAAAACCACGTGATTCATGATTATTATTTCATTATTTGAGAGGTGTAGCATGGCATAGTAGATTGAGAGTTGGCCTAAGAGCCAAGATCATCTGGATACAAGTCCTGCTTTTTATACATACTGGTTATATGAATGTGGGCAACTTACCACAGGACCCCCTGGCAACCCTCTAAGTGTATAAATACAACAATTACTAAAGAAGTAATAGATTCAAACATAAAACTTCTAACTTGAAGAAAACTTTTTTTCCTGAAGAAAAGGGAAGAGGGACAGCAAAATGACAAAATAACATTCTAGTCTAATAAATATCATGTATTTATAGACAAAACTATGAGGCAATCTTGTTAAATGGGAAAAAAATCATAAATCTGAAAATAGCTACTTGTTAAAATAGAACACAAAATTAATTTTTGTGGATAATGGAATAATTCACATTTTAAATAATGGCATAATGTAGAAAATGCTTGACCTACAATCAGGAGAGACTTGATTCAATCCAACCCTTAACACCTACATGACCTGGGCCAAGTCGTTTAACCTATCTGAGCCTCAGTTTCCTTATCTATAAAATGGGGCTAATAATACCCATAGTGCCAAGCTCACAAAGTCATTGGGAAGATCAAATGAGAAAAGAAATGTAAAACACTTTGAAAACATTAAAATGCTATGTAAAGAGCCACTATTACTATTATGAAAATCAAAAAAACACAGCATAAAATACTTTCAATGTTGAATATTAAGAACTTCTCTATCTAAACATCTCAGTTGAAATGTATTAGTTAATTTTTTTAAGTGAAATTTTCACTGGATTAATGTTTTTGAGATTTTTGGCTTCGCTCCATTATCATAACCATTAAGTCCAATAACTATATCACAAAATCCAAACAGTGCATTAATAAATCAAAGAAACCATTAGACTGCAGTTTTTATGGATGCAGTCTCTGCAGCAAAGGATAAATCACGACTTGCTGAAAGACTTTTGTAGAACTCATCTTCTCTGCTAAAAGTGGGAGGGGGGATGCAGGACAGAGGAATTGATGGTGGTAAGAGGAAATAACATAAGTTTTGTTTACCATATACTGGCACAAGTTCAAGGGCCATAGAAGGATATAAGAAATTGCAGTCAGATATGTAGTTAAGGAGAAACAAAAGAGAATATGCTAGATGTAGAAGTACAAATATGTATACATGGACAAGTAGCAGTAGATAAAGGCCTGGCTGTGGCATTATGAAGACTAGAATTCGAGTTCTGTTTTTTAGCATGTGACCCTGTGATTATCTAACCTCTCAGTGACCCCTGGCAATTCACAAAGACTATATCTTATAGAAAGTTGCTAGTCTGAATCAAAAGGAAGTTTCAACATGATGAATTTCTTACATTGATGAAATCCTAGGTACAGATCTCCTACCTCCAAGAAAATGTACAGGGGAGTATTTCAGGGTAAAATATATTTTGTAACACATATATCATTTTTACATCATATGTCACATACAATATATTTTTATAATACATTCATGTATATTTTACATATATACATAGATATTTGTCATTCATCCAGCACTAAGATACAGTACCTAAAGTAAAAAAGTAAAGGCTGATTTTTAGAAATATACTTCCAAATAAAACTGAAGCATACTGTCCTTTGCAACTAGTGATCTAATATAATTTTTTGCTATTCAGTTGTTTTTAGTCATGTCCAAGCCATTTAGGCTTTTCTTTAGCAAAGATACTGGAATGGTTTGCCATTTCCTTCTCCAGCTCATTTGACAGATGAGAATCTGAGGCAAACAGGGTTAAATGATTTGCCCAGGGTCACATGGCTAATAAGTGTCTGAGGCCATATTTAAACTCAGGAAAAGCAGTCTTTCTAACTCCAGGCTCAGCACTCCATCTACTATGACTAATTAAAAATTGGGCAATCTAGTCATTCAATTAGTATTTGTTAAAAGCCTAGAATGTACTAAGCATTTTGCAAGGTGCTAAGGATATGGAGATCAAAACAACACAGTTCTTAAAGGAATTATATTCTAAAGGGGAAGCAATACATGCTTATATAAGTAAATATAAAATACAGAAAGTAACACATTACATGCAAAGTAATTTCAGTTGTCAGGGCACTAGGAAGTACAGAGATCAAGATAAGAAGACCTCATAATTGGAGGTGGCAATAGAGCTGAGCCTTGAAGGAAACTAGGGGTTCTAAGGCTGAGGCGAGGTGGGAATTCTAAGCAAAGGGGTCAGCCTGTGAAAAGGCAGAGATGCACACTGTAAGGACAAACCACTTTGAAAGACTTGAGAGCTCTAACACAATGACCAACTAACCATAGTTCCAAGACACTCTTGATGAAACATACTGTCTACCTCTTGCTAGAGCAGGGATGGACTCAGAGGACAGACTGAGAAAGAATCTTCTGGACATGGCCAATGCAGAAATTTATTTTCCTTGACTACAAATGTTTGTAAAAGGGGTTTTGTTTTCCTTGCTTTCTGAACGGGGTTGGGAGAAATGGTGGCAGTAGGGAAAAAGACAGATCTACATCATAAAATTAATTTAATTAAAAATTTTTAAAAGAGAAGACAGATATGGGAGATGATATATCATGGAAAAGGAAGAGAAAATAGGCTAGTTGGGCTTGGCTGGAGAGTAGATAAAGTATGTGCAATAAGCCTAGAAATGTGGGTTGGAGCAAGATCATCAAGGGCTTTAAACAGAGGAGTTTGTATTCCCTTAGAAACGACAGGGAGCTACAGGGGTTTTTGAGCAAGAGAGTGACACAGTCAGATCTTACTTTAGGAAAATCGAGTTGGCAGCTCTCTGGAGATACTATGGAGAGAGGAAGACTTGAAGCAAGAACACTAGTTAGAAAATAAGAGGTGAAATAGGGACCACAATAAGTGGTCTGTGAGAGAAGAAAAGAGCATAGACATTAGAAATATTATGGAGGTAAAAACAACAAGATAGGACAAGCTGAGGATAACTTTAACGTTGCAAATATAGGCGACCAAAATAATGGTGGAGCCCTGGACAGAAACAGGGAAGTTGGAAAGAGGTAGGTTTGGGGAAAACATGAGCTGTTTTATATACACTGAATTTGAGTCGTCTATAGGAAATCCAATTTGAAATATCCATTAGGCAGTTGGTGATGGGGAACCAGAACTCAGGAGAAAGACTAGGGAAGGACATATAGAGTGGAGAGTCATCTGTGTAAAGATGAAACTGAACCTACAGGGGCTCAGATCACCAAAAGAATGAATGAATGAAAAAGCATTTGGTAAGTGTTTACTCTAAATAAAGAGCAGTGAAAACAAGTAAGAATAGGGGCAGAACAGGGGTTCTCTTGGGACAATCGGAGAAGACCAGAAGAAATATCCCAGAAGGAGATTTCCTCCTGGTGAAGAGTAAACACCTCCAGGCTAGATCCCCTTTAACAACTAGTAGCAAGCTGCTTAAACAACAAGCAGCAATCCCTGGAGTTAGTTGGTTTGGGAGGCTGCCCCTGCCTGCCACAGGAACTCTCTCCCCTTCCTCCCCCACAACCCCCAACAGTGAGGGGAGTTGGGCATCTAACCCGGGGAAGATCTAGGGAACCTCTGCTGACAGCCAGATCCAGCTGTGCTGTGGAGAGCGGCAGGGATGGGGAGGAACCAGCAGTGAAGAAGCAGTGGGGCAGAAAGCCCCTGGCTGTGGGCACTTATAGGAGACTGGAGGTCTTGATTTGAGTTCAAGGTCAGAGGGGAGAACTGAAAGGATCAGAGGCCAGAGGCAGCATCCCCCATGCCCTAGGACTAGAGGTGATTATAAAAACTAAATTATTACCCCCCAAAATACACAGGTAAATGAGGAAGAATCCGATCATAGAGAACTAAGGGAATAGAAAAGACTGGGGTTTGTCTTCACAGGAGGATACTGAAGCAAAGAAACCCTCTTCTACTAAAAAGAGTAATGTCAAATGGTCACCCACCCAAAAAGAATTCACTGAAGAACTTTAAAAGACTTTAAAAATCAAATGAGAGAGATGGAGGAAAAATTAAAAAGAAAAAAGAATAATACGAGAAAAACAAGATTATGACAAGAAAGTCAACCAAATAGAAAAAGAGATCCAGAATCTTAAGGAAGAAAACGACTCCTTGAAAATCTGAGTAGGACAAGGGGAAGCCAGCAAAGTTATGAGATGAAGAAATAAGAAAACAAAATATAAAGAATGAAAAAATAGAAGAGAAGGTGAAACATCTCATAAGAAAAACAACAGATCTAGAGAACAATTCAAGAAGAGAAAATATAAGAATTGGACTACCTGAAAGTTCGGATCAAAAAAAGAATCTTGATACAATAATACAAGAAATAATTAAAGAAAATTGTCCTGAAGCGTTACAAGAGGAACAGAAAAAATCCACTGATCACCACCTGAAAGAGATCCTATGAGGAAAACTCATAGAAATATTATAGTTAAATTCTGAAACTCCCAGATCACAGACAAAATACCATGAGCCACAAGAAAAAAACAATTTACATATGATGGTACCATGACTGGAATTACATAAGACCTAGCGTTGGCAACACTAAAAGACTGCAGGTCTTGGAACACTATATATCGAAGAGCAAAGGAACTGGACCTCCAGCAGAAAATATCGTACCCAGAAAAGCTAAACATAATTCTGAATGAAAAAAAAATGGACATTTGATCAACAGACTTTCAGGACTCTGTTAAAAAAAAAAAACAAACCCTAAACTCAACAGAAGATTTGACATACAAGAGCCAAGAGAAATATAAGGTACATACCAATAACCAATTACAAAGGTCTAAATAAGGCCAGAACATTTATCTTTTATGTATGGAAAATGTAAAACCTGTTTAAGATTGTTACTACTAATTAGGTAGCTTATAACAAAGATTGGGGTAGACCTGAGTATGATATGACTTCAAAAAGTAAAACCATTCAAGAACAGCTAAAAGAGTAATTATCTTATACAAATGAGGTGCAAGAGGAAGAACCAATACAGAAACCTACTCTCTCAGGAATGCGCTTAAAAGGAGAAAATGCGATACATCTAGAAGAGTGTAAAAGTCTTCTAAATTTAGAAAGAAATAAAACTCTATGGGGATAGGGAGGGGGAGAAGATAAAGGAGGGATCTTTAGAGGGGAGGGAAACAGAATAGGTAAAAAGGGGTGTACAGAAGGGTGTTTAGATTTAGGGGAATGGGAGGGTAATGGAGGGATTGCTGGAATCGGGGTAGGTTAAGCAATAGGAGGGTAAGATAGCAGGTAGAAGTAAAGTAGGGGAGTTAGGAGAGATAGGAAAAAAGAGATATGCACAAAAAGTAATGGGACGGTAGTTTCTCTTCTATAGGAACACTGAAAGCATCTTTGGGACAACTCCGGCATTGGAAGGAAAAATAGGGAATAATATAGGCCTCATCTTGCTTTGATTTCTTATAGTAGGTCTCTATGTTTAAACAGCTTTTGATCCCATGTGGTTTAGAGGGTATGGACTATTTAGAATGGAAACTTCTGTCAAAATGTTGCTTTGGGATTTTTATGAATCCATAGTTTTAAAATTTTACTTATTTTATTCTGAACTTAATAAAACAACATTTCTCCAACATAATAGAATTGAAAAAATGATTGCACATGAAAATGCAAATCTATTATGTATGACTTTCTATTCCTTTTACATGTACAATAAAGTTAGGTAACTTTCAAAAAGAAAAATATTTACTCTGTGTGAAGTACTGTGCTAAAGATTGAGGACACAATAGAAAAATGAGATAGTCTTTGTTCTCAAAGAGCTATTATTCTATGTGGGGAAGACAACACATGTAGAAGAGTGCAGTTGTAAGATGTATGGAAGGTTCCAGTGGTCCTAAGGACTCAGCTATAAGGCAGATGGCAAGGCCAAGGGATCCTGAATATACTGGCAGATCAGACAGCAATGCCTGAGAGTCTAGGGCATAGTGGCACAGCAGAAAGGTCCTTGATGATGACTTATCCCATCCTTTTCTCACGGAAGGAATACAGTCAGTCAACAAACATTATTAAGCACCTACTGTGCTAAGTGCTAGGAATATAAAGAAAGGCAAAAAATGGTCCATGCTTTCAAAGAGTTCACAGTCTGATGGGGGAGATAATATGAAAAAAAACTATGTACAAACTAGATATATAAAGGATAAACTAGAAATAATTAACAGAGAGAAAGGCAGTAGAATTAAGGGAGATCAGGAAAGATATCTTGTAGAAGGTATAATTTTAGCTAGGACTTAAAGGAAGCAAGAAGGCAGAGGTGAGGAGAAAGGACGTGAATCAGGAGATGGAGTGTCTTGTTTAAAGAACAGCAAGGAAACCAGTGTTGCGGGTGCAGAGTCCTTGGGAGTGGGGGAGGGAGGTAGTTTGTAAGGTATAAGAAGACTGTAAAGGTAGGGGAGAGATAATTTATGAGGGCTTTCAACACCAAACAGAAGATTTTAAATTTGATCCCGGAAGTGTTTGGGAGCCACTGAAGTTCACTGAGTAAGTGGGGTAACAAGGTCAGATTTGTGCTGGCAAGAAGTGGGGCGGGGGGGGGGCGGTGCAGCCTGTTAGACCTACTTCCTGCTGGACCTATTGGAGATCTGGTCCTGATAGGTGGGTCGGATGGGGTGGTAAGCACAGCTCACAGTGCCTGGTGGATGGAGAACCAGGCCTGAGGCAGAATACTGGCAGCCTATAGATGCTGCTTCTCACAGGGCTGGGAGAAAAGGTGTACAGAAAGAAAAGAGTACTCCAGATAGAGCTTTGGGATAAACCTCCAGTTGAGAGTACAACATGAAAAATGATCCAGCAAAGGAGACTGAGGAGTTCTGTCATATAGGCAAGAAAGGAACCAAGAGAAGGTAGTATCATGAAAGCCCAGTAAGTCAAAAGTAATCAGGAAGACAAAGGTGTCAAATGCTACAGAGAAGTCAAGATGATGAGGACTAAGAAAAGGCCAGCAGATTTGTCAACTAAGGAATCACTGATAACTTTAGAAAGAAGAATATTAGCTAAGTGAGATAATCAGAAACCAGACCGGAAGGGGCTGACCAGTCAGTGAGAGGGAAGAAAGCAGGGGTAACAACTGTAAACAACTTATTCTAGAGGTATGATTATTAAGAAGAGAAATATAGGATGTTTGCTTGTGAGATATTAGGGTCAAGTGAAACATTTTAAAATGTTTTATTATTTTTAAATTCTGAATTTAATGGACCAAATAAAATAGGTAAAATACACACTATCCAGGAACACAATGAATCGTTATTATGCTTTTAATGTACATACTAAGTTCAACATGTAACTTTCAAAGATGTCCTGATTAACTGTGATTCCTTCTGGCCTTCCTTTGATCTCATTTAGGAGGTTGGGGGAACACTTTATTTTTCTTCCACCTCTCCTCAACTCTATCCAGCAAATAAAAAGAGCAAAACCTCTATAATAAATATTCACAGTCAAGCAAAACAAATTCCTGCACTAGTAAATCTAAAAGTGTTTTTCACCCTGCACAATGAGCCTATATTCTCTGTTAAAAGGTAACAGTGAATTTTCATCATTGTTACTTTGGAGTTGTGGACAGCCATTAGATTGATCAAAATTCTTTTTTAAGTCTCTCAAAGTTATTTTTCTTCACACTGTTGTTACTTATATAAATTGTTCTTTGGGTTTGCTCACTTCACTGTGCCTCAGTTCATACAAGTATTTCCATGACTCCTTGAAACTATCTTTTCTCTCATTTCTTAGAGCACAATAGTATTCCGTTACATCATAAACAAATCAGAGGAGCATGAAAAAAATTACCTGTTCTATCTATGAACAGGAGAAGAGTTCATGACCAAATAATAGACAGACTCACAGAAGGCAAAATGGAGAATTCTGCTTACATAAAAAATTTTGCATAAACAAAACCAATGCAGTAAATTAGAAGAGAAGCAGGAAAATGAGGGAGAAAAACCTTTACAGCAAGTTTCTCTGATAAAGGTCTTAATTATAAGACATACAGGGTTCTGAGTCAAATTTATAAGAATTAAAGCCATTCTTCAATTGATAAGTGGTCAAAGGATATGAATGGGCAATTTTCTGAGGAAGAAATTCAAACTGTCAATATCCATATTAAAAAATGTTTTAAATCACCAACAATTAGAGAAATAGACATTAAAAAAACTCTATATCACCTCACACTCATCAGATTGGCTAAGTTGACAAAAAAGTAAAGTGACAAATGCTACAGGGTCTGTGGGAAAATGGTTTCTTTAATCTACTAGTGGTAGAGCAATAAACTGGTTCAACAATTCTGGAAAGCAATTTGGAACTAGGCCCAAACAGCTATTAAACTGTGCATACCCTTTGACCCTGTAATATTGAAACTAAGTCTATACCTCAAAGAGATCAAAGGAAGGAAAAGAATACATATGTACAAAAATATTTATAGCAGCTCCTTTTGTGGTAGCAAAGAACTGCAAGGTGAGGGAATGGCCATTAATTGAAGAATGGCTGAAGAAGTTATAGTACAGGAATGTGATAGAATATAACTGTTAAGAAGTGATGAAGGGGATGGTTTCAGGAAAACTTGGGAAGACTTAGATGAACTGATTGTGTTGGAAAGGCAAAATGGGCTCCTTAGCACTTAGTTCAACAAGTGCCCTTGAAGAGTTTGGCTTTTGTTTGCGAGTGATTCAGCTATTTCATTGAATCCTGCTAAGTGCTAAGCCCCAGGCCCAAGATTTGGGTGTCCTTGGTGCCTCCTTGCCTCAGGGGAGGGCTTAGTTTAGACA
>CM053627.1:109531086-109595088 GCA_028646595.1 Phalanger gymnotis
GCACGCACACACACACACACACACTCACACAGAGGTATATGCATGCGCACACACACACACAGAGGTATATGCATGCACACACATGCACACACACACACACACACACACACACCACATTTTACTCATTTGTGGTATTCATGACAGGCCCACGTTTAGCACCGGCCAGGGCCTGCATTCTGGTCACTCAGTCTTCTTGCTACCATACTCCCATGAGGCATAAGAGTGGGACTTTGTAAACACCACCATAAGGGAGGGAAAAATACCAAAGAACACAGTTCATCGTCAAGTCAATACTGAATTGCATAGCCTTGCCAAGTTCATTTCCACTGAAAAAAGTGCACTGGGTATTATAATTTCTTACACAGCCTGTAGCTTCCCATCTAAAAACCAGTTACTTTTATGCGACTATTAAAGGCTCTGCCTCAGGGAAGTGTAAACAAACTCCATATTTAAAGTGGAACTATTTGCAGATTAGACTTTACCATTAGAGTGAAGTACACCACAACATTACCTAATCAAGAAATTAGGTTTATTTGCAAAATGTGTGCAGTACAACAAAATCCGTACAAAACTTAGGAAAGAAGGCAAGTGTAAACAGTTTTATCTTTCAAAGGCCTCTATTTCCATTGATTTTTTCTGTACTCTACATATCATCCCTATCCTGCAAGTCCCCACCTCCTGACACATCACCTAATTATCAGATCCCTAAGGACTAGGATCCCTCTTACTCATTTTTGTATTCCTGAAAGCATAACTAGCATATTTTGCATATTGAGTTGATGCTTGATAAATGTTATATTTATTTATACACAAATGTGAGTTAGGAGGCTTTCCCAACATCAGGAGTAAGAACCCAATTCTTCATTTGCCTTAAGGCAAATAATTTGATATTGAAGTTTTTACTGAAGCTATCGGAACAGGGATAAAATTTTAAATACAGATCTTTTATGATTTTGCAAATCTAAAACAGCTCCTGAAGATGTTATTAGTACTATTTCATAAGTCACAGAAAGGCCTTTTAAGGTTTCATTTTTTAAATTAAGTGCAGATGAATTTTAAAATATTAACTTAAAAGATTAAGTAAAGTCATAATTACAAAATGGATGAGAGTATAAATTCACCTGCTGTTTGTTATGTTTACTTTGGTTGACCTTTTTGTGGTGAAGGGGGGTGTAGGTAAAGTTGAAATATAAGGTTTGTGAGACAAGAGTACATATTCACCTATACTTTCTGTCTGTTTACTCTGACTGACCTTTTTTTGTGGGGAAGGGGAGGAAAGAGAAATATCTGCCCATGAAAATCTCTGTGCCAATAAAAAAAAGCTCATCGACCACTTAAGAGTTAAGACACTTGCTCTGCAAAGGCAAATCTCATAACAGTAAATGTGACAAAGATAAAGGTATTTCTTGGTTGGCATACTGATTTAGATTTCCAAGAAACCTTTTAAGATCATTTTTTCCTATTTATGTAGCATAAACCATCTTAAAGCTACATATGTTATTTCCTAATTAAAAAGATACCATTAAACATCTAATTTATTTTAAATATTAAGAAGCACCTTTCAGTGTGTTTTTTGTTAGCCTTGTTTGCCCCAGCTTTGACCAAGGAAATACAAAACCACAATGTGGAAAGATGGCACTAAATGAAAACTTAAGGAATACATAAAAGAATATGGTACAAGTCAAATCAACAAGCATTTGTAAAATACCTACTATGTTCCAGGCAATGTGTAAAGCACTGAAGATATTAAAAAATAAAAGGCAGAAAGTAAGAGTAAAATATTACATAGAATTAATAAAATTTGAGAAAAATAGAAAAAAAAGTATTTAGCACCAACGTTATCCTAGTGATGTTACACAACCTTAAATTCATAGAACAAAAAATGTCAGAAAAATCAAAAGTAGAAGTGCTCTAAAAGATCATGATGTGTATAAGGTATTGTACATTTCCCATAATGAGAGTGGTGACATCAAGAAAGACTTGTGTGAACCAAAAAGAAGTTGGGTGTGTCACATATCAAGGCTGAGGGTTGCACTGATATACACAAAATAGTTTTTAGACTGAGAAGGTCTTTAGTTCAGTGTATAGCTCTCTGATGGGGGATTTACGGAAAGGTATAAGCAACAGTCACACAGAATTAAATGTCCATTAAAGTACTAACAGAAATGGTAAATGAGGAGAAAAGTGGGCTTTTGGATACCCAGTTACGTTGGTTTATGTTACATTTATGTACGTATACATATTTTATGTAACGATGTTTTAACTTACCATACTTCTTGATTGAAAGATATATCAGGAATTCCATTTCTCCTATAACTCCCATCTCAATAAAAACTGATGAGCTAATTTGAAAACAATGTTGCTAGTATATATAGGAAAGCAAATCACTCGAACAGAAAAAATGTGAATATTTCTTCTAATACAGTTGATCTACACAACTCATCTACATTTGCCTCTCTCCACACACTACAAGTTTAAAAGTCACAGGTGGTAGTTCATTTTTTGTTTTTTAGCATTCGAAGTAAAATTTACCCTATCTTTTTTTGTTTTGTTTTGTTTTTTGGCAGGGCAATTGGGGTTAAGTGACTTGCCCAAAGTCACACAGCTAGTACTTGTCAAGTGTCCGAGGCCGGGCCGGGTTTGAACTCAAGTCCTCCTGACGCCAGGGCCGGTGCTCTACTCACTGTGCCACCTAGCTGCCCCTCAGATAATCAATTTTAACACTTTCATGTTAATGTTAAAGCATTTAACTGTAATGTTCTGAAGCTAAGTTTAACAAATCCAATAAAATAGGCTATAGAATATTTATATTTGAAGAAGATATATTGTGGAGGACCTAAAAGGAATTTGAATCTGGCACTGATATCTGCATTATCTTTAGCATTAAAAAAAAAACCCAGTTATTTGAGGTCATTGATCTTAAATACTTTCCTTGCTTTTATCCTTTGTGGTATTAATAAACATCCCTCTAATCATGTAATGCATTCTTCAGGGATTAAATTCAACTAAATTCATATCACATTGCTTTAAAACCTAATGAGAAGTCACCTTTGACCTTTCCCTTCAGTAATTACCACATAGAACTATTCCACTGGATTCATGTGAAACTTTAAGTACTACTAAAATCATATTGCATAGAAGTTCTAAGGAATAGCTAGAAGCCGAAGGGAAAACTTAAAGTAACTTCTCTTTTAATTATTTTGAAAAATGAGAATTCACCTATCATAATGGTATTTATTTCCCTTTACAAAAGAGTCTGTCTACTCTCACACACATTTCTACCAGGCCTTCTCAATTTATATCTAGTTTCTGAAAAGAAACTGAAGCTTAGTAGCTAGCATACATGTCAATGTTAAAAGCTCACTTCTGAAGAAAAACCATCTTTATCTCTATGTTCTGCTATGATTTAATGAAGAAAAGTTTTATTTTCAAGTTTCAACTCGGTCAAATATTCACCTAATTTGCAAATGTAAATGTAAATCAGTAATAGTAAAATTCTCTATAAGTCTAGTATAAAAATGCTACCAAAGTAGGAGTTGTCATTTGCAAAACAGTGTAGAGCACATGAGTAGTATTCCAGATCATCACAAAGAAAATAATACTCATTACTAGAATGTCTGAAGAATCTTCATATCAGGTTAAATCAAAACTTAAATGCTACAAAGTTAGATTCTGACAAAAACTTTAGGTGTACAGAGTACTTTTAAGGTTCCCAAAGCACTTTCTTCACCATCCTATGAGTAGGAAGCACAAGCGCTTTTTGGAGGAAACCAAGGCTCTGAGAAAAAATGATTTGCTCATGACCACCCAGCAAAGTATCTGAGGCAGGATTTAAACCCATATTTATTGACTACATGTACAGTACCCTAGGCACTCTGCCTCTGATGTGTATCTGAAATATGCTCAAATTCTTTACCCATAATTCCTCCAGGTGTATTGTTACTGGTCTCTCTCACCATTCACTCATCTCTCCATTGAACAAACACTTATTGAGTATTTACTATGTGTTCTGCTAGGAGCTCTGAGTTCTGCCATCTGAAAAGTTACACATGATTTCTTGTTTTGTCAGATGTTGTTATTCAGTCATCATTATTTAGCAAGATCATGAAGAAATGAAACCATGAAGCCACTCTCCAGTTTCAAATTCTACTTAAACAAAAGATGAAGAGGTCTAATGAATGAAGGGAAAGATGAATAGCAGATTTTAATTTGGTTACAAACCGATGTATTTCCTTTCCAGGGTGAACTGGAAAGCTGAAAACGCAGTAAGATGAACCCTGACTAAATGGATGTGAACACCAGATAAAGCTAATAATAGTCTAGAGTATGGAAGTAATCATCATCACCAACTAGATAGGCAGACAGATAGATAGACAAACAGACAGCGAGATAAACAATATAAATATAGTCATAAAAGTTTCTATTTTTTCATTTCAATTAAGTCTTTTTAGTGGCCACTTTGTCTGGCCCTGGAACCATCTGTGATATCTGGAGTGGCCATTCTTGAAGTGAAACATTTGTGAGCTCAAAAGACAGGTTGTGAAAACAAGAACTCTAAGGGAAGGGCGGAAGTGAACAAGCACTTATTAAGGGCCTATTATGTGCTGAGCACTGTGCTAAGAGTTTTATAAATATTATCTCAGTTATCCTCACAACCCTGCAAGGCAGGAGCTATTAAGATCCCTATTTCGGGGGTTACGTGACTAGTCTAGAGTCACATCGTTAGTAAGAATATGAGGCTAGTTTTGAACTCAGAAATCCTGACTCTAGACCCAGCTCTGTTTTCCACTATGCCACCAGTTGCCTAAGACCAAGGTGAATGCCTAAATCTTGGTTAAGAAGGTGAAGGGGAACTATGTAGCTAACTGTAGGATTGTGTGAAACCACTCCTGTTTAGTTAGCTAAGCAAAAAAAAAATTAGAAAAATTTTTTAAACTACTATATGAATAATTTAAATGAGAACAATATAAAGTATAATATAAAAGCAATTAGAAAAAAATAAAGCTGACATATGACATGAGAAGGACCAATAGGAAAAAGGGACAATTTTGCAGTACAAGATAGAGTTTTCATACTCTCTTTTGTTTTTCCCTTAAGAGCTTTCTCTTGAACTGTTTATCCACCCAAACAGAAAAAATTTTAAATTATAGAACATAGATTTTTGCTTTAGAAAGATGAAAGTTTTAGACATTGTATCAGATTACAATTCTACTGCAATCGCTAGGATCAAAGATAATACATTAGAAAATAAGTAGAATCAGGGAAACAATGCCCAATAACTACAACAGTATGAAAGGAAAGAACAGTAAGAACAACAAAAAAAAATCAAATCTGAATGCTGACATATCATAATGACCACGCTTAGCCTCAGAGAAGAGATATGAAAATGCACCTCTCTTTCTTTAGTGCAGAAGTGAAGGACCATGGGGTGAACACTGAATATCCTGTTAGATTTGGTTGATGTGTCAGTTAGTTTTGGTGGACTATTTCTCCCCCTTCTTTTAAAAAATTCTTTGTTATAAAGGATGGCTCTCTGAGAAGGTGAAAGGCACACGTTTGAAAATAAAGGTCATACAAAAAAAAGATATCAATAATTTTTTTCCAAAAGAAAATGAGTGTTTTCTGGATATTCTTGGTATCACAGAAAATACAATTTCAAAAAATAATAACCTTTGTAACTATATCTATACTATATAGTTTTAAGTCTAGCATACCTAAAATAATTCTATGAGAAAAGTTATATGTAATACACTTTTATGATCTTAAAAATACAACTTTTAGTTCTGTAAAAATGGGTTAAAATATGATAGGTTTCTCTTCCCTCTCCCACAAATTCTGAGTTTTTCTTTAAGCAAAACATTCCCATCTCCAGGGCTTTAAGATTTCAAGAAAATTTGTCTCTCTAATGGCATATTAAATAGCACTTGGCATATTAAAGATGTAACTTAACTGAAGTTTAGGTTCTTTGGTTACAGCTTCAACCCATACTAATATATTCTCTTATCTGGGACAGTACCTTTAGAGCCTTTTGGATCTACCTTTACTTATGGCTAAATTATAAAAATAATAAAAAAAGAACGAATACTAAACATATGTAGGTCAAATTATTTTCTGTTTAAGAAAACACCATTTAAAAACTATGTGATATTTAACAGTATAACATAATAAAAGCCACTATACCTCACTGTAAAATCATAGGAGCAAGAGGCCAACAAAGAAGCGTGAAATGGTGAAAACTGCAAGAGAGAGAAAAGAAAATTTTTTCTAACAATAAAACCTTGAATAAACAATTGTAAAAATATGGAAATAACAGCAACTTAACAATTATGGCAGTCTCATAAAACACTTGTTTTCCTGTAACAAAGAGAATCCTTACTGAACCAACTGTCTGGATCTGAGATTAGCTGTATGACAGCATTTCATTTTAGTAATATCCATAAGCACTATGGCAAACTAAAGGTTTTTCAGATTTGGCAATCCAAATTCTACTTTCTTTAGTCTTTAATCTAATCTATAAGATTTACTTTGAGAGGAAGAACAATTCTGGCTTATAAATTCTCTACTTATAGTCAAATTTTCTTGCATAGTGTTCTCACAAAAAAAGCCACGTGGTCTGCCATTTATTATTTTGCTAGAGAAAGATGGTCCTAAATGTCTGTTATTCTAAAACAAAACTTACAATCTGTACAAATTCAACTTAACCTTTTATTGAATATCAACTGAAAAAAATCCACTTAAAACCGTAAATGCCTTTGAAATACATGATACGACTGGTCCTATGTAAGTTTTCAATGACCATAACATATTAGCTATACTATGGCCACAAATATCACAACAAATATTTCAAGATTAAACATTTCATTAAAGTAATTTCTTAATCTTTGCATCATGGATAATGAAAAATTATTCATTTTATCTCAATGGTGAAAGTTGCAAAGTCAAAGTCAATTAATGATTCACAAAAAGGGACAAGGATAGGGAAGATTTTGAATCTCACTAGTCTAGGAATCTCTTAGGTGAGAAAACTCCCTCTATCAATGTAGGCTGGCACTTATAGCTGTTAGCAACTTATTGTTTTAGAGACCTGCCCACAGCCCTGAAAGGGGTTCAGTGACTTGCCCAGGGTCACATAGCCAGGCTATGTCAGGGGTAGGATCTGAATTCTTTCTTACTTTAAGATGGGCTCTCTATCTAAAACATCTTTCTCCAAGTAACACTTTTAAAAATATAACTAAATTAACTCAATAGATCGATTGTATCCTCTGGAAAGCTAATTACTGGTATACCTCTTCATGTAAAAGAACATTTCTAACCAGCACCTTAAATAGTTCTACAAGAGATTTCTCTCAAGTACAAGTGATATGTATAGGCCATGACAGAAGTATAAAACACCATAACTGAAAGAAAAAAATCAGGTGCCATTCCATATATAGTAGTATTCTATACTACGATAGCCTGGAAAATCTCAAATATTAATCAACACATTTGAAATTATGTTGGGGCTTTCAAATATATGAAAGCATAATTATCTAACTGGAAATGATCAAGATACTTCTACCCTTTTAATCAAATAGGTCAAAATACAGAAATGAAATATAATTTATACGATCATATGGCAGATTTTTCCCAATGCTCTACCAATAGCAGTAAAGAGTAATACAGAGCATAGACAAATATCTTGGGGGCACTGAAAAAATCTATAAATTCCAGTCACAGCCTGTGTACATCATCTCTACAAAGCCTCAGTACTTTGCATAAAATAATATACAGTAATAATATTAAAATCTAGACTATCTGGAGCCTTAGGGAATGACCTGATTTTGTTCAGACTACACGGTTTACCCCTTTAAGCATTGAAAAAATTTTTTTCCTTACTTTGCCTGTCTAATTTGTATCACACATTCATTTCCCTTCTTAGAGTATTCTGAACATATTTTAACCTCTCTTTTATGTGATAATTCTGTAAATAGCCCTTCCAACTAACTGTATAGACCTCAAGGGCAATAACATAATTTTTAAATAAGAAGAATTAAAGGCAGCCAACACTTGAATATAAATATGTAGTCAGGCATTCACAAAGTATTTTAATTTTAAAATATGTATTAAGGAAAGAGATTTAAAAGTCACATTGACTTACTTTCACCCTCCTAATAGCATAGGTATGACCAAGAAGTTCAAATACTGGTTGACGTATGTTTCTTAAGTCCCAGCCTCTTAAACTACAATCAACTGCACCTGTTACCAGCAAATTCTAAAAAATAATTAGGAAAAAAGAGCACAATTAAAATTAATTTAACTTTAACAATAAAGGCATTAAATGTCTCCTGTTCTTATTGCTGACAATAAAGTATGTAATAAATTTGAGAACACTGGCATGAGGAATGGAAATATAAGGCTCATCCACTTAGTTCATTAGCAATCTAACACCAGCATCTATTGCAGAACTCAGAAAAGCAACAGTCCTTTCCCAGTTTGATTTTAGTATTATGAAAATTCATTTATAATGCCAGATGTTTTCATCATACTCTGCAAAGTCAATATCTTTATTCAGATAAAGTTTTGTGATCCAACAAAACTTCATTTTTTTGATCCATTTTTCCCTTACTCATTCATAAGATTATGAGAAAACAACATTCTTATTCCTTTAACTAATAAGAATGAATCTAAAAGTGTGTGGGAGAAAATCATTTCCATGTTTGGCAAAGTTCAATAGACTATATACAAATTGTATAAATACACACACACATTTTTCCTATCACAAATCCACAAAAGATTTGCAATTTAGCATCTTCAGCTTTGATTCATGAAATTACCTGAAGTTTTGCATGAATTGTGTGTGTGTGTGTGTGTGTGTATGTGTGTGTGCGTGTGTTTTCTTTTTTTTATTTTTAATTTATGGATTAAAACAAGCATTTCCGTAACAGTACAATAAAAAGATGGTTGCACAAGAAAGTGCAAATCTATTATGTACAACTTGCTGTTCCTTTTAAATATAAAATAAAGTTGTCATGTAAATTTATTTTCTCCCTTTTTTCCCTCCCCCCCCCACTAGAGATGGCTACCATTAAACACAAATGTGTGAAAAAATATAGATATACAGATATAGATATAGATATGTAAAATCATTCTATACACACTTCTATTTATCTGGATGCAGATAGCATATTCCTTCTTATGTCCTTTGTAGTTAGTTTGGATATTTATAATAGTTAAAATGACTTATTCGCTCAGAGTTGTTCTTCAAAAAAGATTGCTGTTACCACACACTATGTTCTCTTGGTTCTGCTCATTTTGCTCTTTGTTATTTCATGTAAGTCTATCCATGTTTTTCTAAGATCATCAAGCTCATTATTTCTTATAAAACACTGGTATTCCATCACAATCACATACCACAACTTGTTCAATTCATTCCCCAACTGATAGGCATCCCTACAACTTCTAGTTCTCTGCCACTACAAAGAGAGCAGCTATAAATATTTTAGAACATATAGGTTCTTTTCCTTTTTTCCTAATCATCTTTGGAAATAGACCTAGTAGTGACATTGTTGGGTCAAAGGGTACAGGCAATGTAATAATTCTTCGGGTGTAATTCCAGATAGATCCTCAAAATGGTTGTATCAATTCACAATTCCACCCACAATGAACACGTCCTAATTTTTCCACACCCCCTCCAATATTTGTCATTTTCCCCTTCAATCATTTTAGCCAATCTGATAGGTGTAAAATGATATCTCAAGGCTGTTTTAATTTGCATTTCTCCAATCAATAACATTTTTGAACATTTTTATAATTATACATGGTTTTGATGTCTTTATCCAAAAAGTGTAGTACTTAGTACTTTCTTTAAAAAGAGTGGAACGTGGTTAGAGTAATGACACAAGACAAAGAGAAAATTTTAAAATAAATGGGTTATAAAATTAAAAGTAAGTACCTAAGACAAACATATTACAAATTAAACAGTAATTTGAATAGCAAAGTAGAAAAGAATCAAAGAAGTAAGTAATATAAATATGGAGACCTAGAAGGAGGGAAGAAAATGCAACACATTTAATTCAGTTAAAGAGATATTTATTAAATACCTACTTTGTTTGAATCTTTAACCTTCTTGGGTTGTATGTCTAACAGTGAAATCTCTGGTCGAATAGTGTGGACATTTCACTGTTAGACATATAACCCAACAAGGTTAAAGATTCAAACAAAGGTTCCATAGCCTCCAAAATATTTACAGTAGCATTCTTGTAGTAGCAAAGAACTGAAAATAAACATACACAAGGTATACAACAATGTAAATAGAAACAACATCTACACCACAAACTAAGAATGCTGTATAACAATGACAACCAAGCTTGGCCCCAAAGAGATGATAAAATGTACCTTTGTCTCTTCTTTGCAGAGGTGGGGAGACTGTGGGTGCAGAATGTTGCATATACTGTCAGATTCAGTTGATGTGTTAATTTTGCTGAACTGGCTTTTTAAAAACACCCTCTTTTTTTTTCTTTGAAAAAGGGGACAACATTTTGGGTAGGTGAGGGGGAGTGATAGATTTGTAAATGACAGCAGTAAAAATATCAGATACTGATAAAAATTATTTTTAAAAAATAAAGACTGATCTATTAGGAAAAGTTCACATTGTTTAGTATATTATACCTCATTGTATTTGCACCAGTCACAGCTTAAAATTTCTGCTTGATGAGCTGGAATCACAATTTTGACTCCTGATGTCTTCACATCCCAAACTCTTAGAGTCTGATCCCCTGAAAAAGGAGAGAGAATTAATTACTTTTCATCACAATAAAGGGCTCAGCATTCAGTTAAATATCAGGGACTCAACGGATACTCATCAACATTTGTCAATGATGATCACTTCAATCCTAAATGTTTTGATTTACTATTATTGTTTTTTTCTCTTCATTGAATTGTCTCCTTAATATATAAAAATAAATGAACCTAAATGGCTTTAGATCTATTAAGGGCAGGAAAATCGAACCAGAATTAAGTCAAACAGAATAATGACTGAATCTATAAGAGAAATTTTTCCCTCAGGGAAATACAAAAGGCATTGAGAATCTCCATGCTCTGTCCTCAAGTCTGGACTGTGCAAATGTTTGAGCACCAAAGGATGCCATTTTTATGAGAAATAAAGCCTTGTATACGACCTTCCTGATCAGGGCAGATAAGAGTCATCCATCTAAAACAGGGATAACCTCCTGGGCATCCTGAACAACATCATTTTAAGTGCCAGCCAAAGCAAATGACCTTTGGCAATGTGGCATTTTTTTCTTAGAAAAAGTGAGGTTACACAATTTTAAAACCAATGATTCAACATCCCTACAAAGTTTTTTTTTTTAAACGTTCATTCTGCTCATTCTGTGGGAAGACAAAATGCTAACTAACTTCAGAGATAAGTCACCAGGACAGAAGGAAGGAATTTGGCTTATAACATTAGCTGACAGTTATATAATGCCTCATGGTTTACAAAACATTATATCCATTATCTCATTTGATTCTCACAATAACTCTTTGAGGTAGGTGGTATAGAGATATTTCTCGATTTATAGAAGAGGAAACTAAAGCTCAGAGAAGTTATGAGTTACATAAATAGGAAGTAGTAGAGCCTAGACTTCATTTATTCCTAACAAATCCAATGCTTTCCCCCCTGTACCACAGACTTTCTGTCTCAAATGTAGACTGCCTTTTAGGAGATGATCACGTACCAAACATTCACATCAATATTCCTCAGGTTTCCAATACTAATATATTTGACATTTAATAAGAATATAATTAAGCAATGTATTCTTGCTGATTCCTGAGCTAGCTGCACAAGAAAAATTTAATTGTATATTATACTTGATTCAAACTTGAAGAAAACTGCCACATTAAAGGACATAATAAAACACACACACACACACACACACTTTTCCACTACAATTTTCAATCCAAGGCAATAAACAGCAAGTGATTAAAAGTTATCCTCATCCCCATAAGTAATGTGAGACAAGAACCACATAATCAATGCCAGACAAAGCTTTCAGGAACATTTACAATGTGCAGTACTAATCATTTGAAAAGATAAATGAGAAACAGCATTGCTAAAGACAGAATGCTTAAAGCATGGTACAGCTTTAAATTAAGTTTGGTAACTGTGTGGTTTAGAGGGTTTAAAATTTGCAGCCACAAAACTATTTATTCTGAGCTAACTGAAGACACAATCTTAATGCTGTCATTATATATATTAAAAGAAAAATCTGGCATTAAAAGATGCTTTTAAAATGTAGTTGTTTCAGCAATCACCAAAAAACCTGAAAATGTTTCCATCTACATTTTTCAGTTACATGCTTTTAAATAGTAGTTCAGCAAACCACTGTAAAGACCATGTAATACGTACATCACAAGAAGGAATTTAATTGAAAAGCAATAAATCGAGGACCAAGTCTCAATAGAACATATACTATATGGAATAAGAACCTTTTCTTCTTACTACAGATGTCAAAGTCATGCAATCTAAATAATTAATCTAAGCCCTGAAGTCTCCAATTTAGATTTTTTTCTTCTTTAAAGACTCATTTTAAAAATCAGTGTAGTGTTTATTTCAAAAGAAAACACTTTTTGTGGCCCAGCCAACAAAAATTTAACTTGTTCAATATTTTCCTTAATGTCTGCTCTCTGCAGTTCTGTACCCTTCTCTTATTATGTGTATAAGGATATGATTTTGCTCCTTAGTATTTTGTAACAGCAAATGCTAGTCTTTTTCAGAAGGACTGCAAATTAAGTGGCAATGCTTGGTGTATAACATATACACACATATACATATTTTAAACATATCTATATTAATAAGTAAAGTCTTTTCCTCTTGTTAGCATCTCTGTATGGTGAAGGTTTATTTCTTATGACCATAGAGATTCTTAGTTAGCATTTAGCAAGTAGAATTCTGAGAGGAAAAAATCATAAGCACCTCTATAAGTCCTTGATTTCTCACTTGCTAATTGTCCCTGAATTTTTTTCACCCCTAAAACCAGAAAGGAAGGTCTCTTCTTTCTATCATAATAACTTCAAAGATAAGTTTCCATCTAGGCCCAAAAGGGCCCATAGCACCTGGGATCAAAGATAATCCTCTTCTATGTTCCCTTTGTTTGCTAGTCTATAGCAAGTTAGACAACACCTAATTCCTCACTCTCATTCCATCTCCTCCCAACCAATTCCTGAACTCAAAGATGCTACAGAAAAGTGGGAATCAGAGGTAGCAGATAACACCTTGCCTACCCATCAATCACCATTCTGGAACTGCCAAAAAGAAGGAACATACCAAACATATACCAAAAACAGAACCATTCCTAAGCAATAAAGAAGTATCCCATTCTGGAGGACTCATTTGGCTGTGCAAAATATCTTTTAATTAATTTATCTGGACACATAAATCTCGTAGATTGGTTTACTTTTCTCCTCTCTACTGCAGATGCTGAATTACCATATAATTACTCATTTGGAGAGTCTTTTACAGACAAATGAAGCAACTGAAATGGGTAGGAGAAACCGATCAAATTTCCTTATTTTTAAATTCCTCAAACTCAAGCAGTCCTTAACCCAACTGCTACAGTAAGAAGCTCTAATTTAATATTGTAATAATTTAGTTATATCAACATACCATTATTAAACAACTTAACATTTAAAATAACAACCCATAACATATACATAATATATACACACATTTTTAGTAACGAATTAGATCTGATCAAGCATGAGAAATTTTTCTCTCTTGACATTAATAGGATCATAGAATTACAGATTTACAGCTGGAAGGTACCTTTAAGATCAATGAGTCCAATCCCTTCTTTCTACAGATGAAGAAACTGAAGCAGAGTGGCTAAGTGACTTATCTAGGATCACACAGCTAGTTAGTATCTGGGGCAGAATTTGAATCCAGGTCTTCCTGACTCTAAATCTAGTGCCCTATCTACTATAACACACTGCTTCTTTTGGGCATATCTATTTTCAAACAGATAGAAAAGTCTTTCTCAATTAAGAATTATTTTATGGTTTTTATGGGGTAAAACTTTTACTTTCATTAGTGTAGAGAAGGAACTGCCTGAAAACAAAAGGAAAAACATTGCTTGATTAACTTTTTAAAATTCATTTAATATTTTTTTTTCTTTACTAAGAAGTCAGTGGGAGATGAAAATTAGTAGAAACTTGCCTCATTAAATTTTCTTTTTTCTTTTAGTTGCCTGGGGAAGGGCCCAAACTTGTAAAATTGGGTCTTCACTTAAGAAAATCATAAATATATAACATAAGAGACATAAATTTTAACATGTTTAACCTTCTTTTCTGGTCTTTCACACCTATCTACCTAAGTCCAATTGGTTCACATTTCTTTTATGTCCTCAATGTAAAAAGCTCAAACACATACACTGCTTCATTTTACTCTTATTTCTGATACTGAAAATGCTATGCTGGTGCTTTAACCAATAAAATTTCAATCTGATATCAATTTTTGTTAGTGCACATGCAAAGGCTTGTAACCCTTCCCCAATACAGAATTCATGATGAAAATCTTGGGCTTTCAAAGCTATAACTCACTTTACTGGGCCACTATAAGTAGCTATCATGGAGTATTTTTAAAATTTGGAGAATACTATCTTTCCTTACTCTGAAATTCTTGCATCTCATAAGATATATAAAAAGAAAAAAAAATTCTAACCACTTAACAATACTACACTCCAAATTTTGCTAAAATGACTATTCTACCTCCTACTTTTTCCCACTGAGATTTCTCAGTAAAGACAAAATCCAAATACTGAAACATTCAACTTTTATAAAATATTGGACATCTCTCAAAGCTCACATAAAGCAAGTAAATAATATTTTCTCTTCAAAGCACTTAAATGAAGATAAAGGAAGTAGCTCACAGTTGGGCAGATGCCTTCTGCCCAAATGCAAACAAGCACAGCTCTTCATATCTATATCATGTCATATACATGATCCATAATTAAGTACATAATTAAGTATCATGAAGGGAGCAGGTTGGATTGCATTTGAAAAACTACACTGTGCTTTTAACAATCCCCAGCTATTCCCCAATATAAAAATCCATTTTAACATACATCTTCTCTTGGTAATGTTGTATTGATTGTACATCTTAAGATACCACAAACTCCAAAGAATAAAATTTGCAGGTAACCCAAAGAACAAGAGAGACCTACAGTGGGTACAAATTCGCTGCAGTATATTTAAAACACATATAAGAAACAGTATAAGGAATGTCATAAAGGAAATATGATTGGAAAAGGGTTGGTCATGTACCAAGAGTGATGGACAGACAGCTCAAGCGATACACTAGCAGCCATAAAATTTAAAGACACAAAGAAGAATGCCTCAAACACATTGAGTGGATTCTCTAAGGAAGATCTATGAGTGAATGTGATTATTAATCACATGAAATGAAGAGGCTTTGAAAAACTATAATCTGTAATGACAAAAGGTATACAAAAATCACAGATCTAATGAAGTTTTGAAACAAAACTTTGCAAGGAAAAACTTCTTAAAATTACATAAATTAACACAACACATTTTAGCATACATTTTACATTTCCCTAATAAGAAAAAAGAACTCTAGTGAACAGAGCAATTTATATCACGATCAATTCATCAGGTATTTTTGAATAGCAGTGTATCCAATGTATATAATTCAGTAGTTCAGTTGAAGAAGCACTTATTTAATGTGACAGTCCCTATCCTTAAGGCGCTTGCACTCTACTGGGAGAAATATATGGGAAGGATGTGAATTATATACAAAATATATGCAGTCTAATTTCTTGAAGTAACTATGTAATTTCACTAGTAACTAAGGAAATGAGAACAGACTTTGGGGAGGAGGTGGCACTTGAGCTGAACTCTGAATGAAGCTGGGGATTCTGAGGCAAAGGGAAGGAGGGAGTACATTCTATGCATGAGGCAGAATTTGTACAAAAGCAAAGAGACAGAAGATGGAGAGTTATATGTGGATAGTTGCAAGTAATTCAGTTTGGCTGGAAAAGACTGCATGAAAAATAGTAAGCTGCAACAAACTGGGGAAGGTTGGAGTCAGATTATGAAGGGTTTAAGAAGTCAAACAAAGGAGTCTGTGTTTTAGTCCTGAGGCAAAAGCTTCTAGAGCAGAAAACCAACATGGTTAGTAAGCTGAAAGGAGAAAGTATTAGAGAGAGAATGAAAAGAGGAAAACCAATTAGAATAATATTCAATAGACCACATGAGAGGTGATAAGGAACTGAACTAGGGTGATGATGATTTGAGTGGAGAGGAGATAGATGCAAAATATACAAGGTGTCCCAAAAGTCTTTGGGAAGTTTTAATAGCTTAAAACTGCCCACAGATTTTTGAGACACTGTAAAGTGAGTGATTAAATGGAAAAAGCCCTTATTAGGCCCTTGTTATGTGACAAGTATTGTATTATGCACTGGGGATACAGTGCAGAATGAAGCCATTCCCTAACCTTAGGAAGCTTACATTCTAATAGGACACAGACAGAAGACTAATGGCCTGGGAGAGACATTTCAGTTTGGAAATTTACAGGGAATGTCAGTTATGCCATAGTCACAGGGGCAGTATTGATTATGGCTCTAGAACTGGGAAAAAGGAAGGCAACTGCCAGGAAATGTAAATGAAGTGAAGCGAAATAGGGCTATAGCCAGGTTTAGAAGTAGTAGGCAACTCTGAACTATTCTGCTGATCACTTCTTCAGAAATCATCTAAAACTTAATATCTATACTAATCATTTGACATTTACCATATGCTGCTTTGTGTTATTAGTTTTCCCATGCATGCATTTTCCCCCAACTTTCTCCCCAAGTCCCTTCAAGACAGGAACCATATTTTATATCTCCTTTTATACTCAGAGTATAGCACAGTCCCCCTTCCTCTGCCCCCAACACAGCAGCAAGCATTAAGGAAGTTTTGACTGATGATGATGGTGGCATCTTAGGAAGATCGGTCTGGTAAAAGTAGACAGGATCAACTAGATGGGTGGGAAGGTCAATCACCTTGAAGACAACTGTTGTAATCTACGCATGAAACGATGATGAAAATTTCATTAAGTATGTCAGTAGGTCTAAACCCTTCCTTCCAGCAACAATTTCCTCTAAAAATTCATGAATAAAGTATAAATTTTTGCATGGTGGTAGATACTCTACGATTTGAGCGTATTTATATGTGATGTACAGACTTCTTCCTTCTAGTCTACACAAGGTACTTAATGTTTGTTATTGGGGTAATGGTAATAATAATAATAATGATAAATGACATTCCTATCATGCTTAAGGTCATTAAGGTTTTTGCCAAAGTACTTTAGAACTAGAAAGGACCTGAGCTTGACTCTCCTCATCATACATTATCTAACTTTGTCTTAATGGAGGCAAGTAGGAATCCATATGTGTCTTTGGCTTATTGGCAGTTTTGACAGCTCTCAATGACAAAAGCAGTAATAATGCTGGCACAGTTTCCTAAATCACTGGGCATTATGCAGTGCTGCAAAATACTAGAGAACATATAGTTAGGTACTTGGCATTGCTTTTGATGTAATATGAAATGAGGAAACAATTCTGTTTCTCATGTTTGGTAATATATTCAATTTGGATTTTATTTTCAGTATTAAGTTCAGATTTATAACATCCAAAATTAGCTTTTTGCTGTGGAATTATGTTGTTACATTTGAAAAATAAATTAACAATGTTTTGCACCTAAAAAAGTCATCTTTCACATGAAGTCTTACTCTACATTTTTTAATATTTTGCAAGCAAAAATTTAAAACTATTTTTACTAGTGATGACAATCTAGTACATGTGTCATAAAGTGAGATGGACTCAGCAAATACTTCACAAAATCTTCTACAGATCTAGCAAGCATACATAGAAATTAAAAGCTCTTTTCATTTTTCATATAATCTGACAGCTTGTAAAATTAGACATCCATTTCAGGCTTCCCTACATGAATTATGCTGGTGTGAAAAAAAAACCAAAAATGTTCTTCTAGCAGTTATAGAACTGACATTCAAGGCTCAAAGCACATTCACTGTGAATAAAGCAACTAGAAAGAGCATAATCAAGAGTATAGTATCTTTACTGTTAATGTATCTACTCCTTAGTTGCATGTGGAGAGTCTTTTAAAATGTCTTCCTGGTGCGCCAGCATTCAAAGTAATGATATAAACGAGATACAGTACTATTGCGTTAAGTCAAAGATGCTCAATGCAGTTCAAAAACGCTGGAAATCAATTTATAATAACAAGAATAATAAAATTTGACATTTATATAAACCTCTTAAAGTGTGCAAAGCACTTTACTTACATTATTTCACTTGATCTTCACAACACTATTCCTAAGTATGACCGGTATTTTCATGCCCATTTTAAAAACAGGAAAGCTGAGACCAAGAAAGGTTGACTAACTTGTCCAGTGTCACACAACAAGTAAGTGGCTAGGGATGGGGATCTGAACCCATATCTTCTTCACTTAAAGTTCAGCCTTCCATTCAATATGTTATGCTACCTCTCCTTACCAAGTAAGAAAAGTGTTAATATCTTCCAATGAATTTATTAAGACTCATGTAACTAGTTCATATAATAGTTTTTGGTTCAAATAGTTCAATAGCTTTTGGCTCTAAATGTCTATAATAATAAAGTATTAGTTCTACTACTATTTAAACTTTTACTCATGGAAAAATATAGCAAATATTCTTGAACTTGTTAATATTAATTTTCCAAAAAATGTCAAGCACTGGATCCAGTCAAAAGATGTTAACACAATCCAACCAATATTTGTTCAAGGCCTGTCATGCAGAAGGCAGCCTACCAACCTTTGAGTTTCTTCTATAAGATGGACAAGCAAAGGAGAATGTTCAAATTCAAATTCAGGCTGGAACTTCATTGATCCCAGCCAACTCAATTACTTCAATCATCAGTTTCCTAACTCTGAGTGCATGATGTTTTCTTTTATTGTAATCCTACAGAACCCTGAAAGTATAATCAATACCACAAAAACTATGTTCAGACACTGGGCCTCTAACTAAAATTCTAGGAGGAGCCATATATGGTTAATGAAAGTACTAACCTTCTAAAAAAAACTTTGCTAACCATACTGAAGCTCTTTTGTTAATATTTAAAGGTGTGTAAAAAATTGTTCTATCACCTTAGTAGTTACAAAAAACAGGAACAGAAATTAAAGGACAGGATGGCAACAGGACAGGATGTGAAAATGTGCCAGTTTAAAATATATAAACATATCTATCATTAAACATACAAAAAGAGTCTAGAATCAAAAGATTAAGAAAAGGAAGCATATTAATTTTTTACAATGATCCTTGATGTATTCCTTTGATGTATTTAGTTACCAAAAAAACAAACACAAAACCCTTCTTTATTGGTGTTATATTAACTTTCTAATTTCTGCATTGAATATGGAAAATACCTAAATTAACTGACTCAATAATAGAATTCAATAGCTGCATCCAATGAAACACTATGTCTCAGACAACAAAATGTGTTAGAGCACCATGAGCACAAAAGCACCCTGTCTAGTGTTCAGTGGGCTTATAATCACCCTCATCATTAAATGGAGTTAGTGCTTTAATGATTCAAAGTACCATAACACAATATTACATCTAATGTCTTTTGGATCAGGAAAATGACCATTCTCCTAAACTTCCACAATGCTACAATGGAACTGATATTGTTCCATTGATGCTATATTGTGCATTTTAAAATAAGCCATTCCTTGTTTTCTTTCTTCTAATTAATTTAAAAGCGTAAATATTGTAATTATCTGAAAGGAATGTTTCCTGTAGAGAAGCTGCAAAAGATAACTCTTTGCTCTGCAGCAGGCTAAGTGGTCACTGGGATGAAAAGATTTACATTTATTTTACAGTAGGCTCTGCTCAGTGTATTTGGCACCTTATTATCCTCACTGTTCTCCAGGTAAAAAAGATACCTTCTGGCCAAATGGTACAATGACTCACTAGAACCTTTTAGCCAACAGGACATTTTTATTTATGCCATTTCTTTAATCACATTTTCCAGATGTCTGGTCTTTCACTGTCAGCCAGACATTTAGCAAACTTCTGTGATGATGCAGTGCCCACCCAAATTCCCATCTTATCTAATCAGTACCATAGCCTCCTTTGACATCAAAACCAAATGTATTTAAATGCAACAGTACACCATTTAAAAGGAAGGATGTTAAAAGGAAAAACAAAAACACTGATTTACATTGATAGGCAAGAGTACCTAAAATAAGATTGAGTACATCAGGAACCATTATGGTAGTAGTACTGTGAAATGGTCTAACAAGAGGAAGTCTATTGGACCCAAATAAACTAATTTAATTGAAATGCCAGATGTATAAGAGATATACTCTTTGACTTTTTCCTGCAATAGAATAATCTTTATTCTAACCGCTAGAGTCTGAAATTGTAGGCATTTTTATGATATATGAAATTATATGGAGTTTTTAGCAGCAACAATTCAGTTTCACAACTCAAAAGATAGTTTATCATTTACATATAATTCAAAGATACTTCCTTTCTCAAATTTTTTTTTAAAATATGAATTCTGCACTGATGCTAGTATTTAGAGCTAAGTAATATTTAAGTTCTACTTTATAGTATAATATCACAAGGGCCCACTCAAGAACTACCTAATATTCTAGCTCTTTGGCCTGGGTCTATAGTTGGTCAATAATTGATCATCAGAAGTTTGAGCGTAAGCAGTTTTCCTAATTACTCCACTTTTCCTGACTTTAGTAGTGACAACTTTCCTTTGTTGCCAATTTTCTAGGTATAATAGCCATGATCTTTTGTTGATTTATTTTTTCACTGACAGGGTCACTTCTTTCCTGTGAATGTTTCACAGAACCATATAAGTTCAGAGATGGAATAGACCTCAGTGGCCACCTAGTACAACCTAGTACAAGAATAATTTCCCTCTACAATATACATGGCAAGCATATAAAGCCTTCACCTGAAGTCCTCAAATGAAAAGGAATACACCACTACCCCAATGAATCCATTTCCCTTTTGGAAAGTTCTAATTTTTAGAAAAATTTCCCCAATATTAAACCCATATTTGCCTCTTGCAGCTCCCACCCATTTGTCCTAGTTCTGGCCATTTGAACTAAGTAAAACAAGTCCTACAAGAAGATAAAAAAGGAAAAGTATTACCCTTTTTATAAGTACATCTTCAAAGTGCCAAGAAAATATCTGATTCTATCTTTATATTGCTCATCTCCAAACATTGTTCTTTACTATACAACTTATTGGCTACGACTTTCCAAATCACAAAAACTAAGGATAGACCTTGAATAAAAATACAGGACTCTTTTCTTTGGGTCAGAACTGAATTAGGGTACTAATAATGGCCAAGGGATGGATTTTTTCACCACTAAGGATGCTACTCCTCCTCATAAATGAATTCATGAAAATACATTTTTATTAGTTTCTGTACAGGTCAGATATCTGGAGTCATATGTTGCATTTTGATATATTTACAATATATGAATTTGAGATATTGACAATTGAAATATTTGAGATATTGACAATATGTCCACAAAAGCATGATCAAGACTAAAGAAAAAGGTATCTGAAAACTATATCATATGAGAAAGAATTGGGGACATATTAAATCAGGAGAAGAGAAAATTTAGTGAGAACATGATAGGAGTCTTTATTTTTTTAAACATTTTTATTTAAGGTTTTGAGTTCCAAATTCTGTTCCTCCTCCCTCTCTGAGGTCATAAGCAATCAGATAGGTTATACATGTGCAATTTTATGCAAAATATTTCCCTATTAGTCATTTTGTACAAGACTTTTTCTTTTATCGAAAAAACTGAAAGAAATAAAGTGAAAAATAGCATGCTTCTGTCTGTATTCAAACAGTATCAATTCTTTCTCTGGAAGCAGATAGTATGTTTCATCACCAGTACTTTGGGATTTTCTTGGATCATTGTATTGCTGAGAATGGCTAAGTCACTCACAATTCTTCATCAAACAACAGTGCTGTTACTGTGCACAGTGTTCTCCTGGTTCTGTTCACTTCATGCATAAGTTCATTTAAGTCTTTCCAGGTTTTTCTGAAATCAACTTGCTTGTTTTTTCTTACAGCACAATAATATTCCCTTACAATCATATATCACAGTTTCTTTAGCCATTCCTCAATTGAGGGGCATCCTTTTTATTTCCAGTTCCCATCCGCCACAAAAAGAGCTACTATAAATATCTTTATACAAATAGTTCCTTTTCCTTTTTTTGGATATCTTTGAGATACAAACCTGCAGTGGTATTACTGGACAGAAGGGTATACACAGTTTATAGCCTTTGGGGCACATTTCCAAATTGCTCTCCAAAATGGTTGGATCAGTTCACAACTCCACTAACAGTGGAGTCCCAGTTTTCCCATATCCCCTCCAACATCCAACATTTTCCTTTTTTGTCATATTAGCCAATCTGATAGGTTTGAGGTGGTATCTCAGAGCTACCTTAATTTGCATTTCTCTAATCGAAAGTGATTTAAGTCGAGCACTTTTTCGTAGGACTATAGATAGCTTTGATTTGTCTGAAAACTGCCTGTTCATATCCTTTGACCATTTATCAACTGGGGAATGACTTCTATTTTTATTGACTCAGTTCTCTATATATTTGAGAAATGAGTCCTTTATAAAATATGCTTGTCACAAAATTTTTTCCCGGTTTCCTGTTTTCCTTATGATTTTGGTTGCATTCATTTTGTTTGCGCAAAAACTTTTTAATGTTATTAATCAAAATTATCTGTTTTACATTTTGTAATGCTCTCTCCATCTTCTTTGGTCCTAAATTCTTCCCTTAGCTATAAATCTGGTAGATAAACTTTTCCATGCTTTGACTTTGCTTATGGTATCACCCTTTATGTGTAAATTATGTGCCCATTTTGACCTTATCTTGGTATATGGTGTGAGATGTTGGTCTATATCTAGTTTTTGCCATTCTGTTTTCCAGTTTTCCCAACAGTTTTTGTCAAATAATGAGTTTTCCAAAAGCTTGGATCTTTGGGTTTATTATATACTAGATTGCTATGGTCACTTACTATAAAGTACGTAATCTATTCCATTGATCCACCACTCTATTTCTTAGCCTGTACCTCACTGTTTTGAAAATTACCACTTTATAATACAGTTTGAGATCTGATATAGCTAGATCACCTTCTTTTGCATTTTTCATTGATTCCCTTGACATCCTTGAGCTTCTGTTCTTCCAAATGAATTTTATTATTTCTTCTAGGTCTATGAAATAATATTTTGATAGTCTGATTGGTATGACACTGAATAAATAAATTTAGGTAGAATTGTCATTTTTATTATATTGACTTGGCCTACCCACGAGCAATTAATATTTTTCCAATTGTTTAAATCTGGCTTTATTTGTGTGAAAAGTGTTTTACAGTTGTGTTCACATAGTTCCTGGATTTGTCTTGGCAGGTAGACTCCCAAGTATTTTATATTGTCTACAGTTATTTTAAATGGAATTTATCTCTTGCTGCTAGACTTTGTTGGTAATATATAGAAATGGTGATAATTTATGTAGACTTATTTTGTATCTTGCAACTCTGCCAAAATTTAATTTCAAGTAGTTTTTAGTTGATTCTCCAGAAAAGTATAACATATCATCTGCAAAAAGAAATAGTTTTGTTTCCTTATTGTCTCTTCTAATTCCTTTAATTTTTTTTTTCTTCTCATCACTTTAGCTAACATTTCTAGAACAATATTAAATAATAGGGGTGACAATGGGCATCCTTGCTTCACCCTTGATTGCACTGGGAAGGGTTCTAGCTTATTCTTATTACAGATAATGCTTGCTGATGGTTTTAGATAAATACTACTTATCATTTTAAGGTAAGCTCCATTTATTGCTACATTCTGTACTGTTCTTAATAGGAATGGGTGCTGTATTTTGTCAAAGGCTTTTTCTGCATCTATTGAGATAAACATATTATTTTTGTTGGTTTTGTTATTGACATGGTCAATTGTGCTGATAGTTTTCCTAATATTGAACAAGTCCTGCATTCCTGGAATAAATCCCACCTGGTCATGGTGTATGATCCTCAGGATATATTACTGTGATCTCTTTGCTAATATTTTATTTAAAATTTTTGCATCAATATTCATTAGAGAAATTGGTCTATAATTTTCTTTCTCTATTTTGGCCCTTCCTGTTCTGGGTATCAGCACCACATTCAGGCCATAAAAGGACTGTGGTAGGACTCCTTCTTTGCCTATTTTTCCAAACAATTTATATAGTATTGGGATTAATTGTTCTTTAAATGTCTGGTAGAATTTGCTTGTGAATCCAACTGATCCTGGGGATTTTTTCTTAAGAAGTGCATTGATGGTTTGTTCAATTTCTTTTTCTAAGATTGGGTTATTTATTTTATTTCCTTTTCTGTTAATCTGGATAATTTATGTTTTTGTAGATATTCATCCATCTCATTTAGATTGTCAAATTTATTGGCATATAATTGGGTAAAACGGTTCCTAACAATTTTCTTTAATTTCCTCTTCAATGGTGATGAATTCTCTACTTTAATTTTTGATACCAGTAATTTGGTTTTCTTTTTTTATTAAATTAAGCAATAGTTTATCTATTTTATTGGTTTTTTCATAAAACCAGCTTCTAGTTTTATTAGCTCAATGGTTTTCTTACTTTCAATTTTATTAAGCTCTCCTCTCATTTTTAGGACTTCCAATTTGGTATTTAATTGGGGATTTTAAATTTGTTCTTTTTCTAGCTTTTTAGTTGCATGCCCAATTCATTGATCTGCTTTTCCTCTACTTTATTGATGTAAGCAATTAGAGATATAAAATTTCCTCTATTGTGCTATAAGTACTATTGTGTTGGGGAACAGATGGACTTCATAATAACCTGGATAGATCTATGTGATCTGATGCTGAGTGAGGGGAGTAGAACCAGGAGAACATTATACAGGATTACAGAGACACGGTATCTGCTATGACTAACTTTGATAGACTTGGCTCTTCTCAGCAATACAAACTCTAAAAAACTCATAATAGAAAAAGCCATCAACATTCAGAGAAAGAATTATGGAGTCTAAATGCAGACTGAGGCAAACTATTTGATCTCTTTTTTTTTCTTCTTTTTTGGTTTTGTTTCTTCTTTCTCATAATTCATTCCTTTGGTTATAACTCTTCTTTACAACTTGACTATTGTGTAAATACGTTTAATGCGAAGGCATATATAGAACCTATATTGGATTACATGCCATCTTTGGGGGCAGGAGGAGGGGAAGGAGGGGGAGAAAATTTGGAACTCAAAAACTTGTGGAACTGAGTGTTGTAAACCAAAAATAAATTAAAAAAAAAAGAAATACACATAGAAACAATAATAAAGAATGATGTATAAAGAGTCACCATCAAAAAAAAAAAAGAAAAAAAGAGAATTTCCTTTAAGTACTGCTTTGGCTGTATCCCATAAATTTTGGTATGTTGTCTCATTGTTGTTATTTTCTTTAATGAAATTATCAATTGTTTCTATGATTCATTCTTTAATCAATTTATTTTTTAGGATTAGATTATTTAGTTTTCAATTAATTTTTAATCTCTCTTTCCATTGTCCATTATTGAATGTAATTTTTATTGCATTATGATCTGCAAAGGATACATTTCCTATTTCTGCTTTTCTGCCTTTGAGAGGTTTTTATGTCTTAATATGTGGTCAATTTTTGTGTAGGTGCTATATACTGCTGAGAAAAAGGTATATTCCTTCCTATCTTCATTCAATTTTCTCCAGAAATCTATTATATTTAACTTTTCCAGAATATTATTTATCTCCTTATAACTTCTTTGATGTTTATTTTTTTGGTTAGATTTATCTAGTTCTATGAGGGGATAGTTGAGGTCCCCCACTAGTATAGTTTTACTGTCTATCTCCTCCTGTAACTTATTCAACTTCTCTTTCAAAAATTTAGATGCTATACCATTTGGTGCATATATGTGTAGTACTGATACAACTTCATTGTATATGGTACCTTTCAGTAAGAGATACTTTCCTTCCTTATTTCTTTTAATTAGATCTATTCTTGCTTCTGCTTTGTCTGAGATCATAATTGCTACCCTGCTTTCTTTGCTTTAGCTGAAGCATAATAAATTCTGCTCCAGCTAGCAATAGCCATATGAATAAAATGCTCCAAATCACTAATTAAAAGAATGCAAATTAAAGCAACTCTGAAGCTACATTTCACACTCAACAGATTGAAAAAGTTGACAAAAAGGAAAAATGACAAATGGTAGAGGCTCAACAGGAAAACAGTCACCTCAATGCACTGCTTGGTGGGGCTTTGAATTGGTTACAGCCAATCTAGAAAGCGACAGATAACAATGTCCTAAAAGTCACTGAATGAGGAATACCTGTCAGTAATACCACTACGAGACCTTTAGGTCAAATCGATTAAAGCAAGCGAAAAAGAAGGCAGACAGGCAGACAGACAGATAGACACATACATACACACACACACACACACACACACACACAATTATTTGAAGCAGCTCTTAACAAGGAGCCACAGTGCTGTAAAAAAAATGATGAAGGGGATGGTTTCAGAGAAACCTAGGAAGACTTTTATGAACTAATGTTTAGTGAAGTGAATAGAATCAAGAGAAAAATGTATACATTAACAGCATTGTAAAGACATAAAACTTTGAAAGGCTTAAAAACTCAGATCTGATAGGTTCCAGAGAATCTATGATCAAACATTCTACTCACCTCCTGACGGAAAGGTGATAGATTCAGAATGTAGATTGAAGAGTATATTTTTTTGGACATAGCCAATGTGAGAATTTGTTTTATTTTGTATTTGTGGCAAGGGTTTTCTTTTTCTTTTTTTTTCTTCAGTGAGGGACAAAAAGAAAAAAAATTGAATTAAAAATTTTAGAGGAAAATTCGTAACAATGGTTAACTACAAAACTCAAGCTATGACAACAAATAATAAAAAGCAAATTTTTATATAATCAAAAAATTAAAAAATTTAGAATATAAGCTAAAAGACTTTAGCACAAATGAAAGCAATACAGCTAGAATTAGAAGGAAAGTAATAGACTGGAAGAAAACATCATTGCATTAAGCATCTATGAAAAAAATTTTTATATCTAAAATCTATAAGTAACTGACAGAAATTTGTAAGAATGAGTCATTTTCAAATAGATGGGTGTCAAAGAATATAAAGAGGCAATTCTTCAAATAACACAAATTATCACTATTGAAAAAGTGCCCAAAATCACTAATAATTGGAAAATTAGGAATTAAAATAACTCCTAGTTTCCTTTTTTAACCATCAAACAGAAAAGCAAAATTCAGTACTTGAGGAGATGTGGGAAAACAAGCATACTAATTCACTCTTGGTTAGATTAGGGATTAATTTTTTTTAAGTAGTATGGAATAATGAGATGTAGCATGACATAGTAGAGAGACTTTACCTGGAATCAGTAGTGAATGAAAAGATTCATTAAGCATTTATGTGCCAAGCATTGTGCTAAGTTGAAGACACAAATACAAAAGTGAAGACAGCCTTTGTTCTTAAGGAGATGACAATCTAATAGGAGAAGACAACACAATTAGGGGAGTCATAACTAAGGAAGGGTATTTCGGTTGGAGAAGTTACAGGAATGGTAGTGAATGAAACAATGATTTGACTATGGTTCCAAAACTGGGAAGGAAAGGGATACCTAAAAGGGTATACTGTACTGGTGGACTACTAACATGGCACTCACTAATCAGACTTCTGGGGTCCCAGGCTAGAAAGACCTGAATTCAAATCTTACCTCAGACACTTAGTAGCTGTATGATCATAGGCGGGTTGCATTTAAATTGCTGATCTGCATGAACAGAGGCTATTTCCACACAGGGAAATCATGGGTCTGAACAACAAAAAAAAATGGAATTATACTATAAAAGTTCTAAAATGTTCATTGTTTTGTATGTTTATGGAAGTTGGGATTTTGTTTTTGTTTGTTTTTTGTTTATTCTATAATTGTTGGGTTTTTTTGGGGGGAGGGCAAAACATATATGTGTATGTATATACAAATATGCAAAAAGAACTAAAGGAAGGCCTCTAGCATGTTGATCGTTCCAAAATGGAGGTTTTCAGATAAGACAAGAATTGTACTAAATGAAGTGTCCTGGTATTGAGATTTGCACTATGGGAGGAAGTACTCACATAGATGAGGTTATAGGACAATTAAAGTCATTATACATGTTAGGTTGAACAATGCTTCAGGATACAGAATATACAAAATAACACACAAACCCAAGCCTTACTCCCTCAGAGCTTGCAATCAAAACAAATCAGTAAAAACCAAATCAAACAAAAACAAATTCAGCTGAGCAGGTTTCCATCTTCCCTTTATACAACACAGAGAAATATCCCTAATTCTCACTGATGTGCAACAGGACTTTTTTTTTCCTCCCCTTAGGCAATCGGGGTTACAAGTGACTTGCCTGGGGTCACACAGCTAAGAAGTGTCTGAAGCCAGATTTGAACTCAGTTGCCCCTGACACCAGGGCCAGTGATCTATCCTCCGTGCCACCTAGCTTCCCCTGTGTAACAGGTCTTCTGAAGGTCACATTCTTTGAACACTTAATGGAAAGAAATACCAAAATTATCTAATTTGGCAATCTGATTTTCTCAGATTACCAAATTTTAATTCCTACCTAGTCAAATACCGTGCTCTTCCTCAATGAAAAAGACCTTGATTTTTTTTTTTTTGGTGGCAGGAGGGGAGGGGAAACAGCAAGAAAGAAGGTAGCTGGGTAATATTCTATCCTCAAGGTGTCAAGGTTTAAAAAAAATTCTTCCGAAATCATCTAAGCTTTATCAAGTTAAACATCAACACAGTTTATGTAAAACAAAACTCCCAACAAGCACACCACCCTTTAATGCCATTTTCACCCCAAATTAGCAAGTCAGACTCTTGCTCTTTATCCTTCCTTCTTCATCCTCAAATGTTTGGATAAAGACGTATCTATAAAAAAGATGGTTTTTCAGATCCCTTTTGATTCTGACAATCTGCAATTCTGTCAACTCTTTTATTTCAATCAAAATCTGAACTTTTCCTCTCTCACTATTTTAATAAAGGAGTTGCCAAAAGAAGGAACAGAAAAGGACAGTGGCTAAGGGAGATAGTGTTATTTAGCCATAATGTTAACCTCTATGATGAATGTCATTACTTTCAAGGTAATAATTACATGAATTTTTCTAATGAATTTTTTAAAAATCATATGACCAGTGATATAATTTTTGCCACACTCAACTCAGATTCAAATGAAAACAAAAAGAAAAAAAATAGAATCAATTACTTGTAGAACCAATCCTTGTCATCAAACAACTTCTTTTTTCTTTAATTTTAGAGTATTAATGTCAATGTTTTCATAACAAATAGGTCCCATCAGAGTAATGTCATAAAAGATCTTTTCTGTTATTATTTAACACCAAAGAATTCTGTTCAGTAAAGGGATATTGTTCTTAAATGCTATTTATACTGTACAGGTGATCTAAAAAGCTAATTTTTGATATCATATTGGAAACTGCCAACATGCAAGTCATTAAAATCTGCTGAGGTTTTGTTCTTCAGTCACAGCTAAATGTTCTATTTTCTAAATCCAATGTCAACATTACATATACCATGCTATACAAAAGATACGTGGGAAAACACAAGGTGCATATGACTCAACCCAAATAAAGAGCTTTTAATACACATGATTCTGCCCTGACATCTAAATAACCATTGTGGCATTAGCTCAAAATTTTTTGCTAAAAAATTCCTACTAGAATAGGAATATGGACATATGGACACAAATGAAGAAATCACTATTTTTACTTATAAAACATAACTGTAATCTAAGAACAGCATCACATAGCTAAGGCAAGTAAACTGTACTTATTTTTCAACAATGTCTAAGGTACTTCATAGGATCATAGACTTAAAACTAGTAAGGACCTTGGATTTCATCTAATCCAAATCTTTCACTTTACAGAAGAGGAAACTGAGGCTGAGAATTGTATTTCCAAACATAAAACTAAGCCCTTAAATCTACTTAGTTATGAAAATTGCCAAAAGTTGCTCTCTGATGATTCATTCTTGTTTTACTCTAAATGGAAACACATATAATATAATCTTAATGATGGCTCCATGGAAATGCAAGAATTCATTGTGGGCCCCTAAAATCACTCATTTGATTTAGTGGCTTTAGAGCTAAAAGCCAGTTCTATATTAATAAAATCATTTTGATATCAAACTATTCCAGATTACTAAGAATTATTAATACCCTCCATTGGCACTGTTGGGACATTTCACTAAATACTGAAGATAACTATGCCTCTGTGGAAAACAGAACCAACCAAGTAATGTTTAATTAAATTGTAGACCTCCCAGAAACATTCATTAATTAACATATGTAAGAATTGCCTGAAAACAATGCCAAAACTGATTTGTTCATTAAGATTTGATATTAAAATAAATTCACTAAATAATGTGAAACCTATCAATATACATGAGAACAGAGGGTTAATTAATTTGAAAATTACATGAATTAATACTAGCATAATTATAACTGTAATATAGACCTACAAAGTCACTTCAGGCTCTAAATATTATGATCCTATTGCCTAGTTTTGTGTTATGTTACAGAGTGACCAAAGATTAGAAAGAAAGCAAAAAAAGGGCTGAAAGAAAGGTGACAGCAAAAAATGCATTACTGGGTCAATCCCTAAAAGACTTAATGTTAGGGATAGAGGAGGTTATATACAAAGCACCTATAATTAATGCAGTTTTTGAATTTGAAAATAATAATAAAATTGTGTCCAGTTTAAGAAGAAAAGTGGAACATTTATTAACATTCTTACAGCACTGATCTGACCATATCATTCTCTTGCTCAATAAAATCCAGTGACTCCCTTTCAGATCAAATACATATTTCTCCATCTGATATTTACAAACTTTCACAGTCTGGCCCCAAACTACACTTCCCATCTTATAACACTTTACTACACTTCTTCACCCACTCTATGGTCCAGCCACATACACTGGCCTTGCTGTTCCTCACACATGACATTCCATCTCTCATTTATGTGTTTTTGCACAGGCTGCCTTCCATTCCTAGAATTCTCCTTCTTCTCCACCTCCTCACCTCTGCCTCTTAGTATCCCTAGTTTCCTTCAGAATTCAAGTTAAACACCAACTTCTAAAGGGGACCTCTTCCTGATCCTGCCAGCTGTGAGTACCTCCTCCTACAAAATTTCACTGTACTTATTTTTTACATGCTTGAATGATTACACACTGAATCCCCTAACAGAAAAAAGCTGTTGAGTGCAGAAGCTATTTCACTATTTTTTCTCTTTGCATAATGATTGACAATCAATGCTCCCAAAAGCAATAAAACAAGGTGACACACACACTATAAGCAATTTATCTTGTCAAGAAAGCAATATTGCTCATTTTCATAATGAGAAGATGATTCTTAAATGTCTCTCTACAAGAGTTAAGACTTTTTAAAAAGACAGTCATTGATGACACTGGATTTTAAGAAGCAGAATTAGTTAAACTTCAATATTTGTTTGTCTATAATTCACCTGTAGCTCTCCATGTCGAATGTCTTCTACCTGAATCTAGAAATCACGGGCCATTTATTACTTTTGTCACTGAAGAAGAAAAAGAAATCCAATAGAAATAGCAGAGATTCTATGCAATAACAAAATAAAGGCAGGAAAAACTGACTGTCAGGCCAAAGTGATCCAGCAACTAAGGCACTGAGGCTCTCACCAGCCTAATTAATTCAATACTGAGTTAATAATATGGCAGCTCTTATTCTACCTAATGCTTAAGTAGATCTGCTGACATTAGATGAAAGGAGGGGGCAGTACTAATCAGCCACTAATTAGATGAGAAAATCTTAGAGAAGATTTGGTACCCAAAGAAAAGCAACTTAAAAATATTTCAGATTCACAACTGGGTCTCATTTGCAATAGCTTGGAGTTAAGGGTTTTTTAAAAATTCTACAAGGATCTAATGAACTTAGCTATTCTGATTGCACATGACCATTTAAACATTTTAAATTAAAGCTTCCAAAATGGAATAAAAAAGTTTTGCTGCCCTGAAATCAATAAAGATGAAAATTACAGTACAAACTATTACTTTTATCAAACTAAAATAAACAAATCTAATAATATTCTTTATTTGGAACATATTGTATAAATACAAGTTTTATCTTCATTATACATCTAATAAAGTAACATTATCTGGTGGACAGAGCTGAGGAGACCCGAGTTTTAGTGTAACCTCACCTTTGCTATGTAACTAAATCTTTCATTCTTTATACATTCATTACTTTCATTTCTATACCTGTAAAACAGGAATAATAACCAATCTATTTAACATATTGCAAAGAAAAATTAGATAATATGTGTAAAAGTACTCAGGTAGGAAAAGGTTTTTATTATCTGAGGAAGTATACCTCTAAAAATAACATTGGCAAAATAATATAGTTGAACAATTACACTCTATATTTACCATTACCACCCCAAGGTACCTTTTAGTTCCAAATCCTGCAATTCAATAAATTGTTTAGGCCAGTATTTCTCAATCCAAAATGACATGGAGAGCAGTAAAATATCTATACCCTCGGCACAGCAACTGGACTATGAACTGAGATAGAAAAGTAGTAGGACACAGGGAGAAGGGAGAGTCAGTGTTCAAAGTTTTAAGAAGTAAAAGTTTGTCATCATAGAAGCAGTGTGTCTGTGGTTGTGTACAATGTTCTCCTAGTTCTGCTCCCTTCACTCATCATCAGATCATAACTTTCCAGGTTCTTATGAAGTCCATTTGCTCCTCATTTCTTATAGCACAATAGTATTCCATTACATCCATATACCACAATTTATTTAGCCATTCCCCAATTGATGGGCATCCCCTTGATTTCCAATTGTTTGCCACCACAAAAAGAGCTGCTATAAATATTTTTGTACATATGGGTCCTTTCCCCCCCTTGTATGATCTCTTTGGGATACAGCCCTAGAAGTAGGATTGCTGGGTCAAAGGGTATGCACATTTTTATAGCCCTTTGGGCATAGTTCCAAATTGCTCTCCAGAATGGTTAGATCAATTCACAACTCCCCCAACTCTTCTCAACAACGCAAGGTTCTAAGACAGCTTCAAAGGACTCATGATGGAGAAAGATACTCATTTCCAGAGAAAGAATTACGGAATCTGAATGCAGACTGAAACAAACTATTTACTCTTTCTTTTTTAAAATTATTTTATTTTTGGTTTTGTTACATCTTTCTCATAGTTCATTTCATTGGTTATAATTCTTCTTTACAACTTGATTATTGGGAAAATAAGTTTAATGTAAAGGTATATGTAGAACCTATATCAGATTACATGCCATCTTGGGCAGGGGTGGAGGGGAGAGGGAGGGGCAGAAAATTTGGAACTCAAAAACTTGTGGAACTGAGAGTTGTAAACTAAAAAAAAACCCATTAATTAATTAAAAAAAAAAAAAGAAGTAAAAGTTTGGGGGAATCAGTAAAAAGTTGTCATTTACCTGGCCAATGATTGACATTTGTTTAGGCACATTTAGCCTAGAAGAAAGAAAACTGGATTTGGAATCCTGAAAGTCAAAATTTGGGTTACCCTCTGACACCTGGCAGCTGTCTGACATTGGGCAAGATGCTTAACCTTTCTGAAACTCAGTTTCTTTTTTCATGAAATAAGACATTATGGAAATATTTGCAATAACTACTTCACAAGGCTGCTGTGAGAAAAATGTTTTCTAAAACTTAAAGTGCAATGGTAGCAATTTTTATAAATCAATGATAGATCCAAGAAAAGAACTGTGTTGAATCCTCCTTTAAAATTTTTTGCTTTTAAACAAACACAAATAATTTTATACATTATACTTTCATACATGCAATATAATTAAAATGTTATCTATCCTATTTTGAATATTTACATTTTCCTAAGGGTGAAAACTGAAAATATCCAACATCCTTAACTCTAATCATTTTTAAACTATATGCTACATTCCAAGTTACCGTACTAGCACTGCTTTCAAGTCCAAATATGATTTTTTCTTAAAATAATATGCAATTTAGGCACATGCATAGAAACAGATTTTTTTATCAACTAAAAATCTTGTCCATATCTATTTAAAAAGTTGCTTCACACTAAGCATTCAAATAGGACACCGTGATCACGAGCAAGAGCAAAAGAGACAAGATGAAAGACCAAATACATTAAGTCTGTAGTAACCAAAAGAATAAAAAAATAATAACAGAAGCAGGGATGAGGTCAGACAACCAAGTTGACTAAATCCAGTAGTGAGCAAGATTGTCAAATGAGAAATAAACTTAGGGAACAGTAACTACTGGCAATGTACTAGAACAGAATCAACAACATTAAGATCAGAACAGAAGCTCACAATAATTACAAACCTTTACTAATCTGTTTTCTCCCTGATGGTAAGATACAGAATGCCATCTACTGGAGAAAACAAGGCAAGTCATTCACTACAACGATGACTTCTGAACAAGGATCAGTGTATTTACCTGAGGTTGAAGCAAAACAACCAGGGATGTGGGGTGACCAGATTGTGCTATAAATGACACCTTCATGGCCTCTAAAAGTACATAGTGACTTTCCAACAGCTGGATCCCACTACAAATAAATGAATAAATTCATATCTGAATGATATATTTAGATAAAAAATTTCACATATAGTGTGAATATGTTGTACACACACACGTAAAATGCAAAGTTTAAAAGTGAATAAATTCATATCTGAATGATATATTTAGATAAAAAATTTCACATATAGTGTATATATGTTATACACACACACGTAAAATGCAAAGTTTAAAAGTCTTAACGTAAAGCTAATTATGTGCCCCCCCCTTCCCAAAACATTTATATAGCACTTTAGGATTTGCAAAGTACTTAAATATCACCTTACTGCATCACCTTGACAATCTTGGGAGGTAGGTGCTATTATCCTGACTTTACAGATGAGGAAACTGAGACAGGTAGTGGCTAAGTGACTTTCCAAGTACAGAGAACCCAAAAAGCATTATCTAGTTTGAATAGACTACAAATGGAATAGTGGGGGATGAGGCAGTTAGGTGGCACAGTAGAGCACTAGGCTTGAGTTCAAATTAGATGTCAGCAATTTACTAGTTATGTGATCCTGGGCAAGGAAGTCATTTAGCCTCTGCTTGTCTCAGTTTTCTCATATGTAAAATTGGGATAATAACAGTAATAATAAATAATAAATAAATAATAAAATGATTTCCCAGGATTGCTGCAAGAATCAAATGATAATATTGGTAAAGACCTTTGCAAACCTTAAACTGTTATATAAGTAAATGCTACCTCTTATAAGTAAATATAAATATTATGCACACACACATATAAGTAAAAACTACTACTACTCCTACCCCTACTCCTACTCCTACTCCTATTCCTACTACTACAATGACGTCAAACCCACAGAACTAATTTGGCCAAAAGAAGCCAGGACAGAATACCCTTTCATCCTCTATTTGCAGGGTTAGGGCATTATGGGATTAGAATATATATATATATATATGTTCTGCCACACTTGGTTGATGTGGCTAGTTCTGCTGAACTGGTTTCTCTTTTCCTTTCTCTTTTTTCTTTTGCTCTTTGTTAAAAGGGACAACTTTTGAGGGAAATGACCCATTTGTCCTGAATGCTTTAACTTACCAGTTTGGCTGTTTGATCCCATGAGCCAGACACCACGAGCTGCTCACCTCTTGTTTGGCTCCAATCAACACTATAAACCTAAAAATATTTTAAGACTTTCAATATACTATGACATTAATATCTTAGTGGCATTAAATTACAAGAATCAAGTCTTATTTTTTTAGAATAAAAATAGGGATATCTTAGAATCTAAGAAACAGAAAGTCACATGGTCAATCATTCAACTTATTGTACCTAAACCATCATGGAAAATGAGAATCTACTCTACTTTAAAATATTTCTACAGTGTATTCTAAAATCTCCTTCACCAAAAAAAATTACACTTTTTTATACTACCAATATATCACTGTTTGCAGCACCCCAAAGAAATGTCAAGGCAGATTAGAAAGTTAGTCATTTCAAAAAGCATGCTTAGTCAATGTTTATCAGATGGTATTAAAATTAAATTAATATCCATATCTGGCCTTTCTTAGAGGATGCTTATAGGAATGGGTATGAGCTTTCCAATCTCATGGTAAACAGCTTAGTTATCCTGTACTGCTTTTCTCATCTATTTTATCTACTGCTTTTCGTCCCCTGGTCAGTTAACATGAGAAAATCACTGGAAATATCATTTTCTACTATTCATTGTATAGATCAATACTACATGCTGAATTTGACGAAACATTTAAATACCTATACAAATGTCTATTTCTGTAAATATCACCTAGGCATACTTATTGAATTTAATAATGATGCAAGTAAATGTAATTAGCCAGCAGGTCACTTTTTGCGACTTTCATATGCTAGTATGACTTTTGTTACTAAGAAGATATGTATTGCTAAAGTTCTGGTTATAGTAAATGCAAATACTACCTGCTATACATAAAACATCTATGTCTAAGATGCTTAAACACTTAACATAATTAATCTTCATACACTTTTAAGATAGGAACGAAAGGGTATTTTTTTCCTTTTGAAGATAAATGCTTCCTTTCAAGTCCCACCTTGATACCTCATCATGATGTGGAGTAAGTCAGGGGTCTCAAAAGCTTAGAACAAGAGCAGCAAAATGAGTAGGCTGTAATAATGACTATCTGTTGACTGGCAGCCTAGCTAAGTTCAGAAAAGCTGAGCATCAGCGTCTGGTTGCAGGTTAATGAATTTTTCAATTCTAGTCACTTTCAAAGACCATTAAATAAGTCAAAGAAGGGCTATAGTTTGCATTGGTAAAGATCTGACAAAAAAACAGAACCTTTAAGTACTGAAATGACCTAACGTACAGCTGCAAAATAACTTCCAAAGAGAATCATCTCCCTCAGGCATATGCTGTCAAATATAATCAATGTGTTGGTTTCATTCCTCTAACCGCACTCATTATTACAAAAGAGATTTCTATTGGGGCAGGAGAGGTACTAAGAAATGGCAGAAAAATCTTTAAAATTATGTCAATAAAACAGAGAAGAAATCATATTGTCAAGATCCATACAATTCCAAGCTGATTAAGCAGTTTGTCTTCTCCTTTAAAAATTACAATGTGACTCCAGCAGATCAGAGCAAAGAGGTATGGCAGAGAAAACCACACTGTTGTAGTCTTCTTTTTGAACCCTGCTAAAATTAATGCATATTATAATTTTAAAAAATTAGTTTTGTCTGTCAAGCAACCAAAAAGATGAGCACTGGAGACACAGACCAGAACTAAGCACAAGACAGATATACTGGTGAAATAAAAGGCTCTTTATTGAAAAACAAGGAAAGGAACAAATGACTGTCAAATCAATCATTACTTGAGTGCCTACTATTTGCAAGGTGGATGCTCACTGAAGCAGATTGTTGAACCAGAATAGATATCTTCCTAAGCTGGACTGTGGCAAACCTTCTGCTGATGAGTTTGCAAAAATAAAGGGAAAATACTACTTTTAGCTCTGTTAATGTTTAGTGTCAAGAATAGTAACTTCAGGAATTACAAGAAGTACTGTATTGGTTTCCCAAATAAAACAATGACTTATGATGAAAAAACAAATGAAAAGGAGGAAGGATGTACACTGAAAAAAAAATACATCTACTCTAGAGGCAGAAAACCTGGGTTTAAATTCTGGCCTTCCCACACGTAGGACCTTGGGAAAGTCGGTTTAATCTCGCTGGGTCAGAGTTTCCTCATGTATAAAATAAAGGGATAACCTCTATGAAGCTCCTTCCAGCCCTAGATCCAGGATCCCATAACTTTGGTAGGTGCTATGAGAGATGAAATAGAGTAAGACAGTCCCTGTCTTTAAAAAGCTCAGATTCTATTCAGCAAGACATAAATGTGAAAAGAGAATTAACAATAAAAGGTAATACATGTTAAGTGCTAAATGAAAGATACAAACAAGTACTAAAGAATAGCTTCCTTTGGGCTAGGGTGGTCTAAACAGAGGACTTGGAGCAGGAAGAGCCTTTAGAAGTCATCAAGTCTAATCCCCTCATTTTATAAGTGAGGAAAGTGAAGTTCATAGAGGTTCTGTCATTTGCCCAGGAGCATACAGCTAACAAGTGTCTGAGGTGACATTTGCATTAGTAAAGGAAGTCAACTTATTGGAAATTTCCTATCCAATGAAATCACACACACAAAAACATACATACACCTACATTATATTCATATGTATGAATACATATACTACAAAATATTCCAAATACATATATGTTATATTCACATGTATGAATATATATACTACACACACATATACATATACAGAAAAGGTAACATCATTTATTGCCCTGATGTTTCCGTGTTTTCTCTCAAATGCTTTAAATAGTTATCAATAATTGTGCCAATCTCAAATATAATTCAGTGACTTCAAAGATTTCAGATTAGAATTCCTAGTGTACTAATGGTTTGTCAGAAAACAGTCTTCAGATGAATGAGGTCATTAGTTACTCCATAATTTAGCATCTTATGAAACTAAAGATGTTTTTCACACTTTAATGCAATCTGATACTTTATGAAGTAAAATAATTGAAAAAAGCTAAGGATTTATTTTCAAAATCCTTTCCAAGCATAAATTGATGGTTCATATCTCTTACCACTGTGTTTGGTATCTGGAATTAAAAAAAAAACCCTCTGGGAAGTGTTTTAATTTAATGGGCCTTAATTGAAATGGGCAAACCTTAAAAAGATTCAAAATGAACTTTTTGGCAATTAGCTTTGATAATAAAATGTGTGCTTACAAGCTAAAATTCTGAGAAAATTCTCATAAAACAACACCAATTACTGTTCAATGATTTATTTTTGCATATGAACAATACATCTCCCTTATTGCCACTTAAAACCACTTCGGAAGATGTGAATTCATTGCAAAGTTATAAACATATCTTCCATCTCATCCTCTGTATGTACCTTTACCTGAGGGCTTCCTATGAGTGCCTACTGATACTAGTAACTATTTGGAGGAGATACTAACTGATATCTCCTTTCTTTTTGTTTGCTTGTTTTCACACTAGTCATGTTGTAAAGAAGAATCAGAACCAATGGGAGGAACCATGAGAAAGAAGAAACAAAACAAAACAACAACAACAAAAAAGAGCAAATAGTATACTTCCATCTGCATTCAGACTCCAAAGTTCTTTCTCTGGATGTCAGTAGCATTTTCTGTGATAAGTCTTTTGGAGTTGTCTTAGATCATTGTGTTACTGAGAAGAGCTAAGTCTATCAAAGTCAGTCATCGCACAATGTGGCTGTTACTATGTACAATATTCTGCTCACTTCAGCATCAGTTCATATAAGTCTTTCCAGGTTTTTCTGAAATCCACCTGCTCATCATTTCTTATAAAACAATAGTATCCCATTACATTCATATATAACTTGTTCAGCCATTCCCCAATTGATGGGCATCCTCTCAGTTTCTAATCCTCAGCCACCACAAAAAGAGTTGCTATCAATATTTTTGTACATGTGGGTCCTTTTCCCATTTTTATGATCTCTTTAGGACACAGAGCTAGGAGTAGCATTGCTGGGTCAAAGAGTATGCACAGTTTTACTGACCTTTGAGCACAGTTCCAAATTGCTCTCCAGAATGCTTAGATCAGTTCACAACTCTTCCAACAATGTATTAGTGTTCTGATTTTCCCACATATTCTCCAACATTTATTATTTTCCTATTTAGTCACGTCAACCAATCTGATAGGTGTGATGTAGTACCTCAGGGTTGTTTTAACTTGCATTTCTCTAGTCAACAGTGATTTAGAGCATTTTTTCATATGACTAGAGATGTCTTTTAATTTCTTCATCTGAAAACTGCCTGTTCATATCCTTTGACCATTTATCAATTGGCCAATGACTTGTATTCTTATAAATTCAACTTAGTTCTCTATATATTTTAGAAATGAGGCCTTTATCAGAGATAATGGCTGTAAAAATGGTTCCCCAACTTTCTGTTTCCCATCTATTCTTGGTTGCATTGGCTTTGTGCAAAAACTTTTCAATTTAATGAAATCAAAATCATTCATTTTGCATTTCATAATGTTCTCTCTCTCATTTGCTCATAAATTCTTCCCTTCTCCATGAATCTGATTTGTTTATAGTATCAGCCTTTATATCTAAATTGTGTGCCCATTTTGTGATGTCTTTTTCTTTGAGACCTGGTTCTGTAGATAAAAAAAGAGTAGAGGTAGAGTAGAGGCTCTCTTAGAGTATTACAAGGCAACTGGAAGTATGGTGGATAGAGTCAAGAAGACCTGAGTTCAAATGTGACCTCAGGCACTTATTCTCTGAGTTATCCCGGGCAAGTCACTTAACCTCTGTTTGTCTCAGTTTCCTCATCTGTAAAATAGGGATAATAATAGCACCTATCTCTCAGGGTTGCTGTGAGGAACAAATTAGATACTATATGTAAAAGTTCTTAGCACAGTGCCTCATACATTGTAGGTGCTACATAGATGCTTCTTCCCTTTCCTCCCCTTTATTACCATGAAATTTGATTGAAAGTAGCACCTTAGTATACAGTTTTATACTAAAGAACAAGATTTAAAAGAAAAAGAAAGAAAATTTACAAACCACAAAATATTCTGAATATATATTCATACACAAAAGTATAAGGCTAGAAAACCAGGTATGGTATGATATTGTTTAAGGATTTTTGGAGTCTTAAATTTTGGTCACTAAATTAGATTTTCTTTTTAAATTTCCTATGAAAAACAAGTAACAATTACATGAAAGGAACTGACTCATATTTTGTATAAAGATTTTGTACAAAAAGCTAAGAATTGAAACTCTTTAATTTACTAAGAAATTGTCATAAATAGCATCTTCATCATTGATGAAATTTTAAAAATGGTTAACCATATTAATTTCTTAAATAATAAGTTTCTTTGGGTGGTAAAGAATAATCAAAAATCAAATGTAAATTATCTAACTATATCTTAACTTAAATCAACTACAAACATACTTCTCAATTTTCTAGGGACAGAGGCTAGCGCTTGAAAAAAAGCCTAAACTTACACACAATTAATAAGGAAAACGTAGCATCTTCTTTACTACCCTCCTAAATCTTTTAGGATTGTCCCAACTTCAGCCTGTGAATTTCGTATGAATTTCAGCACGAAGAAGGGGAGTGCTGAGTTGGTTCTGTCATCTCTTCTCAGGACCAGAAGTCTAACACAATGTAGAGGCTGTCTGTTCCCCTCCCTGGAAGAAGCTCCCTCCACATCAACCACTCATCATATGTTATCTTATTTGATCCTTATAACAACCCTATGAGGTAGGTACTATAATTACATTAGCATCATTAGGCAGAGAGCAATGTGAAGGACGGGTTGGGAAAAATTAGAGGAAGGAAGGCAAAATAGGCTACTAGTTACCACTGGTTGTCCCCCATGCCTAGGGCTCTCTCACGTCTCTTGGCTTCCCTCAAGTCTCAGCTAAAGCTAAAGACCCACCTTCTATATGAAGCCTTTCCCAGACATCTTTAATATCAGTACCTTTTCCTCTGAAACTACCCCCAAGACTAGTCCCCACCATGGGGCAGGAAATCCAAATTCCAAAGAAGTCAGCTGGCTAATATTAAGTGTTTACTACCTGCCTGGCACCGTGCTAAACAACAAGTGAAACAAAGAAAGGCAAAAACAGTCCCTACGTTCCAACACAGAAGACAACATGTAAATAGTTTGTTTTATACAGAGTAAACTGAAGAAAAAGAAGTCTCTAGCAGCTGGGGCAAGGAGTATGGTGAAGTACAGGACTGAGAGAAGTTTCTTGCACAATACCATAGTTGAGCTTTGTCTTGAAGGAAGCTAGGGATGCTAAAAGGTGGAGATGAGAAACAAGTACATTTTAGACATGAGAGAGAGGCAGTGGAGTGTAAAAGCATAACAGGAGATATACAAGAACAGCAAGAAAACCAGCTGCACTAGACAAATCTAGGGTACTGTAGCAAGATTCAAAGGGTACGTTCAACTCACATATAAGTCGAACTCATACTTTGAGAAAAGCACTGAGTTAATTCCAATGAAAAGAATTTTATATTTTTTCTATTTTCCCTCCTCTCATCCTTCTACTACTAAAATCTAAAAGTGTGCAAAGCAGGAAGATTCTCTCCAACATCTGGTTCTGGTTTGTCAAGTTTAACTAAACAATAATAAATTAAAATTAATGATGACTAATGAGATTAAGCATAGATAAGCCCTAAGTAGAATTTCTGTTATTAAAAAATTACAAGTTTAAAAAAATAAGAGTTCTAAAAGAGAAAAGCTTGGTACAAAAAGAAAAGGAATTTTAGTATAAAGAAATACAGAGTTGTTCCAAATGAGTATAGATGTTTTATTTTTGTTGTTTTTAAGACTAGTTCTCACTATATAGCCCTGGCTAAAATTGCAGGGACTCCTTTTGGGGCTGATACCACTCTGATCTTCAGGGGAATGATCCAATCTATTTCCATTGTGGGCCAGCGTGACCTTCTCGATGAAACCTGGTAGGCCCCAATCTCAGGGGTTCACCATATTAATGCTGATCTGGTCAGGTTAGCTCACAGTGGCTTAAAAATCTGTTAGGTTTAAGAGTTCAAATCACACATTTCTATAAATTACAGCATATGTTATATAAAATCAGAGAAAAAGGATACTTATCTAAACTATGACTAAATGAATAATAAATATTCAAGAGGCAATATATATTAATATTAAAACATTTATTGAAATTGGTAAAACATGTTGAAAAAGGTAACTGAAATAATACTGAACTTATTTCAGTCTTCTTAGGTTTTACTTCAGTTGGTATTAATTTAACTACTACTTTATTTTTGAGTCATATACAGGGTTTTTTGTCTTGGAGCAACCAAGCAAAGAATCACTTACAAGCACACATCACAATGCTTGGAACAGTGCCGGGTACATAAAAATTTTGGTTAATATAAGAAGTTCACTAAGAAAGAGCATTATACGATGAGCAAGATGTTCTCAGAAAAACCTAGAAAGACTTGCATGGGCTGATGCAAATGAAATGTACTAAACACAAAGTAACGGCAAAATTTTAAGTTGATCAGGTGTGAATGACTTAGCTATTCTCAGCCATACAGCGATCCAAGACAACTCCAGAGGAGTTATGATGAAAAATGCTATCCTTCCCCAGAGAAAGAACTGACGGTGTCTGAATACAGACTGAAACATACTTTTTTTAACTTTATTTTTCTTGAGTTTTTTTTTGTCTATGTTTTCTTTCACAATGTAACTATTATGGGTATCTTTTTTTTTTAAAAAAGAACAGTATGCAGATAAATTTGTGTCTTTTTAAAAATCTGAGTCTATAATTTATCTATGCTAGAAATCGCCAGTGTGGAAACTGTTTTCACTTATCCATATGACGATAATATGAATTGTAGAAACAATTCACATAAAATTGCCTGGGGCACTAAGTGATTCTCTGACAGTTACAAAGTCAGTATGTATCTGGTCTTTCTTACTCTGACCTCCCTAAATTCAACTTAAAGTTATGTGTAAAATAAATACATCAAAGTCATTAAAAATATAATGTTAAGCCAGAAAAGATGGGGTTTGCCCACCTGCTTTTACATCAAATATTTGAATTTCAAACATAAGCTTCAGTTCTACTTAAACAACTAATGCATTAAGTCTCAGCCTAAAAACAAATAGGAAACATTTTATATTTGTACATTCTATTAATGTTTCTGTTTTCCGTCTACTTGGGTGGACACAAACGTGGCGGAATAGAAAAAGCAATGGACTTTAGCACCACGAGAGAAACAGCACAGAGCAGTCATTAAAGTCTGATTTAGAGTCAGAGAACTTGGGTTTGAATCCCAGGGTCAGTTATTTATTAAATGGATAACGGAGATCAAGTCACTTATTATCTCTAAATATTCATTTCCTCATATGTAAAGTGAAGATGATGATGCTTCCACTACACATGGAACAGGTAGGGTTGTTGTAAGAACAATGAAATAAATGTAAAAAGGTTAATTATTACTATTATTATAAAGCCACTGTGAACATTACAATAATAGTCATCTCAAATTAAATCAGAGGCATGATATTGTGGAAAGAGCCCTGTACTAACAATCAAAAGACCTGCTGTTTGTATCAGCTAAGTGACCTTGGAAAATTACAACCTCCAACCTCAATTTCAGGGTGGGAGACAGGGCGAGCCATCCCTCCCTTATTCCTCTTGGAAAGGACTGAAACAGCCCTGACAGGATTCAAAACTGGAAGAGAAGAGAGCACCAAGGGTGGGGTTGCTTCTTTTGAAACATCCACTGAATCATCCTTATGCTCCGTGGCCAACGAAGGAACTGCCTTGTCGTCTTTAAGGGCTAAGTGTTTTAGTGCTGAGCCAGGTACATGGAGTTCAGCTGAAGCAAAAAAAAAATTTTTTTTAAATCAGCTTTGCTCCCAGAGACAGGAGGTGGAACTCATGTGCAGAACAGCTCTCCTAGGACAAAACCAGGTCTGTGCCCCTTGCATGGGTCCACAGCAGAAGGTCCCCTCGGTAAAGAAAGAAGAGGTTGCAGCGGCTCAGCTTCTCAGGCCCATCAGTGGTTCTTACCTCTTACACGGATGAAAAAGAATATATGAGGCAGTCCTGCTATGAGCAACACTTGGTACCAAGGGCTGGGCATACAATTAGAAAATCAATACAGTCTCAGCTCTCCAGGAGCTCGCACTGTAATGGAAGAGACAACACACAGAGGACATCTCAACAGCTTTCTGAAAACATTGAGGCTTTGCTTTTGACATCACTGCCATTTCACTTCCAATTCCTCCTCTTCCCCAACAAAATCCTTACACACTTGGGGGGGGCTGGACACAGGGGGTATGGGATGACTAAGCAAAACAACCCAATTATAGCCATTATGTTTGAGAGCCTACAGTATACAGAAAACTTCTCTGTCCCCCACCTCTCTACCAAAAGGTGAAAAATTAATTTTATTATCAGTTCTCTAGATTGTCTATGATCTGACAGAGGGCCTACTCTGGAATCAAGAGAATTTAAGTTCAACCCCAACTCTGACATTTACTAAGGATATAAGATTGGGCAAATTACTTCCTCTTCCTTCAGCCTCTTGATTCCTCTTCTGTAAAACAGACGACATGGCCTCTGAGGTCCCTTTTACTTCTAGATCTATGATTCTAATGTTATTTTCATTTTCACAACCATGATGTCCTACTGAATATGGATTCTAGAAGATAAGTTATTAAGCTGACTCAAAGTTATGACCTGTTTTTACCTAAAAAACTAGTATTTCAGATCCTAAATGTATTAAAATAATAATTTATTACAATATTGTAAACCAGAATAATAATAGTTAAGTTACACCTACTACAACTCTGGGCAAGTCACAACTTCTCAATGCCCCAGGCAACTAGAATTTCCTCATCCAAGAATTGCTTATATCAGTGAAATCAAAAGTCTAGTCCTTACAGTTATTATGTATCAACAATAATCAGTTTTTTTCATAAAAAGTTGCAAAAAAACCTTGAGGTGCACAAATTTGTTGTGTTCAAAATTTATCAAGGCATTTCTAAAAAGACTAAATTAGTATTACTATTTAACTGGCTGTCATTTTGCATTTCTAAATTATTTTTAACTGTCAACTACCAATATAGACCTATCAACTTCTATCATAATCAAAAGACATAATAAGCAATGAATTAATTTTTAAGTAAGATTTTAGTTAATTAGAATTTCTTAGCTAAAAGAATAATATCAAATTTTATTCAAAATACAGCAATGATTACAAATTTAAGCATCATTTGTCTAATTTTGGAGAGGCAGAAAAATTCATTTCTTTATTCAGTTATTTAACTCAAAAAACTCCTCTTTTATGAGCAGAACCAGGAAAATTATACAGAATGACTACAAAAATGCAAACTGAAGGGAAAAAAAAAGACGCTGAATGCTATAGAAATATTCTGACTAAGAAGCTTGACCCTAGAGAAGACCTGAGAAAATTTATCTCCCTCCCTTCTTTGCCAAGGTAGACAACTATGGCTATGGAATACCACATATGCTGTCAGACCCTACTGGTATGCTGGTTGGTTTCATGAAACTACTTTTGTTTCCTATTACTTTTTTCATTCATTGCTACACGGGGGATGGCTCTCTGGAGAGGGGAAAAGGATATATTTGGATATGAAGGTGATAGCATAGTGCCTGACAAACAGCAAGCACTTAATAAATGTTTACTGCATTGTATATAAAAACAAAAGATAGCAATAAAATGTTTTTAAAAGGGTATCAGAGGTGACAGTCAAATTCTTTAAAACTCAGTATTTTGAGAGGTGGTTTGTGAGTTGATAAGTCTCAGCGCTTATGACAATATGACAATAAAAATTTTGTCAAATTCTATTTTTAAATTGTAACACATAAATGAGAAATTTAGGAATAAAAATTGCTACATGCCTCAGTTTTATCTAATGGCCTAAAAAATGACAACTAATTTTTGATTGCAAAATCCTGAAGTAAGCCAATAAAGGCAGAGAAAAAGAAATTTTTTAGAAGTGGTGTAGAGAAAGCCCATAAGATCTTTACTTCTTAAACTCCTAAAGAAAATCATTACATGATGCTCAAAAAACATCATGGTCCATAAAGATAATAGAAAAAAAATGTAATAGGACAATTTGTGCTGCTCATTGGGATGTTCGAGTTTACAAACCATGAAAAACTGGCACATGTACATAGAGGCAGTACCCTTCTGCTCAATTTCTATATGTCACCTATCTTCTTACTTTTTAAAAATAGTAAGTGGCTCATTTGTCAGTCTCTGAATTATAAGAATTAGAAATTCTGCCTTAGAAATAAAAGAATTCCTCCTAATGGCAACAGGAAGTAAGCACAGGCTACTATTTGCCTCTCAATGCCTTTTCCAGAAATTATTGTGGCAAAATGCAAATTAAAACAACTCTGAAGTACCACTTCACACCTATTAGACTGGCTAATATGACAGAAAAGTAAAATGATAAATGTTGGAGAGGATATGGGAAAACCTTCACACTGCTGGTGGAGTTGTGAACTAATCCAACCACTATGGAGAACAATTTGGAACCATGCCCAAAGAGATATAAAACTGTGCATACCCTTTGATCCAGCAATACCACTACTAGGTCTGTATCCCAAAGAGATTTTTTTTAAAAAGGGGGAAAGGCCCTGTTTGTATAAAAATATTTATAGCAGCTCTCTTTGTGGTTGCAAAGAATTGGAAATCGAGGAACTGCCCATCAATTATAATATTGCCCCCTGAGAATATTTTCCATTTTCAAAGATCCTGCATATGGTCATCTGCCTTAACTGAAAAGTAGCTCGTCCAAAATCTAAGCAACAAGAACAAGAACAGCCCAACCAAAGGTCCTTCTTACCTCCTGTGTGTGCTCTTTAAACACCTGCAAAGGGCCAGTGGCTTCTGCAGTATCCCAGAGCTGCAGAGACCCATCTCCACTGCACGTGATTAGCACATGTTCATTATTCTCACTCCATGTCACATCGAACAGGCCATCATTCCAGTCAAAACTACACCAAGGTAACAGAGACAACCATTTTTTAGTAACAACAAAGGCTATTGAAATAATACCTTCAGAATGCTACACTTTACTCTTAATTCTTTCTGGGACATAGGAAGAGCAAATATTTAATACCGCTCATTTAGACCAATAGTTTTAATTTCCCCACCATGCTTATTTTTAACAATGGTAAATATTTATTAGCTGATTCAATGTTTTTCTCTTCTCTATCCTTGACTTTCCTGACTGAAAAACTTTTTTGTTAATGAAAAAATCTCTAGAGAAAAAAAAAGTAAAACTACCTAAAACAATTCACAAACTAGATAACTGGCTCCTGAATAACCAAAAGTTGACAATACCAAAAACAACAGAGAAATGGATCAGGATTAGTGCATATTTTATATAAAATTTCTTATATCTTTGACTTTAAAAATTATAAATAAATGATTGCTAAGACTAGTTTTGAAAGAAGCATGGCATATCAAAATTCAAAAGCAAAAAGAAGTTACACATCACACCACTTTGTGAAATATTTTCTATATATTGCCAAATAAAACTATTTTATTAAACAAATGCATTCAAAACAAACTTAATTCTGAACCCAAATTGTGTTCAACAGGCAGTGATAAAAACATTAAATGTTAGTTTAATAATTGTAGAGCTATATTACCTTCTAAAGCGTCCAATCCCAGCTTCATTTTGTTGTAGTACAATGAGTGTTCCACAGCCTAAAAGACAGAAGGGTTGGGAAAAGGAGCAATCAAGGTTATGTTTAACACTAATACTACAGCCAGGATGAGTTAGTTATACTATGAAACTATCAGGTTTAAACAAGGTTGCATGTAATGAAGTACAATTCATTTTTTATTCCCCCTCCCTTTGGAATCATTCAATCAAAATTTGCCTTTTAAAAGAGAATATTCCCATTAAATAAATATTTTTAAATTTTTTAGCACAGTTACCAGTATGTTATATAGTAAGCACAAAATAAAAGCTTCACTTATTTTGTTACCTTTAGAATGTGAGGGGGGTTTCTATGTGTTTAACAGTGCTCTCAATTAACAAAAATCTATTTTCTTCCTTTGCTCCCCACAAAAGAAAGAATACTGTTGTAATAACTACGAATAGCTAAGCAAAACAAAGTCTCTAATTTGCCAAGTCCAAAAATATGTCTCCATAGGCAGCCTGAGTTGAGTCTATCCCCTCTCTATAAAACATGAGTTTTTTAAACAAATTTCAGCCTATGAAATGGATGACCAGATTGTGAGCTTCTTGAGGGCAGGCTTGTCTTTTGCCTCTTTTTGTATTCCCGGGGCTTAGCATAGTGCTTAACAGTAAGTACTTAATAAGTGTTTATTAACTGATTAATTAAAAAGTGAATACATAAACAATGATGCTATGCAATGCCAGACTAGCTACATATTGGTCAACAGTAATTATTATACTTTTGAAAATAAAATAAATCTTTTCAAATATAAAGCTTCCTCTTAATTTCAAGGTATACAGCATTCTTTGCCATAGGAGAAATTCTACTGAGGTAAAAAAAAAAAAAGCATCCTGCAATAAAGCTTGTTCTGCAGGTTCTGGTCTAAGCCAGCTAGTTCACCTGGATAAAAGATGTTATCAATAAGACTAAAGTCATATAGTCATGGCAGAACACAAACTTTTTGAGGGCAAGGATGGTTTCAATTTCATCCTCATATCCTCAGTGCCTACTTTGGGCATCTTGCCCAAAATGAGCTCTTGGTACTGATAAGAATGACTATTTGTTCTCCTGTGACGGGCCACAAACTAGAACTTAAATGCCCAGACAACCACCCCACAAATCTGTGAGGTTGCCCATAAGTGGAGCAAAGGCAAAAGAAAAGAAAGACCTTTGCGGATCCATCACCACTTCTGATAAACAAAGACACACACCAGTTGCTGGTGGGTCAGTAGTATTATGTTCATGCAAGGAAAGCAGCATTTCATTCTAAATAGCGTGCAAGAAACAGGAGGTTTGATCACTAGGAAGGATCAGTCTTCTTGGTTCAACTTCTTTTAGAGTATATTGATGAGGCCTAATAAATAATGGGCAAATTACTACAGCTCTTTTTTCTCCTATTCAAAAGAAGCATTGCTTCTTCAACCATCAGGCACACTGGGGAGTGCAAGAGAAGGGTCTTCCCGAAAGTTTATGAAAAGATAAAATAACTGTCCCGAAGTCTGTAAGTATTCAGATGGGCTAGAAAAATAAAATTGTATTTATTTGTATGGCAGGTAGATGGAAGACCTGAGTTCAAATTTCACCGCAAGCGCTAACTAGCTGTGTGACCCTGGAGAAGTCACTTAACCCGTCTGCCTCAGATTCCTCTTCTGTACAACAGGATAATATCACCTATCTCCCAGGGTTGTTTTGAGGATCAAATAAGATAATAAATTTAATAATTGTAGAGTTACATTACCTTCTAAAGCTTGGCACACAGTGCTTTATAAAGTTAGCTATTATTATGACTTTTCAAAGCACATACATTTTACATACATTATTTAACTGGCTGCTTACAACTCTTAAGTTGACAGAGCAGACTACCATGCCCATTTTTCTGAAGCCAGAGGGATGAAGGTGGCTTGCCCAAATTTTTAATTTAGTTAGGCGAAGAGCCAAGATCAAAATCAAAACTTTAATTCAATATTTATTAAGTATCTACCATGTATAAGGCATGATTCCACGCGCCAAAAGAAACACAAAAATGATTAAGTAATTTAAAACCTAAAGGGGGGCAGGGGGGAATCTAAGGGGTGTTACACAAGTAACTGAATTCAAAATAAAATTCTAAGCATATTAGAAAAACACAAAGCACTCTGAGAATTCAGAGGACAGGTGGAAGCCTTCCAGATGGGGGGGTGGGGGGGAGCGGGGGGCACATGCGCAGAAAGCTCAGGCCCTTAGAATCCGAAGCCTGTTAAGAGAACAGTAAACGGTGCGATTTGTCAAAGAGGGTTGAGGCTGTGGGAGGGGTGGGACGTGAGCCAGGGACTCCAAGAGGCTCAGAAGGTGATTTGGGATTGTGAAACTTGCTGAATTCCAAGAAGGATGGCGTTTTGTTCACTCGGAAGCCCCTACAAGAATACAGCTGCATGTCAAAGTCACATCTGGATTAGGGTGCATTACAGTACAAGCAAGGGGACCAGAGGCAGGGACGCAGATAAAATGCTGTAGCATCAGGCTGGGGGCCAGAATGAGGACGGGGCCAGCAGGACACAAAGAATCCACGGGAAATATAGCCCAGAACTAGAATTTAAGCAAGGCGGTGATTGACGGGCGAAGGTAATGAGGGAGGGGATAAGTTAAGATCCCAAGACTGAAGGCTTCAGGATCACAGCGGCGCAATTAACTGGGGTGGGTAGGCTTGGCGGAGGAAAATGAATCCCGGTTTGGTCATGATAAAACTAATTATGCGCATTTACATAGCCAGGTTTCAAGAGCCGTGCTCACAATAATTAGTAGAGGCGGTACAAGAATTATGCCCATTTTACAGATGAAGAACTTGAACCTCCAGGAGGTCAAGTGACCAGCCCACGGCCACACAGCTAGATTTAGGGACACGAGGCTTCTTAGACTCCACACCCCACCCCCACCAGGTGCACCAAAACGGACAGCCCGCGGAGGGTTCCCATTCGAGCCACGCCGCCCCCCGCCCCCGCCGCGATCGGTCCCTCGAGCGCCCCCCAGTGGACAGCAGGGAGGGGCGGGGCCGGGCCTCACCCGCGATCCCGTAGTGCTGGGAGGCGGCGCACGCCAGGCGCCCGGGCAGGTAGGGGGAGAACTCCACGGCGTAACCATGGCGACCCGGGGTCCGTAGCGTCTGCGCGCCCCTGCCGTGCACCGCGCTCATCCCCCACCCAGCCACCCTCTCGCACCCCGCCCCCTCTCCGTCCTCCCCCTTTCCCGAGGCAGCCGCGGCGGCGCCTGCTCCAGTTCCGGGAGAAGGGCGGAAGCGGTCCCGGTTGACAGGACCTCGCGGGAGAATTTCTGGAAGTAAGAGAGCGGAAATGAGCGTGTTTCGGAGCCTCCAGTCTGGGCTCGGATTGGTCCGGAGAGAGAAGAGTACGGAAGCCTCTGGTGACCACGTTAGCGAGAGGCGGTGCGCTCTGCGCTTCAGTCCCCAGCTTGTCCTTAAAGGAGCCGCGTGTTATTTATGAGAGCAGTTTGGGATTGTTGAAATTACTTCTTTTTGGTTGCATAATTTATAAGTCAGCAAACATTTGTTAAGCACGTACTGTGTTCCAGGTACATAGTACATATATTGTACGGATTATATTATCTGATACAGTAATATGTGTACATATACATACATACATACGCACACACACACAGGCCCAGCCAAGAGAGATAGAAAATTTTTAGAATAGTTGCCTCCTTCCCATTTTAGAGATGAAACCCAGGGTCAGTGTTCTAAGGGCACACAAAAGTGGTTTGTGGTAGATTGAGGATTCAGACCTAATGATCCTTCCACTAATTGTGCTCTCCTCTTTCTGCATCAATTCAATTCAATAAACATTTGCTAAGCGCCTACCATGTGTCGAGCGTTATGCTAAGTCCTGCTAAAAGAAAAAAAGGCAAAAGGCAGTCTCTGCAATTACAGTCTAGTGGAGGAAAGAACATGCAAATTAATACATACAAAGCAAGCTATGGCAGGGATAAATAGCAAATAATTAACAGGGGGAAGGCACTGGAATTAAGAGGCACTTCCTGTAGAAAGTGGGCTTTTGGTTGAGATTTAGAGGAAGCCAGAGAGGTCTTTGGAGGAGCAGAAAAGGGAGAGCATTCCAGGTGTGAGGGGACAGCTGGAGAAAATGCTGGTGCTTTATTATTTTAATCTTCGCTCCTCAGATTCTGTGGCAGGGAAGTCACTTGATAAATTAATGGGGCCCATTTGGACAGACTGTTTGCACTTTTGTGAATTTGTCCTGTAACTGTACAATCAGGCTAGAGCAAAATCTCAAACTGAGTCACGTGAAATTCTGTACCGGGAAATTTATAATAAATCTCCAACCACCACTTTTCCCGTCTCCCTCCCTCCCAAAAGCTCTTCCACTAAAAATTTTTTTCCTAAGAAGTTTGCTTTTAATTTGAAAGTTTGGGACTGCCACCCCATTCTCTTCCCTTCTCTCCACCTTACTCCATACTCCTACTCCTTAGCCACAATGTATCACTGTATAGTGTTAGAAGTGATTGCTACCCTTCCATAGCGGCCAGGTCTCCATTTGTCATCTGGCTAGATTCTAGAGGAGTTGAGATGAACAATGACCTTGTTAAAGAGTCTGTAACTATTGCTTTTTTTTACTTATTAGATTACCTAATAGATTAATAGAATTAATTAATAGAATATTACTTAATAAATATTATATCTATTACTATTACTACTCACTATTACTTTAAACTCTGATTTCCACTTGAAATACAAGAATCAAAGTGGAGGAAAAAAACACTCCTCTTTAGCTCACTTTCTCAGAACTCCCTCAGTTCAAGTGCCTTCTCCTTCAAAAGACCTTCCCTAATTCCCTCAATTGTTTATCATGTGTATCACACACTCAAATAGAAAGCAATTGGTGGCCTCTCTGTGATTATATTGTTATGGAAGAATTATCTCTTCCTCTCTGAGCTTAAAAGTGGATAACTGCAGCCAGACATATGTTTACCACAATGCAGAAATTATAAAAAACCTAGGTTTTATTATTATGGTCAAGCATAGGTTCAGGCCTCAGAGTAAACCAGAACAATCATGAGAATTCTGATGAGGCTTCTTATAGAAAAAATTAAGTCATAATGATAGAAATAAGTTTTTTTCATATCACAATCTTGTTATGTTCCTCTTAGTCCATAAAAGTTAAAGAAAATATAGATCCATAATTCCATACTTCCTTCAAAGTCAAAAAAGTGGAACAAACTTAAACAGTCATAATTTCATATATTTCCTAAAGAAACAAAACATCTTCAGAACCTATAGGTGAATTAAGTCAGGTTACACATTAAACTACATTTAGAGGATTCACAAATAGATTGATCAGGAAGAAAGATTTATAAGGAGTCAGGGACAGTTGAGATTCTTCCTCTGCTTTTTAACTAGGGAATGTTTAAGGCTCTTAAGTAAATTTTCACAACCCATGGTGTTGAAGTTTAGGGAGGTGCTGAGACCCTGAAATAGCGACACAGGGGTCTTGCCTGAATGAATTTGACCCAAGCCTTCTTTCAGCCAAAGAAAAACAAGATTTATTAAAGATCCGCCATACTGGCCAGATTTTTAAGGAATCTGAACATTTGTAGCAATAAGGTAAGCAAGCCAGATCAAATATGAGCCCCTTAATGCAGACCAAGATGGATCTTATATACAGAAAGACTGTGGGAGGGATCTAGGGTTGGCCAAGTAGTATGGGGTGATTGGAGGAGGGTTCTAGGGAGGATCTTAATGGGAGTGGCCAGTGGGGTGGAGTGACTAGAAGTCAGAAGCCAGGAACCAAGAGAATGGGGTTTACATAGGATCAAGGGTGGGAAGTAACTGAAGGAGGGAGGGCTGGGCTGGGTTAAGGGTAATGGACAATTGAGGATAGCAATAAGGAAAGGTTTATAACCTCTTGGCAACACCAGATCAAGTGGGGAAATTCAAGGTGGAGGTTACCAGGGCCTATAGACAAATGGGACCCAAATTCTTTTGGGTTAAGGGGCAAAGGTCTCGACTTGGGCCCATACCCTCTCAATGGACAGGTTTTGTTCAAGTGAGATTAATATTAACCAAAAAATGCAAGAGGAATAAAAAGAAATAAAAAATTTTGATAATCATATATACACATATTTATGTATATATGTATATGTATCTGTGCATATAGACATAGTATACATATATATTTTGCTGTTCAGTCATTTTCAATCATGTCTGACTCTTCATGACCCCATTTGGGGTTTTCTTGGCAAAGACACTGGAGTGGTTTGCCATTTCTTTCTCTGGCTTATTTGACAGGTGAGGAAACTGAGGAAGACTGAAGTTAAGTGACTTGCCCATCCAGCTAGTGAGTACTGGATGTCATATTTGAACTCGAGACTTTCAAACTCTAGGCCCAAGAATTGTTTCTGAAGGTTTGTAGTTACATTAAAATGGAAAGGAGATCTTCATTTGTGAAATAGATATTCCCCACCTGAGAAACCATCTGGAATTGAATAGTTCAATTACAAATGAAGAGCCAGCAAGACAATGAACCTGCCCCAAAGACACAGACCACGTTTATACCTTTGTCCCTAACCATTCGTCTGCATAAGATCTAAAAAGTAGTATAGAAAGTATAACAGAGTGAATAGGGACTGTATGCCACAAGGCTAGGTAAAGCTGTTGTTGTTGTTGGACCTTTGGTCTCAAAGAGGACCTTCACTTTCGAGAGGATTGGATTTAAGTGGGGCAGAGCTGAACAAAGACTCATTCTCTCCTCCAGAGTCATGATGGCAAGACAAAGGTCAAGGTGACTGGTGATGGCCTAGGATGCAGTAGGTGATCTTGGCCTTTCTAAATTAAGGTCTTTTCCAGGTCTCAGTTTGAAAGAGGCCATGGCCATTCAATGACTAAGGGCTAGGTAAGAATTGAGACAAAAGATGGTTCAATTTACCATCTGAAAGATATCATCTTGGGAGGGGAAGACCCTCAGAGTTTCTGGCCAGAACACTCCTTCTAAACCTTGGGAACCTAAACAGCAAGCCACAGAGTCAGTGAAAGCCAGAGTGATTTAGGTTTAACGGTATAGTCAAGTAGCTCCATTTAAAACACAATGGGCTTTTTTAAAGCCACTTTTTTCAGAGCTATATTTCAAGAAATCAAAATGAAAACTATACTGAAGATATAATTGCAACCACAAAAACTATGCTTAGACCACAGAGGTTGGCCTCTAACTAAAACTCTAGGAGGAGCCACACAAGGTTAATGAAACAGTAACTATTCTTCTAAACTTTTTTTTTTTTTGCTAAACATACTGAAGCTCTCGATTGGAATGCTTTACTTGAGGAAGATGCTTTTGAACCCTAAAGGACTGGAGAGCCAAAAAGTCTAGATCTGTCCTTACCCCTGCCTGGGAAAGTCAGACCTCTAGAGCTGGGGCTCCTTGCTCAGTTCTTTTTAGTCATGTCTGATTCTTTGTGATCCTGTTTGAGGTTTTTTTGGCTCTGAGGAAGTCAAAGAGAGGATTCCGCCAGTCCTAGGCTGTGCCCCCCTAGCATTCCAGCTGAATACAGCTTAACACCACCTGGTAGAGTCAGTGGCTGAAGGCAGAATAATCCCGACGCTCCCATACAAGAGCAATCCAAGGGTGTTCACTTACCCTCCTGCTGCTGTATCCTGACGAAAGCCAATCCAGGAGCAGAATGACTTTTCTGATCCAGACTCACATTAGCATTGAGCACCTGGCTGACCCAACCCAGAAGGAGCCAAGGTTAGTGTCCTATCCAGCCCAACAGCAGCCAAGCCAGAAGTGAGAAAGCAGAGAAGTAGCTTTCTTACGACCTTTTGGATCCAGGTTAGCAGCAGGCAGACCTATGTTGTTGGAACATCGTGTCCTACAAGACACAAGGCCAGCTGAAATGCCTGTCCAGTGGAAATACTGTGCCCTATGAGGAGCTGGTCAAGCTGAGCCATAGAGAAACTTGTGGATCACTGACCAGCTTTGTGAGAACCCTCCAGAGAAAGAAAGTATGTTAAAACCTTGCATTTCTGGAGTTTTGAGATGCCTTGGCCTTATGTGTTCACTACATGCACGGTTCACTACCCTTATACATTAAGATTGTGTCCTTACTCCCACGTTAGGGGATTGCTTTGTAACTACTATGCTTGTTATGTGAATTGAGTAAATGCCCTTGCCCCTAAACTGAGTCTACTCCCTGAATTTTATCAAGATCTGCTTTCTTACCCTCACGTACCCCTCATTTGAAAGAAAAAAAACCAACAAACAAAATCTCCATTTGAAGTATGTATACTCAGGCAAAACAAATTCCCTAATTAGCCATGTACAAAAAAAAAGGAAAGGAAGAAAGAAAATATGCTTCAATCTGCCCTCTAAATCCATCACTTTATCAGGAGGTAGGTGACATGTTTCATGAGTCCTCTGGAATTATAGTTGCCCATTGTGTTGACCAGAGTTCCTTAACTTTTCAAAGTTGTCTTTATCATATTGTTGTTATTGTATAAATTGTTCTCTTGGTTCTACTCACTTTACTATGTATCAATTAGTACGAGTCTTCCCAGGTTTCTCTGAAACCATCCCCTGCATCATTTCTTACAGTGCAATAGCATTCTATCATATTAGCATAGCATACCTTGTTCCACCATTCCTCAATGAATAGATACCCCTCAGTTTCCAATTCTTTGCCACTACAAAAACAGCTGCCATAAATATTTTTGTACATATGGATCCTTTTTTTTCTTTTATTGATCTTTTCAAAGTATAAATTATCTTAGCTGATTCCTAAGGAGAAGAACACTAGTGGAAGCTAGAGTTAGAAAGATAGCCTTCCCTAAATCCTTGAAGGATTAGTAATCCCTGTGGGGACCTAATCTGCCTTGCCACTGCAAATTGGGGGAGTGAGCCTGGAGAGGGGTGTTATAGAAGCATGTTGGGTATAGATAGGCTATAGTGTCAAGCACAGTGCCGAACACATAGTAGGTGCTTAATAAATGCTTGTTGATTGATAGTAGCATATTACCAAAGATTACTTTTGTGTTGTTGTTTGTCCTTCCTTCTTGTAGAGGAACAATGACGTCAGGAAGGTGATGTCTTGACTTGCAAGTCAACTGGATTTAAGTGAGGCAGGGCTATGCAAAATCACTCCCCTCATTCTCTCATCCAGAGCCATCTATACATCTATACAAAAAGTATATTAAAGTATATAGCTAGCTAGTGATATATATGTATGTGTGTATATTTGTGTATATATATGCATATGTATATATTTTTATTATATGTATATGTATATATACATATGTGTGTATGTGTGTGTATGTATATACAGACCTGGAATCAGGAAGACGTAAGTTTAAATCCAACCTCTAAACCTAGCTGTGTGACCCTGGGCAAGTCACTTAACCTCTCTGTGCCTCAGTTTCCTCATTCATTAAATGAGGATAATAATACCACCTACCTCCCAGAGTTGTCCTGAGGATAAAATGAATTAAAATGCTTTGCGAACCTTAAAGCTCTGTACAAATTCTAATTGTCATTATCGTCATTAAATCATCAAGGACATGTTCTTCTGTACTTTCTGCCTGAGCCATGGCTAGTAATGGCCCATCATTCACAGTTGTATGATAGTAGGAAAAATGTCACATTTGCACCATTCTAGTCTAGTTTATAGTCATGTGTGTAATGGATTATGTGAATTTGAATCTTCAAGAGTTTTCACTCTTTTCACATTTATTTTAGTCACTGTATTTTCTTTCAGAGATATAATGCCTCACGTGTGTATGGACCAACAGCCTTTCCTTGTGAAGGTTACAGTTTGGGCATTTTGCAGACCTGGGGGAGTTGAACTTTAGTATTTGTATTGTTATCAATAATTAAAAGCAGTGAACAAGATTTCTGAAACTCATTATAACAGAGAGAAAACAGAAACCAACAGAGTCATGCCTGTTTGCACTTGCAAATGAAAAAGAGCTTGTAAAACTAAGCTCATAACTTTGGATGTTGGCAGTAATTATTGGCTATAAAATGCCATGGGATGGGGGGATGGGGATGGGTATCAAGTATGACTCGATTATTTGATACTAAATTTTGCTCAGTGATTAACACACTCATCATAAGCCTAGATGGGCATTCGATTAACTGTAGGTTGGGTGCATTTAATTTTTTTTAATGTTAAGACAATGACAGTTAATGTTCTTAAAGTAAATTGAGAGGTTTTAGAATGACAAAAATACAGCCTTCCATTGTTGATTGATTTTATTATGTCAAGTTCGTCTATTGTTCCCCACATCCTTTCTGAGCAAAATCTTTTAAGAACCTGAAAACTACATTAGATTTCCTCCTACTCCCCACCTCACCCCCAAGCATTTGCCTCAAATTTCTTCTGACTGATCCTTTTGTTTCCTTCTCCCACTGCCATTTCTGAAGGTTCTTTAATGATGCTCCCCTACGCAGAAGTCTCCACCTTATCATCCTTCCTGAAGACTCCTCCTCCTCCTAATTCTGCCTCAAAGTTTATTCTTCCCTGAACTTTATAATTGCTACCTAATCATCAGTCTTTCCTTAAAAGAATGTGATGTCAAAAATGGACACAGACATATAACAGTGTGTGCGAAATACATGTCTTTCCTGTGTTTTTCCTATTTTCCTGTCTTGATACAGATTTCATCTTTTATTGAAGCAAATTCGACCTGTTCTGGAGCAAATTTATTGTAGCTGAAAATGATTACTATTGAAAATGTGTTCAAACTAAAACCACCAGGGGGTAGCCAAGTACCGCTCAAAAACTGGAATTTTGCTTTTTAAGGCCAACAGAAGAATATTTCTCCCTAGTCGTCATGAGTTGATTTTAGGGAACTTGATAACACCCATGCTTCTTTGTACAATAAAAATGTTCCTGTTTGGCATAATTTCCCATGGAAAAACAAAGATAGCAGAACTTAAGCGGGGAGAGGGGTGGGGGGGAGAGAGAAAGAGAGAGAGAGAGAGAGAGAGAAAATGTTGTTTACATTTCTGAGAACCAGCTTGGCAGAATGGCTAAAGGACTCCAGAAAGACCTGGATTCAAATCTTACTCATTAGTTGTATGATGTTGGGCAACTCACTTAACCGTTCTCAGTCTCAGTTTCCTTATCTGTAAAATGGGGATAATAGCAGCGTTTATCTCAAAGGATTGTTGGAGAATCAAATGAGATGATATTTACAGAGCACTTTGCATGTCTTCAAGTACTACATAAAGTTGAGCTCTCATCATTATTTTTATCCCACTAAATTTATTAGATACTGTCTGATTTAAGACCTGATTTTTCAGAGTTCCTTTCCTTTAATCTGAAATCTCTATTCTAAAAAATAATTGCAATACCAACAATTTGCTGCCTTTCTACATTCCTTCAGCTTTTGTAATCGGATCAGATAGAAACATTGGACCAAAGGTTTACTTTGAGGTTAACCTAAGTCTGTATCTTCTCAAACTCAACTTCTACTCATTTTTTTCTACTTTTCTTCATAGTCTATGTATTTAAGAGGCCTCCTTGCCACTCCAAGAACAAGACACTCCATCTTCTGCTCCCAGTATTTTCTTTGGCTGCTGATCATGCCTGGAATGCTCTCCCTTCTCCACTCTGCCTACTGGCCTCCCTAGCTTCCTTTAAGTCTCAACTAAAATCCTTTTTTTTTTACTGGGAGCTTTTCCCAACCCCTCTTAATTCTAGGGCCTTGCCTCTGTTAATTACTTCTTACTTATCATATGTATACATACATATATATATATATATACACACGCATAGAGAGAGAGCTTGTTCTGTATATTTTTGTTTGCATGTTGTCTCCTTTAATTAGATTGTAAGTTCCTTGAGGACAGAGATTGTCTTTTGCTCTTTTTATATCCCCAGCATTTAGTACAGTTCCAGATACATAGTAGGTACTTAATAAAAGTCTATTGATTAATTGGTTGAAGTGAGGACCTCTTTTAATTTCAAAAAAAATTGGAGGGTTGAGATGACCAGACCTTGATATCATTGGTGTAGGAAGCATCCAATAAGGAAAATCCTCTCTATTACTGCAGGTTAGTTGCAACTGCTCTGCAGTTTATAGTCTTAAGGAATTACCTGTGGCACTTAGAGGTTTAAGTGATTTACCCAGGGTCATATGGTCATATGTGTCAGAGGTAAAACTTTGTAAAGGTGGAAGTTCTACCCCCCTCAGTTAATGTGGCCACAAAAAGCTCAAAGACTTCAACTGAATCAATCCATCAATCAACAGCGTAAACTACATGTTAAGGAATTTTCCTACAACCCTACAAAATGTACAAGTCATAGATCAGTTTGAGAGGATTGTAGGGTTCTGCCCTTTGGAAGAAGGCAAATGATACCACATGGGAAATATTTTTTGATACACTAAAAGGAATCAGATCTATATATAAAAATAAGGACCAGGTATAAAAAATGGCAGTTATTGCAGCAATAGCCAATTCAATAGTGGATTAGTCTAATATAGTGGTGGATGAATCCAAATTCTGGATTTGAAGAGTCCAGCGTTGCAGCCAGATTCCTAAAAGGGAAGCACTCTTAAGGAGAGAAGAAAGTTTCTCTCTCTCTCTCTCTCTCTCTCTCTGTCTCCCCTCCAGCCCCATCAATCAATCTGTTGTCTAGGCTTTTTTTTTTTTGGTCATTGTGTTGAGATAGTTCAGTGATTCTTAAACTTTTTCTCTTCCATGTGTTTTGCAGGTTATTTGTTTTTGCTATGAAATACCTTACATTTTTCTATTTTTTCAGACTTTTGGCTTTGTTTTAATATTTCTTGTTGCCTTATGAAATCATTGGTTCTATTTGGTCCAATATAATTTTCAGGGAATTTGTTTATCGAGCAGTGTTCTATACCTCTTGTGCTAAACTCAATTTCCTTTCTAATTCTTTCTTCCATAGCCTCATTTCTTTTCTAGTTTTTTCCTTAAGTGCTCTCATTCTATTTATAAAAAAAATTTTGGCTCTTTAAACACACACACACACACGCACGCACGCATGCACGCACGCACCCTTCTTATGTCATCTTTTCAAAGAATTCTAGTTGAGTTTGTGCCCAAGCTGTGTTTTCCTTCGAGGCTTTGCTTATAGATGTTTTAGATCCATTCTCTTCTTCTGGGTTTGTATCTTGACCTTCCCTGCCACCATATAAGCACTTCCTGATAGGAATCTTTTTTTGCTTGCTCATTCTTCCTGCCTACTTCCTGATTTCAGACTTGATGTCAGGCCCAAGCTCTGCTTTGCTTCTGGAGAAAGATCTGGGCTGCTCCTGTTGCTGCTTTCTTAGGGTATGGAATATTGTGTTATTCCAGGATCCCAAAGGTAGAATGGTGACCTGCAAGCTTTTAATGCTCCCAAAGTGATCTGATTGTGGGCAAAGCCTGCTGGACTTAGCCTCTATCAGCCAGCTGGAAAGTTATTGGTTCAGAGTGATAGAATTATGGATTTTTTTTTGCTCTGGGATTCCTGACTTGGTTATTCTTTTACAGGATGGGCTAGATGCTAGAATTGAAACCCCACTCTACTCCTAGGATCAGAGCCATACCACTGTTTCCTTCTTCTGAACTTCCTTTTTCCTCAGTAAACTTCCCAGGGCTTCCCTACACAGGAATGTCACCCTCCATGTGCAGGTTCCCTTCTCAGTCCACCTGGGAACTGTGACCCAAAACTGAGATGAGTGACAAAACTGCCAGTCGGCACTTGTCCCTGTTGCACTGTTCCAGTATAGGTCTGGTGGTGCCCCAGCATGGGTCTGGGAGCTCTTCTTGCCCTGGTTCATACCTTCTCCCTAGGCAGTGGAATGATCCTCATGCATTATGCTCTGGTCCTGACTTGTCTCCAGTGTCTACAGCTTCCCTGTTATTTTCCCTCTGCCAGGTTGGGCTGGACAAACGGCGCACAGTAACTTTTTCTCAATTTCCTTATCAGGATTTGGTCTGGTGAATTTTCTCAATTGATTTGGAGGACTTTTGAGAGGGGAGCTGGGCAATATTGCTTCTAACAACTTTGCCATCTTGGTTCCACCTCTAGCTGGGAAGATAAAGAAAGTCTTCATGTGGGGGGGGGGGGGAGAATTTTTGCTGGGAAAGGAAACCTGGGATTCTAAGGGATAATGTTGAGGAGGGAGTACAGTCCAGTCATGAGAAAACACTGTGTATGAGAAATTGTAAGAAGGCCAGTTTGGGTGAACCATAGACTGTGAGGTTAAGTAACATACAACAAGCTTAGAAAAATAGGTTGAAACCAGGTTGTAAAGGCCTTTTGATACTAAAGGAAGGAGCTGATTTTTGAGTCTAGAGTTAATATGAAGCCACTGGATTCATTGAGCAGGTGAATAATATGGTCAGACCTGTACTTTAGGAATGTCACCTTGGCCGCTGATAATATAGGGTTAGATACATAGCTGATATCATTTCAGTGTTTATGCAAAGTAAATGTCATTTTTGGTTGGATGATTATGTAATGTCCCCTCTAGACTACTTTCCTAACTTGCACTCATGTTGGATCCCCCAAAGGTACAAGATACTTTGTTCGTCTGTGCTAATAAAACTATAACTCGTGAGTCCCCCTCAGTGTGTTTTACTTTTAATAGCCAGCTGCCACAATTAGCTCAAAGAAAAGGCATTTACTGAAATGCTTAAACGGTAGTAACAAAACACTCTCCCCATAAACCCGGGATATAATCTCCCACAAATATGTACAGCTTCAGTGGGATATGTGAATAAACAAAAAAGTATTCTAGAGGAGAGGCTCACATATAAAGAATATGTATAGCTAAATCAACTTATGCTTCCATCACTTCAGGGCTCCAGTGATTTTTCTTTTCTTAAGCCAGTTAACTGGGCTTGGTCTTTTTTGCAATTTAGCTTGATTCCTCATCTGTCCTCTCTGGACCTACTCTCTGCTTGGCACAGTATCTTCTACTGGGTAGGTTGCTGTGCTACAAGATGCCTTGCCTGCGTTGAATGGAGGACAACTATATCCCTTCCCTCCACCCTGATCCACTGCCCTCTGGAAGAGGCACAGTGAAAAAGGCAGAGTCATTCTTTCCCAAGAGTTGAGTTCTTCATGCACAACTGGCTCTTTTCCCAAGTACTGTGTTGTTAAGCAAAATTGTCTCCTTAGTATGGTTTTTGTTCCTTTTGAGTGGAAGTACTTTCAGCTGTTAAGTGCTAAGCCCCAGGCCCAAAGCCCTATCAGGTGTGAAACCTGTGTGGGTGTAGATTAATGACTTAAGAGGGGCCAACTCGGAAACCAATGGTCTCTGGTCGTTAAGGCAGGGCTTGAGAACGAGGCTCTGCTGCGAGGAAAGGTGAGCCAAGAGACAGTTTCAGCCGGAAGCTGCTGCGGAGGCAGGAAGCTGTGGAGGCAGGGCTTACCCGTGTGTAGACCCAGGAGTGCGAGCAGGAACATGAGGCTAGTAAAAATGATTTGGCTAAATACTATCTTGTTTTTTGGTGGCCTCCTGGTTACTCTTGTGAGGTGGGCTTTCTGGGCCTGAAGTCTTTTTGTCAAGATGTCGGAATGGGGAGGC
>CM053627.1:109595588-109612559 GCA_028646595.1 Phalanger gymnotis
ATTAGGTAGATATAGCAAGTTGGGAGAAAGCTCAAGCTGCCTGAACACCAGTTTCAAGTTTCTCTGATCACCATGTATTCCTGCTGAGGCATCTGTAGCAGGCCAGGCCTGACCAGCCCTGGTCTGGTATTGAGGGTTCAAAATCAGAACAGAATGAGCCACTTGTAAAACATTGATCAGTTAACAAAAAGAGGTTTATGAAAAGAAGAAATGAATACTCAACAAAGACACAACCTTGATTCAGTTTAACACAGCTTCCCTGCTTCTGTGTGGGCCTTGAGGGTACATGATCAGAAATCTGAGGAAAGCTGCTAGTAGTTCCTCATGCCCCTGGCCCTTTTTGTTCTAAGCGGACCAGAAAGCTGTGTCAGCAACCTAAGCCTTAGTCCTCTTATCCAGTAAAATTGTGAGGAATTTAAATGCCTTTTAAGGAAAAACAAACAAAAAACTAGCTTAGTCTGGGTGTACAAAAAAACTAGTCCAACCTATGTGGCAGGAACCTAGGAAATATTTCTCTCTCCCTCTCTCTCTCTCTCTCTCTCTCTCTCTCTCTCTCTCTCTCTCTCTCTCTGTCTCTCTCTCTCTCTCTGTCTCTCTCTCTGTCTCTCTCTCTCTGTCTCTCTCTCTGTCTCTCTGTCTCTCTCTGCCTCTCTCTGTGTCTCTCTCTCTCTGTGTGTGTCTCTGTGTGTGTGTGTGTCTCTCTGTCTCTCTGTCTCTCTCTCTCTCTGTCTCTCTCTCTCTCTGTCTCTCTCTCTCTCCCCTTTTCCCCCTCCCCCCTAAGAGTTCTCAGTTGTGCACTTGCCACTACATCCATTTTCCTCATATCTGAAACCAAACATTTCCTCAAAACTGAAACCAAATTCTCCAAACTGAGCCTCTCCTTCAGAGCTCTCAAGATTCTTTCCCTACAAGTGACAGGAACTTACAGTGGAATTATAATTTCTAGAAGTCCGTGCAAATAGACTCTGAAAGTCTCCTCATTGCCTGAATGAACTCGCTTTTCCCCAAACCTTTAACGTTAGGATAGTTGATTAGAATCACTTAGACCAAAAAGTAGGGGTAGCTGTTTCAGAAACTAAACATGTTTATGGTTTGAATATCATCTGCTTACAATGAGCAAGCTGATGGGATATTTTATTGTGTCAGCCTGTGTCTCACTGCTACCATGTGGGAGGATGACCCTCAACAGGCCAAGCAGCCAGCAAATGCGATAGTTTCTTTGTTTGTGACACAAAAGCTCTGCCTTGAATCAGACTTGTTGCCAAGGCAAAATCAGACATAGCCACTAAATTGTAAGTATGGAAGCTTTTCAGGAAGTAAGAATGTAATGTATCTAGCAGTGTGTTAATATAACGGAGAAAAAAATTCAAATTTCTAAACTTTTAAATCTACAGGAGATCTTAGATATATTTAGTCTAATCTCCTAATTTTAGAGATGAAGAAACTGAAGCCTGGAGTAGTTATGTGACTTATCCAAGGTCATGTAACATGTGAGTATCAAAACCAGGGCTAGAACCCAAGTTTCTTTATATTTAGGCCAAAGCTTGTTTAGCTTCAGTCTTTCTTCTTGTCTCCAGGCCCACGTTACCAGTTGTCTATTGGATACTTCAAACTGGGTTTTTCATGGACACCTAAAATTCAGTATGTCCAAAACAGCTCATCTTTCCCTCAAAACCTACCCTTGTTCTGATCCTCCCCTATTTCTGTCATCACTCCAGTCTCCCAGGTTCATAACCTCAACATTAACCTCTACTCTCTTTCATCCCAAAATATTCAATTAGTTGTCAAATCATTCTATTTCTACCTCTATACCATGTCTCATATCTGACTCCTCTCTACTCACACATCTACTACCTTAGTTCAGGTACTTGCCACCTTTTACTTGATATAATTGTGTACTAATTGGTCCATATGCCTCGAGTCTCTCCTCACTCCATTCTATCCTCCACATGTATGCTAGTGACTTTCCTTAAATGGAGAGTATCCCTCCACTACCTAATAAAGTACTATGATTCCCTATTGCTTCTGAAATAAAATATAAAATCCTCTATTTTGCTTTTAAAGTTCTTTACAATTTGGTCCCAAACTATCTTTTTTAGCTTCCTTATGCCTTACTATCCTTTACGTAGTCTACAATCAAGCTAAACTAAATTCTCTTTTCCTTACACATAGCATTCCATATTCTCTCTCGAGTACTTTATTTACACTGACCATCTCTCATGCCTGGAGTGCAATTTGTCCCTCCTCAACTATGCCTCATAATTTCTCAACTAACTTTAAGATGCAGCTTAACCACTACCTTTCTACATGAAGCCTTTCCCGATATCCCCAACTGTTAATGTCACCTCTCTCTATTTTGTATTTAAATTCCTTGTGTTTATTTTATGTTTATTCTCTAAATACTAATCAATGTGCATGGTATCTTCCTTGATAGAACATAAATTACTTGAGAGCACGAACTATCTCTTTTTAACTTTCTATCTTCAGCCCCTAAAGAGTGTCTGGCACTTAGCAGATTAATAAATGCTTGTTGAATGGTTGATTGTCTATTATCTCACACAGTCCTGGATCTTTCATTTTTCTCTATTTTGCAACACCATGAATGGGAATGCTGAGTAAAGAGATATTAGACTATATATAAGTATACCCTAGAAATCTGGTTTATCCTTTTGTCTCTTTGGAGATCCTCTGGGCCTAGGTAAATGAAACTGATGGGTAGGGTAGCCAATGAATAGAGTCTTTGGCTTGGAGTCTGGAACACTCATCTTTTTGAGTTTCAATCTGGTCTCAGATACTTACTATCTATGTGACCCTCAGTTTCCTCATCCGTAAAATAAAATGGAGAAAGAAATGGCAAACCTCTCTAGTATCTTTGCCAGGAAAACCCCAAATGGGGTTTAATGAAGAGTTGGACGTGACTGAAATGATTGAACAACAACAACAATGGGTTAGAATCAGGAACATTTGGCAGCGTGGATTGAGATGGGCATAGAAGAAAGCTAAGGGGGCAGGAGGAGTTTGGGGTCTTATTTTTATAGGGTTTTGGTTGGAATAGATTAACTCTTATATGTGTCCCCTTGGGGTTAGTTCATTAACATATCCAAATCATCCTAAAGTTGTCAATAAAACTTTAGAAGTTATATATATATATATATATATATATATATATATATATATACACACACACACGCACACACATATGTGTATATATAATATGTTTGTATATATACATATACACACATATATATGTGTGTGTATTTATATGTATATTTATATATCACATTTCATGTTCTGCTGATCTTACTGTGGATGTCTGGAACTTAACTAAGATTTATATATCACAGGACCAAAAAGCCCCAACATCAAAGTCTTGGCTTCCCCTGATTTAGCACATATTACCAGGGTGTGATTTTTGGCTAATATATGATACAGTTTGCAAATTATACTCCTTCCATATTTAGGATGGTCTGTATGTGACTTCTAGGTTCCCCTTTTCAATCTTACTTCTTGCTGTTGTTACTTTATACTGGCTACTTATAAAATTACTAAGTATACTGACTAGACAGGGTCTTGGTGGTCAGGAGGGCCAGAAAAAGATACAATTTACCACAGTATATATGTATATATGTATACATATTCTCCCCTCTTGAGATTTTCTTGTCTCTTGATTGGCCCAGTTATCGATCTCATTGACTTCTTAATACATTGTGAGGCTGAGTGCCACTGAGCATCTAAGGCATTTTGCCTGTTGCCTGTAGTAGTATTGCACTCCTATTAATCACTGCTGCTTGAAGTTAATAGTAATGCCATGTTACTGATTACATTGCTGCTTAATTTCATGTGGCTCCTGCTCCTGTCCCCAAAAGTATTATCCAGATCCAGAGAGAGAAAATAAACAGAACATTCCTCCCACCTCCCAGACAAAGTTTCAGAAACGGCTGTTGCTCAGTGAATCATTGCCTTAAGCCCAGAGGAAGGATCTCCAAAGACACAATAGGACGAAGTGACAAAAACAACATCCATAAAAACATTCATAAAGCATTTTCTGTGCCAAGCACTTAGCTAAGTGCTCAGGATACAAAGAAAGGCAAAAATTCTTATTGTCCTCAAGGAACTTACATACTAATGGGGGAAGACAATATCTACACAAATTGATACATGTAAGATACCTCCACAGTATATGTGAGGTCATCTTAGAAGAGAAGGCTCCAGTGGCTAGGGGCACAAGTGAAGCTAGCATCGGAGCTGTTTTGAAAGAAGTTAGGAAATTTGGGCTACATCCTCTCTTCCCAGGCCCAGTCACCAGGAGGAGGTCAGTACCATAGGCACCGTGTCTTGCCTGAGCCTGAAAGAACTGGTTAGCTATACTAGGTAGTTCTCCTTTATCTGTGTTTTGATTTCCCCTCTCCCCTACCTAATTGATATTGTATGCTCCCTAGACAGTTTGCAGACTATCTTGGGAACCAAGAATAATGGGCACCACTTAAAACCCCCACAGACCACCCATGCTCCTTAAACAATAAGTACCTAGATAGTGAGGTGAAAGGCATCTAAAGCACACAAAGTAAGTAGATCTGTAGTGTTTCTAGTCAAGGTTTTAATGAATAAATATAATTGCCCTCCTACTAAATATTTTCTTGACTTTTCTCTTTCTGTCCACTAAAATTATACCAGATGGGAGATCATGAAACTTAAACCACTGTGTCAGTCACAATGGCTATTATAATATTTGTGGAGTTTAAGAAGAAGCCTTGGAAAGTTCAACTTGCTTCAAATGTAAAAACAAGGTTAATAACCTGCTGAGGTCAACAACCATGAGGTAGCTAGGGGCCTGGCAAAGTGTGTTTATTGTAGGTTAATTCAGCCTAAGCTAAAAATAATGTTCTCCATCTGTAAAAGGCAAGAGACTGGAGCTAGGGTAAGCTGCTTATAAGAAATCTGTTCACAACAGAAATTCTCAGGGACAAGGGCTTAGATAGTTCTCAGATAGCTAGCATAAATATTTAGTAAAGCATTAAAAACTTTTCCCCAAAGCATTATTTGATATCATATTCTATTGAATGCAACAATGTTTCACTCTATGTAGATTTTTTTCCTAAAGTATACAGATTGACCCCTTCCCCAAGAATATATTGGGCTCATGTTTATGTTATGAGTGTGGAAGACAAGCATAGAAGAAACAGACTTCTTATCTCCTTAGATGTCCTCTTTCCTCCAAGCAAGAAGGGCCAAGGTCAATCTTTAAAAGAGAGTAGGCAATTTCTTTGTTGTTCAGTTTGTTCTCATCTTCTATTTCACATTATTTGTTTCAAAAGCCTATGAAATATAATTCTCAGGTTTTATGAAAGGAAAGCTTAGCTTAAGATTAGGCCTGTGGGTTCATTTGAGGGAGAAACTCCTGCTATTGAAATTTCTTCCATTAAAGCAGGTTAACAACTCATCTGTATTGTATAGTCTTAGAGATTTGTCTGAGACACTGAGAGGTTAAGTGATTTGTCCAGAGTCACAGAGCCAGTATGTGTCAGAGGCAGAATCTGAACTCTGGTATTACTGACTTCAAGGCCAGTTCTCTGTATAATGTTAGAGAGCTGCTGTTCCATGGAAAAGCTCCATTTACATATGCAAATAGAAATGTTGACTAGTGGGAAGGAAAGCCCTGGACTGGGAATTGAAAGACCTAGGCTTTAAGTCTCAGTTCTACTCTATCAAGTCATTTAGCCTGTGTGAGCATCCATTTCCTCCTCTGTAAGATGAAGAAATTGGAACAGATGATCTCTAAAGTCATTTCTCATCTAATATTCTAAGTTTCGAAATACTCCTGGGCACATCTGGACACATTAAGCTATTTGAAGTCATTAAGTCCTTCCTTACTGTGAATTGGTATGAGCTTAAGTTTTGATGGGTAATGAAGAAAGATTGGTTTGAAACAAATGGCAGCACACTTGACAACAGGTTTACATAGGGCACTGTAGCGAGGGGGCCCTGGAAAGCCCTACAGGCAGAATAAATACACTGTACACTTCAACAGAAATATTGAAAAGGAAGGAAAGTACTGGGAAAAAAATATAAGCAGAAGGATACAGGAAGGGGAAATGAGAAGGTTCAGAGAATACATTTTGCCCATTTCACAGTTCTGATTTGATCGCTCTAGGAATGACTGCCAGGAGCCAAGGATTTGAGAGAATGCAGTACAAAAGCAATCTTCAAGTCACAGCCAGAAGCTGGCATATCTCTAAAGATAGCCTGATGGCTACCTGTGCCATTCACACCAAAATCTACTTTTTCTGACTTATTATCTACTACTTAACTTTGTATAGTGTGAACTCCAGCCAAACTAGTCTACTTCCCTTTGCATATTTTAAGTTCCAGTATTTCCCTAAATGTATTCTGAGTTTCTATTCTAAATCCTATGAAACAATAAATGTATTCTCCCTCTTCCTCTCTATCCTTTCTCGTATGTCTGCCTACTGAAATATCACCCCTCCTTCAAGGACTAGTTTGAATGTGACTTAATCCATGAATGTTTTCTCTATACCCCTAGCCAGAAATACTTGCTGAACTACCTTAGCATGATGATTGTACCTTTATCATGTACTTAGAAGATCTAATGTTATCATAGCTATAATTGTATATGCATCATTTCCTCTACTATATTGTATGCTCTTAGAGAACAGGGGCCACTACAATAAGAATGCCTAGTTAGTTACAGATTACTATGAATATCCCTAGTGAGGGAATTAAGCTTTCTCCTACTTTGAGGCTACTTATAGATCTCTAAATAGACAGCCTAGGATAGTATTCTTAAATTGGCCTTTTGGAAATGGCTGTAGAATTGAGTGTAATGTAGACTTCTGGTTAAGATGAGAATGTGAAAGATTGTAGAGGAGCCAGACTCCCTTGCCCTTTCCCCTGTTCCTGACTGTTTCCCTCATGATTTTAAGGTAATTATTTCTACATCAAACCTGTGTTTGTGTGTGTGTGTGTGTGTGTGTGTGTGTGTGTGTGTGTTTGTGTTTCAACCTTCCTTTGTATGGTTCAGGTTATGGTCTCCCCTTTCTCTGTGTTTATATACTCTTCTCATTCTACATGCTTAGGAGAAAAACTAAGTACCTTCCTCTTCTTTCTTATTTGTTCCCTTGCACATTCCCTTTCTCCTCCCTTTCCTTCCCTCTCATAAGACCATAAAAACAATAAGCATAATTTACCAAATTAAAAACAAAAATAATTAAAATTACAGTATCATATTGATAAATGAAAAAGAATAGGTCAAAAATATAACAGAAATTTATGCTTTTAAAAAGCATTTCAAAGCACAGGAGTAAATGGACCTTTCCTTAATATGGTGAATTGTATCTCTCTAAAGCCAAGAGCCTGCATCATCTGTCTTAATCTATTACACTACCTAAGAGAAATGCAAATTAAAGTTATTTTGGGGCTCCACCTTATACCTATCAGCCTGGGGAAAAATGACAAATAAAGGAAAATTACAATTGTTGAAGGGCATATGGAAGGAAGTAATGCATGTTGGAGCTGTGAATTGGTCTAGCCATTCTGGGAAAGCTTTTGGAACTATCCCCCCAAAGTTACTAAACTGTGCCTACCATTTGACCTTGTGATGCCACAAGACAAGTACCACGAACAAATGAAAAATAGAAGGAAAGTACCCACATGTACAAAAATGTTGATAGCAGTGGGGCAGAGGCAAGATGGTGGCTGGAAAGCAGGGACTAGCGTGAGCTCCCCACCAAGTTCTTCCAAAAACCTATAAAAAATGGCTTTGAACCAATTCTAGAACTGCAGAACCCACAGGGTAGCAGAAGGAAGCAGGGGTGTAGCCCAGGACAGCCTGGATAGTCTCTGGGTAAGGTCTATCCCACACGGAGCTGGGAGCAGAGGGGAGTGGAGCTGGGCAGCGCAGACCAACAAGACCAGGAGCCGGGCAGAGCGTGCCCTAGAGCCCTGAATCAGTGAGCTGCAGCAGTTACCAGACTTCTCAAGCCACAAACACCAAAAATGTTGATAGCAACACTTTTTGTTGCAGCAAAGAACTGGGTTTCCATCAACTGGAGAATAACTAAGCAAATTAGAATACACCAATTACAGGAATATGACAAAAGGATAGATTCAAAGAAACCCAGGAATATTTGTATGAACTGATACACAGTGAAGTGAGCAGAACCAGGAGAACAGTTTATGCAACATTGTTAAAAAGAATGACCAATGACCAACCACAATACAAGAAGAAAGATTAAAACATTCTTCCCTCTTCTTGACAAACAGGTGATAGACTAGAGACACAGCACGAGACATAACATTTTCAGAAATGGCCAGTGTGTGGATTTGTTTAACTATGCTTATTTGTTATGAGAAGGCTTTTAAAAATGTGTATGGGGAAAATGGGGGTGCAGTGGGGAGGGTTCACTAGTAATAATGATGCCAAAAAACAAGCAAAAGTAGAAAAGGAAACATTTGAAAATGCACAGAAGAGAAGGAAATTCAGAGGGAGAGAGATAATCAGGAGAACTCTGGAACTAACTTGTTGAATTTATTTTATTCTTAAAACTACAACAAACTACACAATAAATATTTACAGTTTCACTCACAGTCCTCTTTTTTCTGTTTTTTTTAAATGCGGAAATATTCATGCTTGTAAATGTTTGTCAAGTTCAGAATAACAACAAAAAATTAAAAGAAAAAAAATAAATGTATTGGTAAGAGAGAGAACAAAAGAGTCATTGTGGCAGATCTGTACAGCCTTGGCTATTCTGATGATCTGCATGATTTTCTTTCTTTTTATGAATTTATATTCTCCAGTGTCCTGCACATTTCTAGGAAAATCTTTATATGTTGGGTTATTCTGTGTGCCCAAGGTGTTAGGAGTAGAATATCTAGGTGATGGTGACTTTGTGTGATAAAACAGTTTTTTTTTCTTGGCAACAAATTTTATTTTATCAGTCATACCAGTGTCAGAGGTTGGAGGACCCTGGCAATCAGTAGCTGAAGGACCTGAAAACAGAGTTGTTTGGCACATGCCATGACTAAGTATACCTAATAGAGACAAAATAAATGTTTGTCAAATTGAAAGGTATTTATTGGTTATGCTAATTATATATACACATGTGTGTATATATATCAGTACAAACATGTACATATATAACAATACAAACCATGATTATATATATGTATATAATGTATGCATCTATACACATGTAATATATGTACAATGTATACACATATATGTATATATTATGCAGTCATGGCTTGTACTATAGTACATGTGTATATGTGCATTATGTGCATGTGTATACATGCAATCATGGAGTGTGTTGCTATATATATATATACATAGGTGTATGTACACATACATACACACATCATTGTGGCTTGTATTGTTAAATGTGTGTATATACACATGTCTACGTGTGCATATATGTGTATAAACATAATATAGAATCATGGTTTGCATTATATGTATATATACAAGTCTACGTGTGTATATACACATGTAATAGTGGGTTTTATTGTGTGTATACACACATACATGTATATATGTATATATATATATACATACACACATACGTAATCATGGTTTGTATTAGTATTTTCTAATGTGTAATCTCGTCGTACCCCAACTAAGTGGTATCTTTCTTAAAGGTAGGTATAGTGTCTCATATATCTTTGTTCCTACTAGACACATAGCGCAATGTTTTATATGTCATAGATTAGATAGAGTGAGGAACTGAATCTGTGGTTTGATTGTTGAAGAGAGCTCCCAGTGAACCTCTAATCCAGTTAGAGGAGCACTTTCTCTGCCATTTATGGTCTTAGTTGGCTGGAGCACTAAGAGCTCAAGTAACTTGCCCAAGGTCATATAGTCAGTGTATTCACCAGAGGTGGATCCTAGTTCTAAGGTCAATTTTTTATGTACTACTTTATGTTGCCTCTTAATCATTAGATACATCATAGACAAAAAAAAAAACAAACAAATATTTGAAAATGTATTGAGTATTTGACAAATAATATATAAAAAAGGAAGTGAATATCTACTCTTCCATTCTTACTGTCTTCATTTGGGCCTAAGCTTTCCCATATAAAGTAAAGAACATCATGAGAAGGAATCCCCTAGTACTAATAAACTTGTCTGTATAAGGGAAAAAATTCAACCTTGGAAAAGGTTCTTTTACCTTTTATTTATCCCGGACTCTTTCCTTTTACCACCACATAACTCTTGTTTGATCCATCTCTGGAGAAACATGAAGGGTCCCAACCCTGATACTCTTTTGTCCACATTTTTGTCAGAAGTTCTTCTACTTTCTCTGCCTTTTCTTATGGTTTCGTATGCCAGAGTCCAGTTGTGGGAAAACCTCCATTCAGTACAAACTCTGCTCAAGCCACTTGTACACGTCTGTGTACAATGTCAATTTATGATAGCCAGAAACAAAATTAGTCATCATTGCAACCTGTGTAATTTACTAGAAAGGATTATTCACCTGAAGTATTGTCAATGTAGTGACATCAGCATCTATGGGAGAAAAATGGTTTAAAGTCGGATAAGGATTTTAAAAAAGAGGTATACAAACCGGCTTGAGCTTATATAAGGAAGTAAACTTCCAATTTTACTCACTCGGGGTGATTATGCAAATATCCTTTTAGTTTTGGTGTTTTACACCAGAGATGTCAAACACATGGCCCCATGAGACCCTCAAGTGCTGCTGGAACCAGATTAAAAGATAATTGGGAAATATTTAACAAAATAAATAAAAATACAATAAAACATGGATAGTGTTACATTTAAAAACTAAGCCAATGAGGCCCACAGGATCCTTATATATGGAATAGAGGCAGACATTTCTATCTGATTTTGACACTACTGTTTTAGACTAATCCTCTCCCTTTGTTCTCCAAGTGTTTCAGCTGTGGACAGCTCCTAGCTACATTTCACATGTGAGAAAGAGTTGTGTTTATAAGGTGATAATGAAGTTTAACTCTCTGGGTATCTAAATGAATGAGATGGAAGAGGTCCTTTCCAACTCTAAATCCTATGACCCTAAATATAATAAATAGTACTTAATAGCATCAAATAACAATAGTTAGTATTTATACAGCACTTTAGTTACAAGAAAATGTGTCCAATCTTTCTAAGTCCTCTGTACCCTACATTACAACTTATCAGTTCTGAAATATCCTCTCTCTGATTTCCAAGGTACAAAAGTAGCCAATGTAATAAACTAATGTTTACTAATGTATTAATGGAAGCGACTTACGCCCTATGCCTTAATCCTCTTCCAGGGAACAAATATGTATTTGTACATTGTACATTGGCCTCTTTATCTGGGTCTGGACCTGCTAGTTTGTAGGCAATTTAAGACACCAGAAAGTCCAGTTCATCCTGGTGGATTAAAAGAAATCAGTGCATATAGACATATTGATGGTGGAGAGCATATTTGAGTCATTTGCACTCTGACCACACTATTTATCCAACTTCCCAATGGCTTTCTGACTCTGACCCCATTAATTAAGTTTCACTATGCATGACCTAGATGGTCTGTACTTGATTCTCTTTTCCCCAGACCCTGACTCACAAACCTATGTCCTGATTACATTCCTACCTGGTCATTAAGCACTTCAGTCTCTACTATCCCACCCAGGCTTTGCCCGTGGTCCTTGTCGGAATCCTGAATGATTTTTTTTAAACCAAGTATTTCACTTGATCTCCAGAATGCTAACTGTGCTCAGCTGACAATTTTAGTCCTAACAAAGATTTACTGCTGGCCACTATAATACATCCAGTCCATTGTAGCCTAGGTCCTGATTTAAACCTCTAACTCTTGGCCTCTAAACACGACACTTCTTTATACAAAACCTACAATTCTGTGTAATTCAAAGGGACTATAGTGATAGTTGGAATTTCAGGCAAGGTAGGAGGAAGAGTTTTAGTAGGACAGAAGAGTGGGAGATTTCGGGGGACAGGGTCTTAACAGACCTGAAATCAGGAAGACTCATCTTCATGAGTACAAATCCAGCCTCAGACACTAACTATGTGACCCTGGGCAAATCACTTAATAGTGTTTGCCTCAGTTTCCTTATTTATCAAATGAGAAAGAAATGGCAAACCACTCCAGTATCTTTGCCAAGAAAGCCCCAAAAGGGGTCATGAAGAGTCTTACAGTGTAGTAGAGAATCTAAGGGCCCTGAGGCAGATGGGCATAGTGAAAAGAATACTCACCAAATTTGCTGCCAGAGGATTGAGGTTTAGATCCTGTCTCTGATACTTGCTATGTGTATAACTTTGCAAATTCCAATCTCCCTGGGCCTCAATTTCTTCATCTAATGAGAGAGTTCAGTCTGTATGGTCCCTTTCATCCCTACAAGGGTGACTCTCAAATCAAATAAATAGGTCCTTCTCATTAGGATTATAAACTGAGGAAGAGGACCTTAAATCATCTAGTGGCCCAACCCACTCATTTTACAGGTGAGAAAATTCAGGAATTTTTCTAGCCTAGCCAGGACAAATGTCTTGTCTAAGGTTACACAGTTAATAAACAACAAAGCTGGGATTCATACCTGAATTCTGACTCCAAATTCAGTGCTCTTTTCCATTATGTAACACTGTTTAATGTGGATATTTCAGTTAGGTAAGGTAAGGAGAAATTGAACCAAGAGAAAGTCTACAATAGCATGGGAGGTAATATTGATTGGGTCACTCGATTTTGTTGTTTTTTAAAAAAGTTTTTAAAGCTTTATTTTAACCAAGTGAGCTATGGATTGGGTTAGGCAGAGGTCTGCTAGAGTACAACATAAATAATCTGATTCTGTTTCATCTCAGCCTATGGAATAAAGGAAGGAAAAATTTAATTATGTAAGATGGAAAGGTGTTCTGAAATTTTTCAGTACTTCAGTATGGGTTCTTAGCTTTGGGTCTGTGAAACTGTGGTTTTTAAAAATATTTTCATAACTATATTTCAAATCATTTGATTTCTTTCCCAATCCTATGTAATTTATTTTATGCACTTAAAAACATTATTCTGAGAAGATGTCTGTCTCATAGGCTTCATCAGATTGCCAATGAGGCCTGTCATAACAAAGGTCAAGGCCCCTTGGGCTAGCTTAGGATCAGGGAAGGGAAATCTGGAGATCTCACTAATCCCACCAGCCTGGGAAGTTCATGGATATGCCAAAGTGCATATATTTACATCTGTAGAACCTCAACAGTTTTCTTTATTAGGAGCAATTAACTACAATTCTGACAGATTTCATGTTTAATCACTAATCTTGAAATGTGGAACATGACTTATGAAACAAGCTCAAATAGCAAAAAAAAAAAAAAAAAAGCAGCTGATTTCTTTAGTATAGGATCATAGTATTTAGAACTGGAAGGGACCTTAGAGAACACTTGAGTCCAATTCCACCCAACCCCATTTTACAGATCTGGAAACTGAGGCCTAGGAAATATAGTAGCAGTCTAATATAGAGGAATTTGAGCTCCAATATTTCCTTTCCTTCATAGGAGAATCGTAGTGAGGCCCCAAGAGTATGCACACTTTAGTCGCTACTGAAAAAGAAATCTCACTTTAGGTGATTTCTTTTATTCCACCTAATCTTTAAAAGGAATAAACTAGGGGTAGGGATGTACAGTTGTACCAGCGCCAATATAGGGTAGGGGCTTAGAAGAGGAATGATTACATGTAATACAGGAAGTAGGAAAGATGTCAGGTTTAGGGAGGGGGTTCAGTCACCCTGCCTGTAAATAGAGTCCTCTGCTAATGTTTCACTCTGATGCCTCAGATAGAGGTTAAGATTATTTCTTGGGGAGTTTCAATGCCAATATATTGTAAACTTTGTGTGGGAGTATGGGGTGTTCAAGTAGCAACTCTGGCAATGAAGGACTGCCCAGCCCTTTTCAAGAGTGCTCATCCACCTTTGATGTCCACCTGGCATCAGCTTCCAAGAAGCTTTAGCATGTGCAGCAGTCCAGTAAAACTATTTCAGCAGATGGACTTAACAAGTTTGAGGGTGATCAACAGGCCATAAACCCGTCTGATTTCTCTTCCCTTGATGGAACTATCCGCTATGCTGCTTAGGCCTCAAATTCATGGAGTCATTTTTGAATCCTCTTTCTTATTCATCTTCCAAATTCAATCAGTTGATAAATCCTGTCCATTCTTCCTTTAGAATATTTTTTCTTAGCTTTCTCTTATGATTCCCCCTTTTAGCACCTATCTCAGGCCCTCAGTCAGTAAACTAGCATTTATTAAGTGCCTTCTATGTGTTAGGCACCATGCTAAGCACTGGGGATACAAAGAAAGACAAAAAACCCAATGCTTTCTGCATCCTTCTCTATTCCCTTGTGTGTGCCTTTGTCAGTGGTTGTGAGACCTTGACAGTAACACCAATGCTTCATGGATCACACCTGGCCCTCTCCCTCACATCCTGGGTTTGTCCAGGACTGGTATGAGAAACTATGAGAGCTGTAGGAGGTGAATGCTTGGTTTATGGTGCAGCAAGAGCTCCCCTTGTGTGTTACCACAGTGTTCTAGCCACAGCAACATTCCTGTTTCCTGAGCCTACTATTATATTCTGAATCGCATTCCAAAGGTGGGCTGTGTGTGAATGCACTCTCTTTCTTAGGTTAGTGTAAGCTGGCATATAAGGACTCAGCTACTAATATATGTCAGAAGACTTGGCAAAGGGATGGCATAGCATATATTGATGACTTCTGTGGATTAGATTGTTTCTCAAGCAGAGGTGGATTGCCCGCATCTCCACCATCACAAGTAATTTCACAGTATAAAGCAAAGTCCCTCAGGGATGTGTGTGTGTGTGTATACACATGTATATATGTGTGTATATATTATATATTCAGGATGCACTGAATTACCAAGGAGATATATGTGTGTACATATATGCATATACGTTCATGTGTGTATGCACATATGTATATATATATCTATTGTATGTTCAAATACACACGTGTGTGTATGTATTGCATACTCAGGATGCCGAGTTGCCAAAGATATATGTGTGCACACATATGCATATATGTACATGTGTGTATATACACACATATGCATACACGTGTATATATACGTATACTGTGTGTATGTGTTTTGCGCACATACATATGTGTGTATATATTATATATTCAGGATGCCCTGAATTACCAAGGAGATATATGTGCACACACATGCATATATTTACAAATGTGTATACACATACATATGTATACACATGTGTACATACATATACACACACCGTGTATGTGTGTGTGTATAGTGTGTGTGTGTGTGTGTGTATCTATATCTCCAAAGAAGAAAGATGGTCAGTGATAGAATACCTGAATGACCCCACATATAATAACCATTTTTAGTTAGGGGGAGTTATTTCTGATGAAAATCTTCAAAAGAGGCTTAGAAAGAGCCTTAAAGGGCTAATTAGGGGAGACATCATATGCCTAAGAATTTAGTGGCTTTGGCTGAAACGATGATGGTCAAGTGAACACCTAGAAAAGCAGCATGACATAGATAAAATACCAGACCTGGAATTCGAAAGGCTAGGGTTCATATCCTGCCTCTGACTCTCACTACCAGTCTCCCGACTTCTAGCAGCAACTACCAAAGATAGCTGGAAGGGATTGTAGATATAGTGCTGGCCCTGGAATCAGGAAGCCCTGCACTTGAATCCAGCCTCAAACATTTATTAGTTGTACGACTGGGCAAATTACTTAACTTCTGTCTGCTTTAGTTTTTGCAGCTGTTAAAGGAGGATAATAATACCATGAGATTGCATTTGTAAATTGATTAGCACAGTAGCCTTGTGCCTTAGCACAATGCTTTTAACACAGCAAGTACTTAATAAATCCTTTTTTTCTTTCTTCCTTCTTTCCTTCCTCCCTCTCTTCTTTCTTTCCTTCCTCCCTCCCTTTTTTCCTTCCCTTCCTCTCTGCTTCCATCCCTTCTTTCCTTCCTCTCTTCCTTTCTCCTGCCCTGTCTTCTTTCTTCCCTTCCTTCCCCCTCTCTTTCCTTCCTTCCTCCCATTTTTCTTCCTTCCTCACTCTCTCCCCTCTTCTCTTCCTCCCTCCTTTCTTTCCTTCCCTTCTTTCCTTCCTCCCTCCCTTTTTCCCTCCTGTCTCCCATTTTTCCTTCCTTCCTCATTCCCTCTTTTCTTCCTCCCTCCCTCCCTTTCTTCCTTCCTCCTTCCCTCCCTTCTTTCCTTCCTCCTTCCCTCCCTTTTTTCCCTCCTCCCTTGCTCTCTCCCTCCATTCTTTCCTCCCTTCTTTCCTTCTCTCCTGTGGCCCTAGCAAGTTGTTTAATTTCTACTCAGTTTTCTCATCTGTAAAATGGAGGAATTGGACTAGATGACCTCCAAAGTTCTTTTCTGCTCTAAAATCTATGATTTTATGACTTACATGATAGGAAGAGGGTTTACGGTTGGATTCAAGAAGAGAATCTGAAACAACCAGGGAAGCATGAAAGCTTTGAACACATGCAATAGGGAATTAGTTGAAGGCCTGAGCCTTCCATACTATAACAACTGACTTCATGCAACCACTTAAATCTCTAGTTTCCTCATCTATAAGAAAGCAAATCAGGATCTAAAGAGGGTACCCATATTCTCACTTGAGGTGGTGTTTTTGGAGGAGAAGGGCTAGGGGTCAAGGACATGCTGATCGAGCTGGGGCCTTGATGTATTTAAAAGCCTAAATAAACAACATTATCTATAGTTTTTCCATGTGGTGGGCATTGCCACTTCAAGGGTAGTCTATCCCAGAGCCAATGAGAACAGCAAAAAGGCAGAGCCATAGAAGAGAGGTTAGTGTATCATAAAATGCCCCTATTAATTTGGCAATTGGGTATCCTGTGAATTGTCAAAGTGGCCATGACAAATGTAGTACTCAGAATGCAGTGGGCAAAATAATAGAACACACTGCTTAGATTTGAATTTGGACTTATTCAGCTTTCCCAAACAGAGCAC
>CM053627.1:109613059-109693674 GCA_028646595.1 Phalanger gymnotis
GGTTTCTCTCATCAGCTCGAACATTGCTGTAAGGCAGGTAAATAACCAATATCTGTAAAACTGCCAATAAATTGCTCCTTTTAACGATCTTATGCTGCCATGGTTAAGTGTTAAATATATTCTGAGCATTTGTACGGGAAAAATGCGTTAAATTATAACTGACACATTAAGAAAGAATGGTACAAAAAAGATTCAATAAATATGCCTGTTATCATTTTGACACAAAACATTATACAATCAGGCTAAATTCAACTGATTTATTTATTCTGGAATAGACCCACTAATTGTTAGCAGGAGCTGCAGTGGGGCTTTGAGGAAAGAGGCAGTCTGCCTAGTACTACTCTGGGCCCAATCTGAAGAGGCTGACCTCAACAGTAAGACAACTGCTTTCACACAGACAAGTAGCCTTCCTCACAGCTGATGATGCAACTGGTATTTAGGTGGTGAAAATTCTCACACTGGTCTCTTTATACCTAAATCCCTTCATTTGGTACTGAATCTACCTAGGCTCAGAGGGGCTACTCCTGAGGAAAGCCTAGTTCATTCCCGGACCCTTTCTAGTTCCAAGAACACCTGGTGGCTAAACCTTGTTTCCACCAAATCATTTAAGTGGCGAAGTTGCACCACTGTTGATAGTGATGGGATGGCCCTATTCAATGAAATGGAATGACAACCCCCTTTGGTAACTTACACCGCCCCCCTCTTACATTCTGGCCAGACAAAACAGCTGCTGAGGTTGCAAGGCTGAAATAAGGAAGACTTTTGTACAACTTTGCTCTTCTCATAATCCTGGTGTACACACACACACACACACACACACACACACACACACACACGGGTGATTAAAAGCAACAAAGAAACACAGACTCTTCTCTGGGTCCTCTTGAAGGGAAGAATCAGGAGAGAGTGTATTTTTCTGTATGTCCTGGTAAAATGGGCCCATTGCCCAGGCCTGAGATTCAACATCTCTGAATCTGAATCTAACTGGCTAATTTGCTTTCTAACTTCCAGGCTGGAAGCCAGAAGTGTGGGCAACTGCAAATTAACCAGACTATTTCATTCTACTTCTAGAATAAAATGAAGTGTTACATTCCCTCAGGCCTGGTTTTCATTCCCCTTTAGCATCTATGAAACAACATCTTATTGTTAATACATTTTATTTCCATTTTAGGAACTTACAATATCTAAAGAAAGTAGGAGGCTTTTTGTCTCTATTTTGCAAAGATCCAATGACTTGCTACAAGGCCCCAGAGAACACTACAGGAAGTGTCTTAGAGGCATATAGGTGGTGAAATGGAGACCGGAAGATCTAAGTTCGAATCCAGATTCAGATACTTACTAGCCATGTGTCCTTATGCAAGTAAATCAACTTGCCAAATTGTTTAAAATCAATTCAATAAACATTTATTAAGTGCCCACTATGTGCCAGGCACTGTGTTAAGCATTGAGGGTACAAGAAGAGGCAAAAGACAGTCGTTGCCCTCAAGGAGCTTATAATCTAATGGGGAAGACAACATGCAAACAAATATATAGAAAGTAAGCTACATGCAGGATGAATAGGAGATAATTAAGGGAAAGCATTAGAATTAAGAAGAGTTGGAGAAGAGTTCCTGCACAAGGTGTGATTTTAGTTGGGACTTAAAGAAAGCCTAGGAGGTCAGTAGTTCTGCACAGAGGAGTGCAAGTGTTCCAGGAACAGAGGACAGTCACAGAAAATGACTTGATGGAATGTCTTGTTTGTGGAACACCCAGGAGGCCAGTGTCACTGGACTGAAGAGTATGTCTCAGGGTGTGAGATGTATGAAGACCGGAAAAGTAGGAGGCAGCTAGGTCCCGAAAGGTCTTTGAATGCCAAACAGAGCGTTTTGTATTTGATCCTGGAGAAAACAAGAAGCCACTGGAGTTTACTGAGTAGGGAGTGTCTGTGACATGATCAGATGTGTATTGTAGGAAAATCACTTTAGCGGCTGAATGGAAAATGGATTGGACTGGAGAGAGACTTGAGGCAGGCCGACCCTGCTGTGATTGTAGTAATCAAGGTGTCAGGTTTGCCTCACTTTCTCAATTATAAAAGGGAGGTCATGTAGCAACCACCTCCCCGGGCGGTTGGGAGGATCAAATTAGACAGTATTTAAAAGCGCTTAGCACAGTGCCTGCCACATAAGAGGCTCTGAAAAACGGCCTTTTCCTTTCCCCTTCTTCTATGAGTGACCACAATAATACCATAAATCAGGCTGCAGAGAGAAGCGATTAAATATATTGGGAAGCAGTGATGATGAGTTTAATTCTTTGGCTCTCTCTATATAAGACCATGGTCTACAAACCACTTTTTGCCACATACTCCAAATTCCCCTCTTCTGTTCTCTTAGGCCTCCTAATGGCTTCTTAGAGATAAGCTCATGGAAACAAGGTATAGAATATGTTGAAAGCAGTTAAGACAGACGACATCATCCATCTTATTTTTGGATAATGCCTCTAACAGGCTCTAGCAGGGCTATTATATTAAAAGGAAGGCCATGCTGGAGCAATGTACTTTTAGAGAGAAAAAACAACAAACTCTCTTACTGGGTCATGAGAGATTTTTGTCGACTCAGTGATGGACAGAAGTCTGGAGTACACTACCAGCTAAGGAATAGAAAACATTTCTAGAATGGACAGACTTAGGCGAAAAAAGAAAACAAAAAACAAACATTAGGAAAGAAGCCAAAAGGACAAAGTACTGGTTTTATGGAGCAGGGGCCAGATCCAACATTTGTTCTATTTCCTATTCCCAATGACCACCAGATGTCGCTCTCCAGTGCAAAGAAAGTACGAGGCTGAAGAATGCTATGCGGCTGCTAAAGTCATCAAAATAAATATGATGACCACTACTGCATGATTTCATAAGCACAAAGTTCAGCTCCGGGAGAGGTTTGTCAATTTAGCTGTTTTCCATGGAGATTAGGTTGATGCTAGGGAACACAAATGCATTAATACATGAGTAGTATTTTTAAAATTAAAAAAACTCTAGCTTTTCTTTCTTTACTTGCTTATATAATAGAAGCACTTTAAAGTTTGCAAAATGATTTATATCTATGTACAAACCCAAATATATAGATATCAAATACTACACACACACATATGGTTTAACATTTTATTACAGTCTCTTAAATGTGGTTTTTCGGTTCTGTAACTCCCTCCTCAAAACAAAAACAAAAACAAAAAACCCCAAACCTGAAAAAGTGCCCTTTAATTTTTTTAGAAGTATGATTGTAAGAAGGCAGGTGCTTCATCAACAGTGACTGGAATCCATTTTTTTAAATAAAGAAAAATTAAGAGAGGACAATTTCACTTCTTTCCCATGTGGTTCATGAATTTTAGCCTGGCTTTTAAGAAGGCCAGGGTGAGAGGGGCTGTACTTACAGCATCTTGGAAACCGAACAGAACCACTTGGACTTGACTGATGCCGTGGCTATCGAAGTCCAGCTCCAGCTTCAGCTTTGACAGGGTGGTGGCTATGATTTTCCGATCCGTTGACCTCACAAACTCTCTGAGGCTCGCGACTAAAGTTGTGATGTGTTCCCATCTGAGTTTAGGTGTCTCAGCTCCCTGGTGAAGAAATCAGCTTGTCGGGTAAAAAGCCCACCCCCGAAACTTTTTCTTCATCCCCCGCCCCCAATGATTTTAATCATAGATGGATGCAGACAAAGATACTCTAAGCAAAATGTAAGAATTCTGACAAATTCTCTCTCAACTTTATTTGCTTTGCTCTGAGTGAGAAATGTTATTCCCATTAAAGACATTCCTCCTCCTTATCCTTTTGTATTTGTGACACACAAAAGCACTAGAAAAGAAACTGTCATTTAACATTAAAAACTAAGCCGCACCTTTAGCAATTTAATTCATAGAATTTGAGAGTTGGAAGGGACCTCTCAGTTGGGTATGGTAGAATCCATACTGGAAAGGAAATTTATTGTTATGGTTATTTTTTATTCAATGCCTAAGATGTTCAAAACACCCAGGATACAAAGATGGCGCTTGCCTTCTAACTGTTTATTTAGGAAGGGAAGGGAAGAACCATTTATTTATTAGAGGTAATTGGAGTTAAGTGAATTGCCCAGGGTCACACAGCTAGTAAGTGTCTGAGGCTGAATTTGAACTCAGGTACTCCTGATTTCACAGCTGCCACTCTACCCACTGCGCTACCCAGCTACCCCGGAAGAAGCATTTATTAAGCACCTACTATGTGTCAGGCACTTATGTGAAGTCCTTTATAACTATTACTTCATCTGATCCTCACAACAACTCTGTGAGGTAGATGCTGTTAGTATTATCCGCATTTTACAGTTGAGGAAACTGAGGCCAATAGAACTTAAGTGACTTGCCCAGGGTCACCCAGCTAGTGTTTGAGGTGGAATTCGATGCCAGGCTTCTTGATGCCGGGCCAAGACCCAGAGTCTATCCACTGAGCTACCTGGCTTGTATGAGATATGCAGAGATTAAGTATATTATGAGGTAGAGAATGAAAGAGGGAAAGGATAAAAGCTAGATAGAATGTTCTAGGAACATCTGAGGAGGAAGAAAATATTCTGATTTGTGGGGATCAGAGATTATGAACATCTCTTCTCATTTCTTTTTTCCAAAGGTGCAAATTCATTATAATAAACCCACAATTCATTAACCATTTTTTGAGAGGGGAAGGCAGGACAATTTGGGTTAAGTGACTTGCCCAAGGTCACACAGATAGTAAGTGTGTCAAGTGTCTGAGGCTGGATTTGAACTCGGGTCCTCCTGACTCCAGGGCTGGTGCTCTACTCCTTGCACTACCTAACTGCCTCTCATTAATCATTTAGACACATTCTCAAACTAGATTCTTGAGTTGTGCCTTATGAGGGGCTACAGAAAGATATGTCGGACTATCCTTTTCTTCCTTTAAAATGTTTAGAGTACTTGCATTACATGCCTACATTTTACATGCAAAGCTATTCTCAAAGAATACTAGTTCAGTCGTTTCTGTCATGTCTGACTCTTTGTGACCCCGTTTGGGGTTTTCTTGACAGAGATACTGGAGAGGTTTGCCATTTCCTTTTCCAGCTCATTTGACAGAGGAAGAAACTGAGGCAAGCAGGGTTAAGTGATTCGCCCAGGGTCATACAGTTAAGCGAAGTGTCTGAGGCCAGATTTGAACTCAAGAAGAAGAATCTTCCTGACTCCAGCCCAGTACTCCATCCACTGCACCACCTAGCTGCCCATAAGAATACCTGTAGCCATCATTCAAAGACTTCTCTTTTCCTTTCTTTTGCCCAATTTGTAGACTACAGAAGCTATAAAACTTATCTTTTCTAAATTGAAACTGAACTGCAATTGGGGTAGAAAAATAAACAAAATCATAACAATGCAAATTGAAAAATGGAGTCAAGGAGAAAACGTGTTAGCTATCCAGACATTTTATCTTCCTGAAAAATCTGCCTGTTGGTGAAAAAAAGTTTAGATAGCAAACTTTTTTGGCATTGGCTTTGTTTTTGTAACAGAAACACATGTTGCTTCTTGTCCCTGTACCAATGTCCTAAGAGAGAACATTTAGTGCTTTAGTCTTTCTCTATATGGTATCATTTTAAGTCCTATTTATCTGGCTTATGTAATATTGGCTAAATTCATGTGTCTTCCTGGGTATTCATTCAAGTGCCTCGAAGAGAGGCCTGACTTATACCAGAGAGTAGCTCTATTAAGGGGAGAGTCTGATTCGCTGTCAATAATATTTCACAGAATCATCAACAGCTGGCATTTAATAAGCAAATTCAATGTTCTTCTTTAAGGCCATTCCACATCAGTGGCATTTTAGAACTGGAAACCAGTGTTCTATGGAGCAAGGACAGAAAAATATATCCATCGAGAGAGAACTTATTAAGGACCTACCATGTGCCACACATTGTGGTAAGTGCTGTGGCTGGGGGGAGACGGGACGACGACAACCAGCAACTGAATTCAAAGAAAAGCTAGCTAGCTATATTGTAATCCTTTAAAATAAAAACCTATAAGATGTCATCATTAGGGTATTCCTAAATATCTACAAGGGGTGGGCAGGTGGTACAGCAGATAGAGGACTAGGACCAGGCCCCGAGTCAGGAAGATGTGAGTTCAAATCCAGCCTCAGACACTTACTAGCTGTGTGACCCTTGGCAAATCACTTAACCCTACTTGCCTCAGTTCCCCTTCTGTAAAATGGGAACACACTGGAGAAGAAAATGGCAAACCACTCCAGTATCTGCCAAGAAAACCCAATGGACAACGTCCATGGCTCACAGAGAGTCAGACACGACAAAACAAGTAAACGACAACAGGCAGCCATAACAGGCACCTGGATTCTCTTTCCTGACGGCTATTAATTCACTGTGTAGTGGTCAACTGACTCCATCCTTCCCTATTTCATTTTTTCTAAAAGTGCAGTTATAACAACCTTTGATTTGTAAGATCACAGGTTTAGAGCTTGGAGGGAATCTGAGAGATACCGAGTCCTATCCTTCATTGCACAGATAAGGATAGCGGGGCTCAGAGAGATCTGATGACTTGCCTAGGGTCACACAACTAGTAAGGGCCTGAGGTAGAATTTGAACCTGGGTCTCTTGTACCAAATCCAGTATTCAAAATTCAAACTCTATATCTTTGAAGAAAATCTGGCAAATAAATACGCCTTCTGAATTAGAAAAGTACGCTGTGATTATTAGTACAGGGTGACCCAAAGGTCTTGGTGCAGTTTTATGCTTTGATAGCTTAAAATTTTGGTGTCCCTCAAACTTTAAAACTTAAGCTATCTCAGCTTAAAACTGCACCAAGACCAAGACCTTTGGGCCATCCATTATACAGAAAGTGTCTAATTCATGTATATTCAACATGTATATATCTCTTGCATAGAAAGAGCTGCCATAGACCCAAGAAAAGCAACCAGAGGAACCACCCTTCCTTCCCTCACCTATTTCTTTCATCTTTCCTCTTGCTGCCACAAACCCATCATTTGTTTGTTCACTTCCTCTCCAGCCTCCCCACCCAAACTTGGCCTACATTGCTTATTTGACTTCAGACCCAGTAGAGGGCAGGGTTGGTGAAGGAAAGTGGAGAAATAATAATAAAAAAATACAATAAAAATACAATAAATTAAATGAATAGATATTAAATAAATAATGAAATAATAAATAAAACAATGAAACAAAATAAAAATTATAAATAAAAAATAATAAAAAAACAAACCACACACCAAATCAAAATTGAGGAAAAAGGTGGGGAAAGATGAATCTCTACTACGGTTCCTCCCTCCCCCAAAACCATATTGCCCATGTTGGGTTCCATCCTTCCAATCTACCATTCTCAGCAGCTCTATCCTGTACCTTTCCTTCTACAGCTTCTTCCTCAGTTCTTCTGGTGACATATACAAGATGGTCTTCCTTCTTTCCAAAGGAAGGCTAAAAGAGTCCATGTTTTTCTCTGAAATGTGGGTGAACATTAATTCTATTGTCTCTGTGGCCCCAAAGCTTCTATTAATACCTGAGCGATATTTTCTTTTGATTGTATCTGTGAATTGAAGGAAGGAGGGAAAGAGCCAAAGGAGAGAGATTTCTTTTATGGAAGGAACTCAGAGCTAGAAAGTTTCAGGATTAAAACGGTTATATTGGATTGAACTGGACCATCAAGAAGAAACATGAACTACAGAGCAAGGAGGAGCCAAGGAAGAAGACTTCCATCCTCCCTCCACCCAAGTTATTAGCTCTCTTCTCTCTCCTGATATTATTCATATTTTATACTTCTTTATCTGTATGCATGGCCAACAGGATGTAAGTTCCTTGAGGACAAGAAATAATTGGTTTTTATCTTTATAGCCCCAGAGGCCTGCAGAGTGTCTGATACACTACAATAACAAAAATGCAGATTGAACGGAACTGAATGAGGTCTAGCTCTATATCTATTCCCATAAATACAGAGAGCAAATTTCAGAGTGAGATTTTTAAGGATTTCTTGAAATTTTATTTCTGGCCCTCTCATTTGCCCCTGTTACTTGGACTAGAAGTCCCTAAAAAAGGCTCACGAGGGCTTTTTTTCCTTCCTTGCTTTAAGGACAGAAATCTAGAAGAACCTGTGAGAATGGATCACAAGAAGAGTCAATTAACATTTTGTTAAGTGTTTACTATGCATCAGATATTGCACTAAGCACTGAAGGTAAAAAAAAATGGCAAAAAACTGTCGCTGTCTTAGGAATTCACAGTCTAATGAGGGCGACAACACGCAGACAACCACGTGCAAATAAGATATTTACAGGATAAACTAGGAAGAGTTTTGGCTTCTTATAAAAGGCAAGTTATTAGCTGAGACTTAAAGGAAGCCAGGAAGTCAGGAGATGGAAATGAGAAAGAGAATGCCAGACACAAGGGTATGGGCCAGTGAAATTATCTGCAACTAGGAGATGGATTGTTGTGTGCAAGGAATTAGAGATGTTGTGAGAAACAGATGGGAGAATGTCTATGGAGGGTTTTTGCAAAGCAAGGTGCTATTATGAAGCAGGTCAGTGCAGCTGGACCTCAGAGTGCATGGAGAAGAGTAAAGTGGAGGAGAATGGAAAAGTAGAAAGGGGCCAGGCTAGGGGGTTTTCAATGCCAAACAGGAGTTTATAGTGGATCCTGGAGGTTATAGGAAGTTGCTAGAGCTCTCTGAGCAGGGGATGTGACACAGTCAGACTTTCACCTTAGGAAAAGCTCCTTGGTAGTTGAGTGAAGAATGCACTGGAAGGGGGAGAGACTTTAGGCAGGGAGATCAGTCAGAGGCTATCATGGTAGGCCAGGCAAGAGGTGATGAGGGCCTGAATTAGCATCACGGCTCTATGATTAGAGGGAAGAGGACACACGTGAGAGATGCTGTGAAGGTAGAAATGGCAAGATTACTCAATGACCTGGATCTGTATGCGAGGTGAGTGACAGTGAGGAGTTAAGAATGATGCTAATAATAACATCTACCATTTCATAGTGTTCTTTGACGTTTGCAGAACATTTTACATGCTATTTCGTTTGGTTCTCCCAACAACCCTGGGAGGTAGGTACCGAGAGGATGATCCCGAAGTAGGAAGACTGGGTGACTTGGAAGATGGTGGCGCCCTCAATAGTAATGGGCAAATTCAGAAGATGGGAGTGCTTGGAGGAGAAGAAATGATGAGCTCCATTTTGAGATACCTCTGGGAGATCCAGTTATATGCCCAAGAGGCTGGAAATTGGTGATTATAGCTCAAGAGAGAAACCAAGGTTGGGGATATAGATCTAAGAACAGCTAGGTGGCACAGTGGATTTGGTGCCAGGCCTGGAGTAGGGAAGACCTGAGTTCAAATCCGATCTCAGACACTTACTAGCTGTGGGACCCTGGGCAAGTCACTTAAACCTGTTTCCCTCAGTTTCTTCATCTGTCAAATGAACTGAAGAAGGAAACAGCAAACCCCTCCAGGACCTCTGCCAAGAAAACCCAAAATGGGGTCACAAAGGGCTGGAAACGAGTGAAAATGACTGAACAACAACGAACGTAATACTGGAGAGTTGGATACATCTGAAACAACTGAACGACAACAACAAACATAAGTCTGGGAATCATTTGTATAGAGATTATAGCCAAGTCTATGATGAAATTACCAAGTGATGTAGGTCAGAGCAAACAGTGAAGAGGGTCTAGGACAGATGCTCTAAGTTAGGATGCTGTAGGTTTAAATTAGCTTTTATGGGCTGGCCTTGAGAACTGGTTGCCATGAACAACAGTGTTTCTAGGGGGAAAATATTTTTAAAATTCTGTGACTCGCTCACAAACTTATAGAACAAAAGAGCAGAGACTGGCCGATTTCTACTGGGTTCATGTGTAAGGCAACATGGCGCCGGACCTGGAATCAGGAAGATCTAAATTCAAGTCCAGCTTCAAATCCTAACTGAAACTCTGGGCAAGTCACTTAGCACCTTTTGGCCTTACTCCCTTATCTGTACAAGTGAGGAAATTAGACTAGATGGCTCCTGTAGTTCCCTACAGTTCTAAATCTATGATCTTAAAATCTTTACCTTTTTTTTTTTTGAGGCAATCGGGGTTAAGTGAGTTACCCAGGGTCAAACAACTAGGAAGCATCAGAGGCTGAATCTGAACTCAGGTCCTCCTGACTCTAAGGCCAATGTTCTACCCATCCAGCCACCCCCCAAAATCTTTAAGTTTTAGCAAAGCCCTTTACACACATTATCTTATCTGTTTCTCAAAACAAGCAGTTACTATTGTGTTAGTTACTGTTATGATCCCCATTTTGTAGAGGAGGAAACGTAGCCTTCCATCTCCCCAGCTCTGCTCTTCCTCCACTGCTTGTTCCCCAAGCTCTGGCTCTTCTTAGCAGCCTGCTCTCAGGCACTTCCTAGCTGCGAGACCCTGGAGAAGTCATCTTCCTGCTGTCTCTCTGCTTCCTCATGTAAAGTGAGAGGAGGATCTCAGTGGCCTCGACAGTCTCAGCTCCAAATTAATCATCTTGTGATCCTGTTTGTATTTATCATCAGTACAGTAACTTGCCCAGCTATCTGAATCTGCCAGCTGACATTTCAAAATGGGGTCCAGAAGTGATTTTTACCTGAGCCAACGATTCCATTAGGTTTCTCACAACTTCATCCTGGTCTTCTGTTAATATCCTATGCAGAGTGGCTCTGCGTTCACTGTCTTTTCTTAACATAAAGAATCCAGAATCTTTTTCTTCAGGGGAAGGGGGAGCGCTGTGATCTTCAAAATTCTCATCTGGAATACTATAAAAATGTGTGCACTGAAATCATTATTTTATTTAGGAAACAAAGATACAAATTTATTCTATCACTCTGGTTCTGGCTCTCTCCCTACCTCCTTCCTGCCCCCCTCTCCTTCCTTCTCTTTTTCTCCATCCCTCCCTCTTGCCCTCCTCCTTTCTTCCTCTCTCTCAATCTCTCTAGCTCTCCTCCCTTCTTTCTCTCTCTCAATCTATCTCTCCTCCCTTTCTCTCTCTCAATCTCTCTAGCTCTCCTCCCTTCTATCTCTCTCTCTATCCCTCCTGCCCTTTCTTCTTTCTCCCTCTTACTCTCTATCCCTCGTGCCCTCCTTTCTCTCTCTCTCTAAATCTCTCTCTCCCTCCTGCCCTCCTTTCTCTCTCTCTCTCTCTCTAAATCTCTCTATCCCTCCTGCCCGCCTTTCTTCTTTCTCTCTCAGTCTATCTCTCCTCTCTTCTTCTTCTTTTCTCTCTCTCTCTCTCTCTATCCTTCCTTCCTGCCTTTGTCCCTTCTTTCTCTCTCCCCATTCCTCCCTCCTGCTACTCATCTTGTTTCTCTCCCTTTTCTCCCCTTGCTCTATGCACTCAAACCAAGCCAGGTCTTTACCCCAGAAAGAGTGTCCGTATTCCTTTCCCATCTTTTTCTCCACAGGATTTGGCTCTTGTTTTGAAAGAGAAGGGATCCACTTTTAAATCTGTGTCAGGTGAAACAGACCCATACTCGCTGCTGCTGCTCGTGTCTTCCACTAGCACAGGGACTGGCAAGGATATGCTCCTAAGATATTCTGTTCATTAAGGAAGAAGGGAAAAAAGCATGATCAATTTTTTAAACTATCACTTATAGAAGGCAACAAATCTAAGAAATGTTGACAATAGGAAGATTAACATTAATCTTTTTAAGATTAAGAACCTTAACTTCCGATCCTATCATGCTCACCAGCAGCTATAAGTTATACTCTAACTTTAAACACAATGGTTTTCAGTTAGTTTTAAAGTCTCTGGTCTAGTAGTTATCGAAATTTCATCAGCATTTGCTGATTTTGTTCTGTCATTTTTTCAGTTGTGTCTGACTCTTCATGACCCCATTTGGGGTTTTCTTGGCCAAGATCCTGGGGTGGTTTGCCATTTCCTTCTCCAGCTCATTTTACAGATGAGGAAACTGAGGCAAGCAGGGTTAAGTGACTTGTCCAGGGTCACACGGCTAATGTCTGAGGCCAGATTTGAACTCATGAAGATGAATCTTCCTGACTCTAGACTTCCTGACTCAATGTTTTATCCACTGCTCCACCTAGCTACCACAAATGAAATTCCAAGTCCACTCCAAAAGAAAATAGCTCACAATTATATAGCATGGTACGGCTGTGAGCTCCTCAAGGGCAGAGATTGTGTTTTGCCTCTTTTTGCATCCCCAGTGCTTAGCACAAGCAGGGAGCCCATAGCAGGTGCTTAATAAGCGTTTATTGATTGACTGACTGACCACAGAGGAACTCTGGGAAGGAGTTTAAGTAGTATTAGCCTGTTGTATAGATGAAAAAAGGAAGAAACTTGCAACAGTTAAATAATTTGCCCACGGTCATGCCGCAAGTAAATGGTGGGCTGGAGGGCTCAGGCTTTCAAATCCAACCCACTGCCCCATTCAATACGCCATACTTCATCCTTCTCCAGGCTTCGCTGCTGACTCATCTACACAATATTTTCTCTATTGTTCACGCCAGCTCCTTTCCTCCAGGTACCCTCTTTCTTCCATCTCTGCTTTTCAGCTCTCTTTATGTGTTGACTTCTCTCATTAGAATGTAAGCTCTTTGAGGGCAGGGAGGAAGGCAAGGCAATGGGGGTTAAATGACTTGCCTAATGTCACACAGGTAGTAAGTGTTAAGTGTCTGAGGTCGGATTTGAACTCAAGTCCTCCTGACTTCAGGGCTGGTGCTCTACTCCCTGTGCCACCTAGCTGCCCACCCTCCCCATTGTCTTTCTGCTTCTATTTGTATTTGAACTGCTAAGCACAGATAATAATAATAATGATGCTAGCTAGCATTTATGTAGTAGCTACTACACACTTGGCATTGTATAAGCTCTTTACCAATGTTATCTCACTGGATCTTCATAATAACTCTACAAGGTAAGTGCTATTGTTATCCCCAGGGCAGTTAGGTGGCACAGCGGATAGAGCCCCAGGCCTGAAGTCAGGAAGGCTCATCTTCCTGAGTTCAAATCTGGCCTCAGACACTAACTGTGTGACCCTGGACAAGTCACTTAACCCTGTCTGCCTCAGTTTCCTCATTTGTTAAATGAGCTGGAGAAGGAAATGGCAAACTCCCTCCAGTATCTTTGCCAAGAAAAGCCCAAATGGGGTCATGAAGAATCAGACACAACTGAGATGACCCAACAGCAATAACACATCATCCCTTTAGATGAGACTTTAGAGTTTGAAGAAACTGAGGCAAACAGTAAGTGCCTACTTGCCCAGGATCACACATGTGTCTGCAGTAGAATTTGAACTCAGGTCTTCCTGATTCCAAGCCCACTGCTCTAATCACTGTACCACCTAGCTGGCACATAGCAAATGCTGAATAAATGTTTGTCAACGGAGTGCTTTAGCTAAATGCAAAGACGGTAGGAGCACCAACCCTATTTCCACACAGAACCCTCCAGCACACTTGATTTTTCTTGGCATCGGGATTTAGCCTCAGTGGAGAAAGAGGTAGTTTGATATGGTGGATAAAACACTGGGTTGGGATCCAGATGGCTTGCTCTTCCATCTTCTAACATGATCTCAGCAAGTAACATCTCTCTGGGCCTTGGTTTCTTATTAAGAAAGTGAAGTTAGACTGGATAATCTCGATGGTCCATTCCTGTTCTAACTCCTGTGATAATAGTAAAGGACCCTTTAAGCGATGGACAACTGATACTGCACTATGCTGACTGTATCATGTTTTATACACAGTGCTTATGTATCAAGAAAAGCACAGACTGCGTAGCCCAGATGTGCTGCCTCTGCTCACTCCTAAAATTTATAAAAATAACGAAAATTGCCGATTCACTTTTTTTCTAGAAAGCGCTTAGAATTTTTTTTTTTACAAACAATTACTCTTAGATAACAGATTTTTACATCTATACAGAGGTGTCAGAGAACATTTAGTCTAATTACCACTTTACAAATGAGGAAACTGAGGTAAAAGTGATATGCTAATGCTACACAGATAGTTAATGGTAGAGATAAGACTGGCACCTAAGTCTTCTGACTCTCACCCCAAGCTTCAGGAGCAACACTCTCAGAAATAAGAGGAAGGATATATGTTTAGACCCATAAAAAGTCAGTTTCACCTATTTATCCACATTGTAATATAATAATACAGTGGAGAGGAGCAAACACTGGGTAACCCAGGGCATGGATAATTTAAAAATTGTTCTCATTTGGCTTTGCACTATCACTTTGGAGCATATTTGCCTTCCTCGTAATGATTTCCTTAGGCTAATGCTGAAAATTCATTCTCAGAGCTCCTACCAACTGGCAGTTGGGAGTTTGCAGTCCAAGGTGACAGTGTAAAATTTTTAGATTGAAAATCTGCCTCAGAAAATCTACAAAGTGGTTAGTTAATACGTAGGTAATATTGAGATATCTGACTACATTCGAAGACAAAATTTCAAAGAATATGGTCAGCAGCTCACCACCAGGAAATAGCAAGTGAAGTCTACTTAAGGCAGAATAATTAAACAGGGTACCTAATCTGGTTTACTGCTGTTTTGGCCAGCACTGGCACATAACACAGAATAAAATTATTTAAGCTAACTGATGAAAGAAGCTAGAGCTGAGCACACAACACACCAGGCTTTGTTCCCCGAGGGGTAAATATTTTAAAAAATAGCTTTATAAATAGGCAAAGGTTAAAAAAAATCAGACTCACCATTTGATCCAGCTGAAAGAGCTGTCGAAGGAAATATACACAGAGTTAGTATGTTCTCTTTGTAAGTATGTTCTCATTCTTAGGAATTAACCAAAAATCAAAGTAGCAGGTAAAGAACAGATTCCTCTCAAAAGATAGCTTTTTAATATATGGACAAGAAATGACAGCATATGTATATATATGTGTATAAAATACGTATATATTTCAGATAAAATATTATATATTGTAGCATGATATATCTTATATATTTCCAGACAACATATATTATGTATCCTAATTTTTAGGTATAATGTATATCATCTAAAATATATAAAAATAAGTGATGTATAATATATAGAGAACTAATTTCAAAAAACTATAAATGTATATATTTTCAGAACCCATTTCATGAAGAATGTGTATATGTATACACACGTATATGTAGGTATATATGTCTATGTCTATAGGTGTATATGTCACACATAAGTCTTTCCTGAAATGAGTTTTTAATATCATTGTTAGTAATATTTTAAAAAGTCATCTCATGAAAAAAACATAGAAAGGGAATGAGCCAGATTTTTGTGTCCTATCCCAAAGGCCCTTATGATTCGTGTCTAAGTGTCTGGGAGAAAAGATTCATATTCTTCCCCCTACCCTACCCCCCTGCCCCTGCCCCAATTACCTTTTCCAGTTCTAGAACCATAATCAAATCAATACTGCCATTACCACTGGAAAGGTTTGTCAGTCCAGTCTCCTATGGCTCTACTCATCATCTCTATGATTTTCCAAACCAAAATATCTCTCCGTGGCCACTCGTTCTCTATACGTGTTGTCTTTCCCTATAAGAACATAAGCTCCTTGAGGGCAGGAGCAGCTTTTCTTTTGTATTTATGCCTAGAACATAGTAAGCACTTAATAAATGCTTCCTAATTCATTCATTCATTGTAGGATCCTAGATCTAAAACTGCAAGGGACCTCTGTGGCCACCCAGTCCAATCTGATGATTTTACTGGTGAGGAACCTGAGGGATGTTAAGCCACCTGTCTAAATTCACAAAGGTAGCGCTCCTTCCATCTACTAGCCCTCACTGAGACCTGGCTCCTCCCGCCCTCCCTGCATCCCTAGTCATTCTCTCAATCACTGGCTTTATGTCCATTCCCTTCACTCCTCCTCCAACTTAACTGGTCCTGGCGAGGGCTTCAGAATATTCCTTGCTACCCACAGTCACTTTTCTCCTCTCTCTTAACTTTCAACTGATACTCAGCAACATTTACTCCTCTGAAGTTCCCTCTCTTAAAAATCTTTACCCAATCTGGGTCCCTCAACACCATTAAGAGAGGGAATGCACCTAGCTTACCACCTTCCTCTCCTCCCAAACTTCTGCCTTTGTTCTATGGAACAACTTCAATGGTGATGTTCCCAGAACTCCCTAACCTGCCAATTCCTCAGCCTTAAATGTCATGGCCTATTATTTCATTCTACCTCAGCCATGCACAGCCACACCTTGGATCTTACCGTGGCCCACAAGCGTTCCACTTTCTTAATCTGACATTTCTCTCTCTGAAAACAACTTCCTTTGCCTCATCCCTCCTAAACGCACTCTCTTTTGTGGAGGATCTTCGATCCATTCACCCTTCAGTCCTTTATTCAGGCCATTATCCCTGCTCTTGCCTTCCTTTCCAATCTCAATCTTATAGTTAGCCAATTCAAGGACATACTATCCCTGGCAGACTCCCACCACCTTCATCTTTCACTCCTATTCACATACTCCAGAACAGAGCCAAGACCCAGAACCGTGCTGACCGGGATGCACTAGAAATTGTCATCTAACCTCAACTGGACACTCACTCAACTCAACATAGCAATCCTTTTATTCCTTTTTCATTAATTTCACACCTCACTCCACACAGAAACTCTTCCAAATCTCTCCTCTCCTCTCTTACCAATTGCCTTTCCCTCTCTCCTCCCAGCTAAGCACTTCACCTTAGTTTACAAGAAAATAGGGCCATTTAACCTGAGCTTCCTTTTTTCAAAACTTCTTGACCTTGTCTCCCATTCTCTCCTTCCTTCTTTCAGTCTTTGACAGTGAGGCGGCCCTTCTCCTGGCCAATGCCAATTCCCCTACACGTCCTTGATCCCAAACCCTCATTTTGTCTAGCAGTTTGCAACTTCAATCATCTTTTGTCCCCTTAATTGTCAACCTCACCTTATTTATTGGTTCATTTTCTACCACCTTTAAACAAACCCAAGTTTCTCCCATCCTCAAAAAAAATCTTTACTAGACCCATCAAGCTATTGTTCTATCTCTTTCTCAGCCAAATTCCTAAAGGAAAAAAAAACTGGTTGCCTTCACTCTCTTCTCACTCGCTCAACTCTTTACAATCTGACTTTGGATCTTTTCACTCAACTGAAACGTCCTCTCCAAAGTTACCGACAATCGGCAGACTGGATTTTTTTCTTGATCCACATCCCTCTCAACCCATATGCCATATCTGCTACTGATGAAGACACTCTCTTTCCAGATACTCCTTCCTCTCTTGGGTTTCATGGCGCCACTCTCCTACTTTTCCTACATTCCTGACTGTTCTTTTCAGTTTCCTTGGATGTCTCATCATCGATGTCACATCCCCTAACTTTAGGGATTCCCCACAGTTCTATATGGAACATACCCTACATACTCTTAGGAAACTTCTCAGTTCCTCTAAGCTTTATCATCTCTCTGAAGATGACTCTCAGGTCTCGAGTTCCTGTTTCTCCTTTGAGCCTCAGTCCCCCATCAACAATTGCCTGCTGGGCATTTCAAAATGGATCTCCCAGAGACATCTCAGACTCAGTATGTCCAAAACAAAATTCAGTCTCTTTTCCTTAAAACTCATTCCCTCTTCCAAACTTCCCTATTTCAGTCAAAGGCACCAGAAATCTTCTAGTCTCCCAGGTTTGTAATCCTGGTGTTAGCCTCAACTCCTTACTTTTTGCTCACTCCACATATTCTGTCAATGTCCTTTTACCTCCAAAAACATCTTCTACCCCTTATTTCTACTTATGAGTCATTTCCTTAGTTGAGGACATTCATCACCTTTTACACAGATTATTGCAGTAGCATCCAAATCGATCTTCCTGCCTAAAGTCTCTTCTTACTCCGGCCTACCCCTTACATTACTGCCAAAGTAATTTCCCTTAAGTGCAGATGTAACTATATTACTCCTCTACTCAATAAACCCTACTTGCTCCCTGGTGCTTCTAGGATAAAATGCAAATTTCTCTGTTTAACTTTTAAAGTCTTCCACAACCTGGCCCCAAACTACCTTTGCAGCCTCAGTATTTCCCTTCCCAAATCCAGTGATCCTGCCAAACTGGCCTTCTTGGTATCCTACACAAAATATTCCATTTCCCTTCTTTGCAGTGGCCATCCTTGTACATCCTGGAACACACACCCTCCTTTCCTCCTCCTAGAATCATGTTCTTCATTCAAGATTGATGCCCTATTGCTGGTGCCCTCCTTCCCAAACTACCTTGTGTTTAATAACTACTTTGTGTTTGTTCCCCTCATATTTTGGGGTATATACTTATATATGTACTTGTTATTTCCTCCTTTAGAATCTAAGTTCCTTGGGAGTAGAGATTGTTTCATTTTTTGTGTCTGTGCTTAATAAGTGTTTGTTGAATAAATGACTGATTGATTAAAGTGTCAAAGGTGGAACATGAACCTCTGTTGTCTGACTCCAAGGCCAACGCTCTTTCCAAAGTACCATGCTGCCTCCATGAAGAAGTTGGCCATGATATCCCTCTAGGGGAAAGAGAGAGGAGAGAGTTCCCCAAGAAAACTGCTTTAAGGGGATGTTCCTTCACTGTACTGTTTTTTTTAATTTTGTATAACTGAAAGCCTATTTTTCATCTATTTTATTCAACAGTCAGAGACATTCTTGAAGGTGCAGCAGGAATTTTCTGAAACCTGAAGCTTAACGAGACATGCCATTTATAGTACTCAACAACTACAAGAATATTTTAAAGTTCTATTTAGTGTAGTTTGGGTACCAGCGACAAGAACAAAGCGTTGAATCTCATATATTTTAACAGGATTTACAGTAATAGGATGTTAAAGACATAGTTTCTCATTTTTGAAGTTTATAATTAGACCTCAAACACCATGCTATGACACTACAATATTCTGGCGTTAAAGAACAGACTCTTTGATTCCTTAGATAATGGTCATCCCTAATTTCTGGTGATAGCTGGGAACATGTAAAAGTTATTCATTTATAATTTGTTGCTGTTCAATCATCTTAGTTGTGTCTTATTCTTTATGACTCTATTTGGGGTTTTCTTGGCAAAAATGCTCATTTGACACTTCCTTCTCCAGCTCATTTGACTGATGAAGAAAGCGAGGCAACCAAGGTTAAGTGACTTGCCCAGGGTCACACAGCTAGGAAGTGTCTGAGGCCAGATTTGAACTCAGGAAGATGAGTCTTCCTGACATCAGGTCCAGCACTCTGTCCACTGGGTCAACTAAATTTATAACCTACCTGACATTTCATTCAGCTTAGACTCAGTGACTTTGACTCATCTCTATTTCTTTTTTCCTTTATTTTTTTTAAGGTCACACCTTAGTCCCACTCTGATCAGAAGAAGAACTTTGACCTGTTTTGTTCTGATATGGGCCTGTTCGTCCCTCCTTAGGCAACCTCACCATGTTAACGCCAAGCAGTGCAGCTCCCCAGTTAGCTTTGCTCACTATAGATCAGAACTCTTTATCTCAAGTGGTCCATCCCCAGTAGCTTCGCAGGTATCTGGGATTACAGGTGTGTGCCACCGTGCCTGCTGACTCCTTCCTTCGATGCAGGTACATACCTGAAAGCTTAGGCTGCGTCTTCTTCTTTTTGCTGGAAACTTTTAAGAACTCATCAACAAGCAAATCGTTGGCACAGGCCCTTTTGTCAGGATCTGGTTCAAAACAGTGCAGTATGAAGGCCTTGGCCTCTGCTGACATTGACTCAGGGATCTCTGGGTGTATCTTGAACATCCCTACCTAGATGAAACAGAAAATAAAACCATAAGCTTTACCCCTAAGTGGGATGACATCTTCTTACGTCCTATGCATATATCTTACTCACTAAAACCCCTAACTAAAGAACATCCTACTTTTACTTGACCAAAGATTCTCAGAACAATTAGTGAAGCTGGTAACAGACATTTTGTCATAAATCAGTGTTCTGTTCACCAGAATTCATTGTGAACATCCCTAGATCCTAGCAAAGCTTTCACAAATGAACAGTTAAGATAGAAAGAATCTGTTAACATTGAGTAAGAATTGATATTTTATGTGCCTCACCTATTTTAAACGAGAAACATGGCTTTATTTTATGCTAACTGGAAGTTTTCATATTACTTCTCCTATTATAAGTTTTGTTCTTTTTAATTATTGATATCTTCATACCTTTGATTCAGGATACACTATTTCTAAAGTAGTCCTATTTGAGTTACAAATGAATTACATGTTCTCCACTCGCTGATATTAAAAAATGATAAGCTGGGATGCCAGGATTAGGAGAACCAAATACAGCATAGAGTTTATAAAGTAGATAATGTAATAAAAATTTTTTGTCAACAAACTTGTTGTCAATAGCAAGAGACATTAAAATGAAATATTGGCTCTTTTATCACCTATCATTATAATTAGCTAATGGCATACTGTATAGAGAATAAGTAATTTATGAAGAGAAAGGAAGGCTTCTTAACCTTCTCAAAGTAGTGGTATTGCAACAAAGGGGTGTATATGTGTGTATGTATGTATGTATGTGTACATATATATGTGTGTATGTATGTATATAAAGATGTGTATATAAATGTGTATATAAAGAGGCTGCAACAAAGGTTTCATATAATATGTATGTAAAGGTTTACACATGTATATTCATAGATAACATACAAATGTATTTATATGCATTATAATAATGCAATGTGTGTATATATGCATGTGTGCATATACATGTACATGGGAAGGTATGCATACATATACATACAGGCATATACACAATACATCTGTGTGTATACATACATACATATGCATACGTACACGCATACATAAGTATATGTCTTGGCTGTCACAGGGAAGCAGGATGGTGTTATCTAGACAAATATTGATGTGTTAGGCTAAAAAACTGGATTCCAGTCTTAGTTCTACTATTAACTTGATTTGCAAAAATCATGTTCCTTTCTGGGCTTCTGTTTTTTTTTTTAATCTACAAAATGTAGGTATTGGAATTCCAATAACTTAAATAAAAACACTAAAATGCTGATAAATTCAGATGAGTTGAAATGACTAATCATGGCCTCAGAGAATAGAGGTGAAAATATTTAGATCCTCTTGGTTGACAAATGGTAGACAATAAGTATGGAATGATGCGTACACTGTCAGACATGGAGGCTTTGTTGGCTGGGTTTTGCCTTAGTTTTTCTCTGTTAAGAAGAGGGATTTAATGGCAAGGAAGTCAGATGTGGTGTATATTGGGAAACAACTGGAAGGAATAAATAAAAGTTAAAGGGAGGAGGTGAATAGGAGTATTTTATTAAAGAGTCTCTAAGATCTTTTCTAGCTCCCATTGTCTATGAATATAAATATAAATGTCCACAGGATATACTATTCTCTATGGTTGGAAAAATTCAAAAAGTTACCATTAGGTCAGATTATGCACCACTAATTACATACCAGAGGTAGAAGTCATATGACATGTGGAAAAATACACATGAAAATTTTCCCAAATGGGATAAATTTCCTAGTGGAAAAAACAGCATAACAACCATCAAAACCCCCATTTCTGTGAAATAGAATAACAATGCAGTTTTTGTTTTTTTGTTTTTGTTAAAAAACTTAGGGTCCATGTACTTGGATAGGAAAAAAAATACATAATTAAATATAATTATTTTCCTTTGTAATCCCATGTATTTATCTTATGTATTTAAAAACATTGTTCTGAGAAGGGCTTTATAGGCTTCAACAGACTATCACCACAGCACAAAAAAGGTTAAGAGTTACTGACATGCTAGATCAAGTATTAGCCATGGAGATGAGAAACCCTGGGTTCAAGTCCTGCTTCTGAATCATGTAGTCTATATGTGACCATGGGTAAGTCATTTAATAGGTCACTGTCCCTGATAATGCTCTTAAGACCATAGAAGAGTTGTAGATCTATAACAGTGAAGAAAGTTTCCACCCTGGGAGTTCTCCCATGCTAATGAAATCACAGGTCTGAGCACCTATTGCCATGTACACGTCTTGTCCCCATCCGAATTCACCTTTGAAGAATAAAAGTATAGAAGAAATGGTAGAACTTTATGGCTGTGGAATTTTCTCCCCATTTATTTTATTTGGCAGGCTGAAGAACACAGGAAGAGCTCCTCCCTTGGCATATTAATTCCCAAAGATCCAAGTAGGGTTGGTAGTGGTGGTAGTGGTGGTAGCGGTGGTGTTTGTTAAAACTGGGCTAATCAGGCCTTTTCTTTCATGGCGGGAGAGACAAAGGAAATTTTGTGGGTCCACTGTTTTGCACTCTGCACAGCCCTCCCTCACTTAAATCCAATTCATTTGCAAGTCATGGCATCACCTTCCTGATACCATGGTCCTCTTTGAGAAGGAAGGACAAACAGCAAGAACCGTAGTGATGAGTTCTTGTTTTACATCCCAGAAGAGTTACTACTTGGGCCTTCCATGTCAGGCAAGACGTTGAAGCAGGGATAAGGGAGCAGGAATTGAGGTTTCTTGTGTTATATTATATTTATAGATAATTATAATATACCATAATATTGCATATTATAATATACAATTATATTATAATATGTAATATTACTTAAAAAAAACTCTGCCTTGTGACTACTGGTTAAAATAAATGATGACTTACACCAGGCAAGTAGGAGAAAATATTGGTTTTATTTATTTTATACCTGCAAATTTCCCCAAAGGATAGCTAGTGAAATATTTTCATAGGCTGATAAGTTCTTTAGGCCTAGCTTTCAAAGGTAATTTACAGGTTCTCTTTCTTCCCCAAACAGCTCAATTCACTTCCCTTGTATCAATGTGTTTTTCAAACTACATTGCTAGAAAGGTGTTAAGGGATATACATTTAATCCCATTTCAGAATCAAGAAAGATACTGTAAGATACTGTAATAATAGCCCGAATTTATATAGTGCTTTCAGATTTATAATGTACATTTTTACAGAAACCCTGTGAAGCAGGTAATCAAATTATGATTATGCTCATTTTCCAAATGAGAAGGTTCATGGAACTGAAGTCAGTTTTCAACGTGACAGACACAGTAAGCTGTGGAGATGTGACTCAAACTCAAGTCTTCCAACTCCAAAAACAGAGTTAACTCTCCCGACTCTAAGAGTAGTACACTTTCTAAAAAAAATCACACTATCTCTGGAATGCTTCAGTGTCTTATTTAAGGATACATGTATTGATACCAGCAGAAGGAATCAGTTTTAAGACTTGTATTATACATACATACACACATGCATACTCTCACTCACTCACACAATATGTTTGCTAGGTCACAGACAAAAATGGAACAAATCTTTTCTCCAAGATATGGATTGAATGATCCAAATGCTCTCTCCAGATTTTAATTCAGACCAAGAGAAAATGCTACTCACTCCAGACTGTTCACAGTCTGATTATCCAGATAATTTTATAGGTAGAGGGGAAAGGTGTTGAACTGGGAATCAAGTCACCTGGATTTGAATCCTGGATCTAACACTCACTAGTATTACAACTCTAGGCAAGTCGTCTAATCTCTCCGAAGCTCATCTTTCCGAGATGATACAGTTAGCAAGTGGTGAAGGTAGCACTCAGATTTCACCTCCCAAGTGGGCGTTTGGAAGGATGTGAACTTTGCAAATTTTAAAATTCAACATACGTATCACTTATGATTATTGACTGCAGTAGTCATTAGAGCCTCTAACGATATATAGTAGAGGGAGCAGAAGAAATCTAAATGGTGCTACTTAATTATTTGGCAGCAACCATGGTAACAGTTCCGGCAACTCTGGCAAATGAAATCATAATTTAAATAAGCTTCTTTTTTTTTGCTTTCTGTAGATTGATTTATCCATACTAACTCTCATACCACACACACTAGTGAGTGACCTATAAATACATGCTTCTCCAAATATGTATTAATATGTTGTCATACTAAGGTTGCACTATTTAAACCCAATTTTACCTCATCCAGTGAGATCTTAAAACATAATTCCAAAACTTTCCATATTTCTGACATGGGTCTATATAATGCACATACACATACACACGTACAGATAATATCTGACCGTCAATTTTTATGTATGTGACAGTTTAAATAGGATATAACATGAAATAAGGCATCAAAGAAAAATCTGACCTTGAACATAGCTGCTTGAGGTTCTCCCAATTCATAAAATGGTGGTTTTCCTGTGGCCATTTCAATGATTGTACAGCCCAAAGACCATATGTCTGCTGCTTTTCCATATCCTCTTGGTCCTTTATCTATTATTTCTGGTGCCATATATTGAAGAGTTCCTGGAAATAGTTCAAACATATTTTCTATTGATTTCTAATAAATTCATTTCTACAGTGATAAAATAATTTGTAAAATGTGTTTTGAGTTTTAATTTTCACCTTTGCTGGTCTCCACCTTCTACAGTGGAGAAAAAGGGCCTTACAATAGTACTATTTCTTTTTAAAATCTATTTATCAAGGGAATAAAAATGGATGATGAACATTATTTGATAACAATGACATGCTCTTCCATTTTCCAGACAATGCCAAGTAGGGCACCAACATGTTAAGTGATTTTCCCCAGAGTCCAGCAATTTTTCAGAAGCACAATAAAGAACAGAACTTTTTATTTCTTTCTGCAAGTGTCATGCTCCATAAAGGTCTACTCAGATAATCTATGAAGGGCAAAGACTTCGAAGATACCATACTCAATTAATTTCAAATTCTGAGCCTTTTGATACACCAGCTATTTCAATACCTTCTGACCAAAGTGAAAGGCTTTTCACAATCTGAATGCATATTTTTAAATATATATATATATGTACATATGTGTGTGTGTATATATATATATAATGTTGAGCAATTATTAAATTTATTAGTCTGTAAACATTTATTAAATTCCTACTAGATGCCAGGCACTGGGCTAAGCAGTAAGGATACATTGAAAGGTAAAAACACTTTTTGCTTTCAAGGAGCACACAGTCCAATGGGGGAGACAATATGTAAAAATGTACAAACAAGGTATAAATAGGATGATTTGGAGATGATCAAGAGAGGGAACTCTCTGGAATTAAGGGGGATTGGGAAAGGCTTCCTGGAACTTGAAAGAAGTTAGGAAAGTCAGGAGGAAGAGATAAGGAAGGAGAGCATCCTAGGCCTGGGGGATGGCCAGTGAAAATGCTGAGCAAGAGATGGAGTGTCTTGTTTGAGAACCAGAAAGGAGCCCAGTGCCACTGGATTGCATAATATGTGGAGGTGGGGGTGAGGAGTAAGGTATTAAGAATACTAGAAAGAGGGGGGTGGGGAGTGAGCTATGAAGGGTTTTGAACATCAAACAGAAGATTTTATATTTGATCCTGGAGGTGATAGGACTGGCCCAGCTTGATATTCCTACATCAAAGAAGATGCTGTGCTCTACTCTATGAGACAAGCAGAATTGTAGCAACTCAAAAGAAATGGGAGATGTGCAAGTTTAGAGACATCTCCATTCCAAATGTTCACATGGACTATTTGCGTCCAATCTGAGGTAGAACTCTCCAAGCTCTTATGGTTCTGATCAGCCCCAGTCAGACCCACTGTACCTTGACTCCAACACAGTGGTGCCCTTTTGGTCTTACAACCAAACAACCAACTGACCAACCAGCAATAGTTCAGGGATGAAGAGATGAGGTCCTGAACTAGGGTGGTAGCAATGTCAGAGGAAGGAAGGAAGAGTAAAAAAGATATGTTATGAAGAAAATTGATGGGACTTGGCAACAGACTGAATATGGGGGGTGGGAGAGAGCAAAGAGTCAAGGACAATATGTAGGTTTCAAGCCTGGGTGACCAGGAGGATGGTGCTACCATAGTCAGTAACAGAAAGTAACGAAAAGGTGAAGAATTTTTTGGGAAAGGTAACAAGTTCAGTTTTGGACACGTTGAGTTTAAGACGTCTACCCAAAAAGAGGCAAAAGGCAGTTCTTGTCCTACAACTGGCAAATAAATATGAAGCATTCGGAATGATCTGACTTAACTGGGACCCTCGCGCAAATTTGTTTTTTCTCTCTACCACTTCCTGCTCTCTTGTGATAGGACTCTGTCTATAATATTCTACTATCCTCTTGTTAGTTATCTTATGACAACTAAAATGGTCTGCCGTTCCCTGTTGAATTTAACAGGGAGAGAAAAAAGAAGCCAGATGCCTGATGGCATGTTAGTCCTTTCTACCATTACCAACATCCTGGGCTTGGGACCTCATCTTCACATTTTCAGAAATTCGCATTTATTCAAGAGTGATTGACCAGACTCTAGGAAACAAGATTCATGTCAACTGTACCCACAAGAGACTGATTTAGAAACCAGATGCCAATTTAGTCATTTAAAGCTGGCAAAAGGCCATTCCATCGATACTTGGGGAATAGAATTAGTTATCAGAGGTTTTCTTGGAGAACATGGAAAAACTGAACAAAGAGAGTTGGGTAATGTTACCAGATATTTCATTTAGGCTTTGGTAGAGCCTAAAAATTTATGACTGTACCATTGTATTCTTTTCTAGGGTACAGAATGTTACTGTCAGCCTGGTACAGTGAGTGTGTCTCTAACGTTGACAATGCTATATATAAACTCTGGCCCATTTTAAACTTTGCTCTTTTTTTTTCTATATTTTTCAGACCATCCTTCTGCTTCCTGACATTCATTCGAAACAACCATTGTTGCATTGGAAAGCGCTGGATTTGAATCTCACCTACCTCTGTTACTTACTACCCCTTTGATGTTGGATTAGTTCTCCCTCCTTTTGGGAACTAGGTTTCTTCTTTTACAATAGGAAGGGGTAGGACAAAGGTTGCTTGCAGCTCTGAATCCTATGATTTATTAGGCACCTAATATGTATAAAGCTCTAATTTTTGTGAATTCAGTTTCTGATCACTTTCCCCCCATCAGGCTGATTGTTTTAAGTCATTCTTCTTGGTAGTCTTCTGCATCTGGCAGGTGATCTGTGTTACACCTTGGTAATGGCTTCTCTCTTTATATGTGTTCTGGTATTTTTTTAAAAAAAATCATGGTCCCAGATTTTCTGGTAAGAAGTGTGCTCAAGGCAGGGTTTTGTTCCACAAGTTTTACGAGTGTTGGCAAGCTTTTAAAATGTTTGATGCCAAGGTATGGGTGTATAGAGATAAAGAATGAAGAAATTGCAAACTTTTACAATCTTAAATTGTTGTAAATGGACAGACCCATGTTATGAGTGAAATTTTCCCCCTCCCTCACCCTGGGAAAAAGACCCACTCTGATTTGGAGTATGATGTGATGAGCATGAATAAAAACCTGAAAGTAACATTATTTTTGTCGTTGGGTCATTTTTCAGTAGTGTCTGACTCTTTGTGACTCCAATTGGGGTTTTTTTGATATTGGATATTGGATATTGGATTTTGGTAGTGAGATATTGGATTGATATTGGAGTGGTTTGCCACTTTCTTCTCTAGCTCATTTTAGAGATGAGGGACTAAGGCAAAGAGGGTTAGGTGACTTGCTCAGGGTCACACAGCTAGTCTGAGGCCGGATTTTAACTCACACAGATGAATCTTCCTGACTTTAGGCACAGTACTCTATCTACTGTGCCACCTAGCTAACCAATATGTTTAATATATATATATGTATATTATATGTTATAGCAATATTAATTAAAATAAATTACATATTCTATTAATATCTTGTTATATAACATAGGTGTTAATTGCTGTTAATTATTATATCTAATATTACTTTCAGGTTTTATGTTCCTCACTTCATATATAATCTCTATACAAATCTGTATATATATTCTAATAGAATGTAGTAATACAGGGCAGAAGAACTTATGTTTTTGTTTTGCTTATAAAACCTGGGAGAATGTGGTTTTAAAAAAACAACCAAAAACTCTTTAGCCTTGCATCACTACATTTTATTAGGAATAAAGTGCCTTTAAAAAAAAACTGAAAACCCTTTCAAGATACAGAAGCATGTCTCTTTCCTGACCTTCGTCATCAGCCAAGTCCCTGGAGGACTGGAAGTCCTGAACAACTGGGCTAAATTTTAAAAGTTCACTTTTAAGGAAAAAAAACCCAAGCTATTTTGTTTATATTTTATTAATGGATTTTTGTTATTTCTGTCCAGTGAAAGTGATTTTTTTTGTACTGCATTCTAAGTGTAAACATTACATAACTAGAAGGAAATTTCAACCATCTAACTAACCATCAGGAAGGTTATTTTTTATTAATCCAAATTCATATCACGAGGGGAGTATAAAGTTTTATTGCTGTACATATCACTGAAGTCCTAACACTAGCATGGAGGGTAACTCGAGGAGTCTCAAAAACTATACAGACGAGCACAAGCTCTCATTTGTCCAACCAGTTGTACTTGAGTACAGTTCTGGTGAAGTAACTGCATGCCTGTTTTCTAAGGGCCAACTTAACAGAATTAAGAAAGGCTCACTCTAGATGCCTATCACATGCTGATTTTCTTTCTTTTTTTTTCTTTTTGGTCAGAGGAACTCATAAGAACCCTAATTTGGCAAAGAGGAGCTGCTATTTGCATCCACAGGAGTAGTGCAGTGGTATGAACCAATGAAACAGTATATTTCTCAAGTATTGAGGTAAATATGTGTTAACATCTTTGTTCTGAAAAATGAGATATTTTTCTTTTTTGGTACATAAAAATCAAACTGTTTTAAAGGTGCCTATGCATAAAGAAAAGAAATGCCACCTGACCATTGTGCTTTATATGGACTATAAGTTCCCTGAGGGCAGGTTTATTCTTAATATCCTTAGTACCTAGTGCTGTGTCTGCTATGTGGTTACCTCCTAATAAATGAATGTTGAATTCTGCATGTAAGTGCAAGTTAGCCTATGTTAGCTAAGTTGACTTTTAACATGAAAGACAATCCACTATGACATGGGTGTTTTTCTATTTCCAAATCCCATTCATAATTGATTACAGACTACAGATTCTCCTGTATTTTTTTTTTTATTTCTTACCTGTTCATTCTGCTTTTGGAGGCTTTGTCTTCCCTCCTACTTTCTATGACTAAGTTAGAGATGGCTCCTTTTCCTGCATTGCCTCATCTCAGGAAAGCTCCCCTCCTGTACCCAGCCCAATACCCTCCTCCCCTATCTCTTTTTGAATTTGTGAGTCATTTCCTCTTTTTGAATTAAAGGCAGACAGAGTTATTTGTGTGGTAGGATAGAGAATGAGAGCCACAGGGAGTAAACAAAACTATGAAAAAGGCAACTATAATAATAAAAATGGGAAGTGATTAATGCATGAGTAAGAAGCTTAGTAGAGGGGCAGGGCTAAGGAAAAGAACCTTTGGGTAGCTTTAAAAGTAGTTATAGGTGGATGGAGAGATCAAAAGATTTCCTGAAAAGAAATGAGAGTGGCAAAGATGACTACAGGTTTTGACCTTAGGAGCGGGGCTAAGTCATTGGAACAGATATCGAGGAGAAGGCTTCTTTTTTCTTAGGGAGCTCATTGATGGCTTGTTCAGTTTCTTCTTCTAAGATAGAGTTCTATAAATATTCTATTTCCTCTTCTGTTAATCTGGGCAACTGATATTTTTGTAAATATTTAGCCATTTCACTTAGACGATCTATTTTACTGGCATATAATTGGGCAAAATAGTTTCTAATAATTGCTTTAATTTCATCTTCATTGGTAGTGCAATCACCCTTTTTATTTTTTAAAGTGGCAATTTGATTTTCTTTTTCTTTTTAATCAAAATAATCAAAATTTAAAGTTTAGCCCAGCTGTTCAAGACTTCTAGTCCTCCAGGGCATTGGTTGATGATGAAGGTCAGGAAAAAGATATGCTTCTAACTCTTGAAAGGGATTTCAATTTTGTTTAAAAGCTCTTTATTCCTAAAAAATGTAGTGATACAAGGCCAAAGAGTTTGTGTTTGTTTCTTGGTTTATCTATTTTACTGGTCTTTTCATAATGCCAGATCCTAATTTTATTTATTGGAGGGCTTCTTTCCACAGAAGTAGCAAATTCTTTTTAAATGGTCATTTTACAAATCCATTTTAGAAGCTGCCAAATGCAAAACATATATGGCTTCATGGACATGATTTATGAAAGCTGTAGCATGCTTATCGTCAATCTTTTCTTACAAATATCTGAACTCTAAATTAAAAAAAAAAACAACATACCGGTGAAAGTTTCAGTACATGGATTTATGCCAGCAAGCCTCTTTGATGTGCCAAAATCAGAGATCTTTAGAACACCGCTATATGTGTTGATCAACACATTGTCACCCTACAGAACAGAGGATTTTAATTCAATGTTAAGTTATAAATGAAAGCTCCCATATAATACTATAGCATGTGCTATAAAAAATGGGAACAGTTTGCCAATACAGAAGTAGTCAGACACTTGAGCTTTTAAAAAATGTTTAGAGGAAAAAGAGAGTAATGGGTAGAATACCAGAATTGTAGTTGTGAAGATGCAGGACAAAATCCTGCCTCCAACACATACTAGCTGGCTGATTACGGATAAATGACTTAACCTCTCAATGCCTGAATTTTTTCCCCTATGAAATGTGGAAAAGAATACTTACAGTATCCTACTTCATAGGATTATTATGAGAACCAAATGAAGTAATGTAGGTAAAGGGCTATGCAAACCTTAAAGTGGTATAAAAATATCAGTTATTATTGCCATATATTAGTAAATTGATCTCATTATATATGTGTGTGTGCATACACATACACAATATTAGCATGAATATTTCTATCTTATTTTTTATTTCCTGAACTTCCATTCTATCTCTGACTACCACTTGAGAGAGAAAAGGGTTTTCTCTTCTATTTTGAATTTACTGTCATATCTAAGACAATCCTTCATACTTTTAAGACTTCCGATCAATGCAATCTGAACAGTGCAATGATAAACCACCAATCCAGAGTACTGAAGATGAAACAGCCTGCTCATCTATCTTCTGCCAGAGAAGTGATGGACTTAAAATGCAGAATGAGTCAGACATTTTTGGATGTGGGCAATGCCGGAATTTGTTTTCCTGTAAGATATATATATATATATATGTTATAACGATTTTAAAAACTGTTCAGTAGGGGATGCTGTGAGAGGGAGAGATAATAGTCACAAAAAATAAATAGCTAGATAAGAAAAAAGACATTCTTTCACTAATGTTCTTTTCTGATGTCTCCCTGGGGTATGGAGAGGGCTCTGATTTCTCATCTATGCCATTGAAACATAAGCTATAGTACTTCTGACCCAGTGGGAAATGCTTGATAATAAGGCCATATTTGGGTTATCCAAGGACTAGTCCAGTGAAGTTCAGGGAGATACCTCCAGTTTGGCCACAAGGTGACAAAATATTTGGACCTGGAATCTCTTGAAGACCATATACTCCAGTTGTGGGGGTAACTACAGATAGTGAAATTATTATATGTTTCATTATATGTTTATAGCATAAATTATATAACATGATATATAATCTAAATATAAATTATTATGAGTTTTATTTATTCACATTTATAGTTTAAGGTTGACCACAAAAAAGGGATCACAAAGTCTTTTTTTAACCATAAGCTTGTGGAAAAGAAAAACAACAGAATCTCACCTTTATATCCCGATGTACAATCTGATTGTCATGGAGATATTTTAATCCTTCAAGAATCTGCTTTGTATAAAAGCCAATAGTTTGTTCATTATCTTTTAAGGGACCCCATTTTGACCGAAGAAGAGCAGAAAGGCTTCCTGGAGCATGAGTGGGGAAAAAATTCGTGACAAAAAATATTTAATAAGTTGCCTCAAAGCTCAATAAGTGTATCATTCAGTTTAACAGATGGTAAGTGCTGGTTGCTCATGTCTCATTTTACTTTGTGCTACAAATAAAAAAATGACACAGTTCTTGCCTTCATGGAACTCATATTCTACTAGGACCATGGCTCTAGAGCTGGGATTTTATTCTAGCTTTGTCTGATTCTAGTCATTCAATCTTCCACAGCATTAAGTATTATTGTTATCTGTGTCTTGATGGGGGGGGGGAGTAGAGGAAAAGTGGGAGATAGTGGGTAAAGATCTTATAGATAGTGGGTAAAGATCTTTAGTAAAAAAAAAAAGGTAACCGTCTTTAGATGTCTACTTTAGGAATATTAATTTTGTAGCCATGTGTGGGACAAATTGGAGCTGGAAGAAACTGGAGGCTGAAAGACTAATAAAGAGGTGAATACAAACATACAGAAAAGATATGGACTAGGATGGTTGTATAATGCGAATGGAGACTAGGGGGTGTATGCGAGAGATGTTCTAGAAAGGAAATTGGTAAGATTTGGCCATGGATTGGGTATGGGAAGCAAGAGGAAGTCAAGAGTCCAATATGATTCTGAAGTTGTAAATCTGGTTGCCTAGAAGGATGGTGGTGCTCTCACATATACAGGAAAGTTAGAAGGGCAGTAGCTTGGTGGAGGAAGATAGGAGTTGTTTTGGATATATTAAATCTGAGGTGCCTATAAGGATACCCAGTTGGAAATGTCCAATAGGCAGTTAGTGATGTAGGACCGGAGTTCAGGAGAGTAAACATATAAATCTGAGAGTAAACATAAAGATGATCTTTGCATCTACGGCAACTGATGAAGTCACTAACAGATGAGAGAAAAGAGGAGCATCACAGATAGAGCCTTGGTGGATATAGAAAGATATATGGGAATGGTGGATGTGAAACTAGCAGCTTGGGTGAACAGTGGTATCCTCAACAGAAACAGATATTTAGAGGAGGGAAGGGTTTGGGGTGAAAGATGGTAAGTTTCGCTTTTGAGATGCCAGTGGGCCATTTGGGTGATGATGTCCAGTAGGGAGTTGGTCATGTAGTGTTAGAATTCAAGAGAGATATTAGGGTTAGATAGCTAGATTTCTGAGTCACGAATGAGTGAATGAACTGGTGAATGAATGAAAAAGCATTTAGTAAACACTTACTATGTGCCAAGCACTGGGGGTGCAAATAGTAAACTGAGGTGGTACCTTCTCTCACAGAACTCCCATTCTAATTAGGGGACACAACACATACAGTAGGACAACATAGATATGCAGAGATATGTTCACTGAACCCAGATAAGAAAGTAGTAAAGGAGAGGGTGTTGAGGAAGAAGAGAAGAAGGCCCAGGATAATCTTGGGGGACGCACATATGGATGAAAGGCAAATGAATGATGATCAAGTGAAGGAACTGCCAAAGAGAGGAGCAGAATCGGAAGAAAGGTATGAAGGAAACCAAGAGAGGCGAGCATTCATGAAGAGATGGTCAGTGATGGCCAAAGCTGTAGAGGGGCCAAGAAAGTTGAAGACTGAGATTTAAAGTTAAGCCATTGCTGGTAACCTTTCAGAGAACAGATTCATTGGGTGGTGAGGTCAGAAGTCAGACTGTAGTGTCTATGTGTACATGTAGTGGTGGGGGGTAGTGGTTGAGAAGACAGGAAATGAAGGCAGCAAGAGGAGACCAATTTTTCTAGGAGCTTGGCAGTGAAAAGGAGGCGGATATAGGACAAGGGCATGAGAGGACGACAGAGTCATCTGAAGGTTTTTAAGGTTACAGAAGATCTAGGCATGTTTGGAGACAGCAGGAAAGCAGCTAATAAGTCTAGACAAATTATAGGTGAAAGTAGTGAAAATAGTGAAAGAAATTATTCTGAAAGAAAGTCAAGCTCCCACAGGATACAAGGAACAGTAGGATTGAGTGCCCAAGTAGAAAGTCTGGCCTTGGCAAGAAGGGCCGTCTCTTCCTCAAAGACTGAAGCAAAGGAGCAGAGGGGAGGGGTAGAGAATATGAAGGTCTATCTTCTCCAACTCCTTCATCTTAAGGATGAGGAAAATGAAACTCATGGGGGGAGGGGAAGGCTGTCACATGCCCAGGGTCACATAGGTAGTGTCTGAGCTGGACTAGAACCTTGGTTCTCTGACTCTAAATCCAGCGTTCTTTCTACGGCGCTGTAATTTTAGGGTAAGAGGGAGTGGAGATGCAGGCATTCATGAGAGATGGGACATAAGAGAGTTTAGAACAATTGTGAGGAATGTGATAGTCAACACAAGGAAAAATATAAAGTAGTAGTGCGGCAGTGATAGCCCAGCTGATGTAGGCTACTTCAATCTGTAATGAACGTGGTCAGCGTGGTTGAGAGACTTAACCAGATATGCAACAGCTAAGGACAGGACACAGTAGGAAGGAAGACCGCATGGCACGAATGGCAGGAGAACAAGGAGGAAAGGCATCCAAGGGCAGTGAATGGGCTGTAATTAAAGTGGTTAATTATAGGGTCAAGGGTATGAAGGGAAAGAGATGAGGCCAGAGTCTGAGAAAACAGGGAGGAATGAGAGAATTGGGGAACATAATGGCGACAAAGAATAGGTTCGGGATGAGTGAGGCAAAGGGAGAGATGGAAGGACAACAGATTATCATCAGACTGGGGAAATTTGGAGTACAAGCTGATGGATGTAACACAGTTACAGATGATGGTGAGATTTAAAGTGTGAGTTTGACTACCTAGTGAAATTACCTAGGTAATGGATGAAATCCCTAACAGATGGGTATGCAGAGTGAAGACAGGAGTGAGCCAAGAAAACCCCAAGTGGGGCACAAAGAGCCAGGCATGACCAAAATGACTGAACGACAACAAAGGATATATAGCGGTCATGGGAGTGATGGATATGAACCAAGTTATCTGGGTGAATGTTGATACCCCTGATAGAAATACAGATATTTAGAGGAAGGAAGAGTTTTGGAGGAAAGATGATAAGTTCCATTTCTGAGATGCCAAGGGGTCTTCTAGGTGACTATCTCCCCTTCCCAAACGCTCTTCTTTCTTGGTTTCCCTAATGTCTTTCTTCTGGTTCTCTTTACTGCCTTTGACTTCTCCTTCACTTATCATCATACGTCTACCTTTCGTACACATGTATGTCCTCCAAAACTATCCTGGGCCTTCTTCCTTTCTTTTTCAACACTCCCTCTTACTCTCTCTCCAATATCCCTGTTGGTAAATTAGGTGGGATGAAGATGAAGAGCATGGGAGTTAAGGAAGCTGATAACCTAGGAATGTAGGATGCTTAAGAAGATATCAACATATATATCGAAGACTCCAAGTGAGAGAGTGGAAGTGGGGCTGGAGAGGAGCAATATGAGCCAGGTACTAGAACCTTAGGAAAAGAGAGCCTGACCTAGAGCTTAATAGATTACAGGTATAAAGATATGGACCAAGTGATTCTGATGAATGGAGAATATTTCAAAACAGAGGTTTCCCAGTGATAGGGGTTGAGGGAAGGTCTAGGGTGCAAGATGTATGCTGACTCTATCTCCTGGACGAATAATTCAAGGAGGCATGGAAGAAGGCATGGTCTACGTGATAGAAGGGATTACAGTGTTCACTCAAGAAGGCCAAGTTTTCTTCATACAACCATCACAGAGTCAGGCTGGCCACCGGTGTGGGGGATGCAAGAGGGAGAATATATCCTTCTATTACTACATTACTACAAGCTCTGGTGATCCTTCATGTTTGTTGGTACCCTTGTTCACTATGCGCTTTTCAAAGGGGCTTTTTGTCTGAATTCCTTTCCAACTAAAGAAGACCCAGTGGTTTCTAAAATCAAGGTTAACAATAGATATGAGTGAACACCAGAAGATAAGTGATAATTTGAGATGAAAGTATCTCTGATGACATTTATTAATAATAGGGTTTTTAAAGTTAAAAACAGAGGTTTTAGACAGTACAGTAGAAAGGAAGGTCAGAAAAGAAAAGCAGTCTTTTTTTCCTGCAGGAGTTTAAAAAAGACCCTTTAATTTATGATGTCAATCATATTTAAAATGATTTACAATCAAATAAAAAGTTCAATCTTATTTTATGCCATTTAATCAAGTGGTTTAATTGTTCATTTTCCCCTTCAAACCTCGTATCCAACTGTAAAATCAACCCATAATTTTTCTGAAATGATCACATAGTTCTAAAAACTTTTTATAACTATTTTCCTTCAAGGCCATAAAATAAGGATAGGGGAAAAAAAGTTCTTACCTCCTGGAACCTGTTCCATGAAAATTTTAATGAAGCCATTCTCACTGAATGAGCCTAGATACTGGACAATATTTTTGTGTTTCAGGTGCTTATGTAATGCTATTTCCTCATGTAAAGGCTGGGAATACCTGGAAGTAATCAAAATACAGAGAAACTCAACAAAGAGATAGAGAGTATCTTTAGTAGTCTATGGACTTTGAATGCTAACTAAACCTATAAACCAGAGATCTACCCCCCAATATGCTCAAATGAGGCCATTTTATCCCATCGTGGAGATTTAGGAGGAATCCCAAAGTAGTTATGTTGGTATTGACATTAAAAGTCTCAGGAGGCTGTTGGTAGGAAAAAGTTTTTATTTATGCCAATACCTTTAATAAAAATTTATGGGCTCTAGTCCCAAAACAAACAAATAAAAAAGACCTTGATATTTCTTTAAGGATTTGGTTGTAATGATCACATATAAATCATAAGGCAATATAAATGTGTGTATACACATGCATTACATATATGAAGGTACATCTATATATAGACATATATGCACACACACACACACACAGATGCACACCCCTATTCCTCCACTAGGGTAGCTGCCTCACAGGGATGACTGTCAAGCTCTCAGACAGATCCTTCCATCTTGAATGTTGTGTAGCTGCAGTATATAATCCACTCTACTGCTGAAGAGGGTGGGATAAAGGCTGAAGAGCATCTCAGACATCCAGGAATAGTAGTGAGTCTAAAAGCCTGAAGAATCATTTTTTTCCCTTGCTGTACTGAGGCTATTTAAAGGTGTGAAGGGTATTAAATGAGAACTATTTTTTTAAAAAAACATTATTTTTAATTTGTGGAATAAAGTATTTCCATAACATAGTAAAATAAAAAAAGATGATTGCATATGAAACTGCTAATCTACTGTGCACAATTTGCTATTCCTTCCAAATATACAACAAAATTATCATGTAAATTTTTGTTCTTTTTCTTCCTTACCCCTCTTACCACTAGATATAAATAGGTGTGTTATATGTATATATACATATATATGTGCACATATATGTATATATATACACATCCTATACATACTTCTATTTATGAGGTCTTTCTCTGGATGCAGATATCATCTTTCTTCATATGTCCTTTATAGTTAATTTGGGCATTTATAATCAAAATGACTTATTCACACAAGTCGTTCTTAAAATAATATTGTGGTTACTGTATACCGTGTTCTCTTGGTTCTGCTCATTTCACTCTTCATTATTTTGTGCAAGTCTATTCATGTTTTCTAAGATCACTGTGCCTGTCATTTCTTATAGCACAGTAGCATGGCATCATAATCATATAACACAACTTGTTCAGCCATTCCCCAATTGATGGGCATCCTGGTAATTTCCAGTTCTCTGCCACCACAAAGAGAGCTGCTATAAACATTTTTAGAACACATAGATTCTTTTCCTTTTACCCTAATCATCTTTGGAATTCACTATTTTTAAAAGACTTCACAGTGGCTTTGCAGGCCAACATGTAGAAAATAGCCGACTGTCCAAAAATACATCTGCATTTCGTTTCTGTGGGATTACTGAGTGATAGATCTATCAGAAATCATAAACAGTAAGGTTCTCTAAAAGCCTAACCACAAATACCAACTAATTGGTCAGAGAATAACATTGTTCTCACTGTCCAGTCACACGTCCTCCTAAGTTTCAGTCTTGATTTTCTGGTTTGACTATAAAGCCAAAGTTGCTGGTAGGCTATTATAACCCACATGTGTGCTTATTTAAAATAACTTGCTTTGCAAATGTTAATAGTACTGGTCTGAAGGCAACTCTTAACTCCCCTTTGGAACTTCAACTCATTAGCTATTTTGTAGTAATGATGATAATAATAATAATAATAGCTAGCATTTATTTAGCACTTTAAGGCTTGTGAAATACTTAAAATATTACATCCTTTTTATCCTCACAACAACTAGGGTGGGAGGTGTTATTAAAATCCCCATTTTAAAGATAACAAAACTGAGGCAGAGGTTAAGTGATTTGCTGAAGGTCATACAGCTAAGTGTCTGAAGAACAATTTGAACTTGGGTCTTCTTGTCTTCAGGCATAGGGCTCTACCCACTGTATCCCCCAGCTACCTCTTCTGGGTATGTCTGAGCACAATTTTTTTTTTTTTTACATTTTTCTATAATTATCTTTTAAGTCAGTGACATACAGCTGGAAATGTTGAATGCTACTTTAATCCTTCCAATATATTCCTACCTCAAGGTTGGGAGAGGGTAAGAGCATGATAAATCATTAATCACTGAAGTAATGACCCTCAACTATCATGCTACATTTAAGACAGAATGCTACAAATGTTGAACAAGAATGCTATTTTATATTTATATTTACACAGCGTTTATCTTCATGGAAACACTTAACTGGGGCTATTTCACTGACACTCCTAATATCCCTCTGAGATAGCTCAGTGGCAAGTGTCTAGTCTACAGAGATGAGCAGGAAATGGAGCATATGTATGGATGGAGCAAGTACATATGACACTTTGTAACAGTAATTAAAGTGGGACTTTTTGCTGTTGACCTTTAATGATTCTGGCCTTTGTTTGAATGGGGCAGATAAAGTGAAGTGTTTTTGTATTTCTCAGCACTGAGACAATTGGGAGCCATTGATTTGTATCTGATGTGATATGGGGGGGTGGGGAACTTCTCCACGCCCAGCCTGGGCAGGGTCAGGGCCCTCCAGCCCTGATATATAAGCACAGAGGTTAGTGTTCTTGCTTGGAGCTCTGAGCCACAGCAGGAGTGGCATGTGACTCTGGGCCAGCAGTTATAATGAGCTCCCCAGGTGTACACCCAGATGTTGAATTGTATTTGGTCTGTAATTCAGGGTGCTGTTTTTTTCCCCCTGAACTAAGCAAACCATATTTGTATGCTGGATTAAAGTAAGATTGTTAACCCCTTAACATTGCTTTCCTTAAGGAAAGCAGATCAAAAGGACCTGTGTTGGCAGCTTTCTGGGTGCTGGTTGTTGGTGGATCTTACACCCCCACAGAAGCTGCTAGCTGGATTGTTGATATACTCTTCCAATAGATTAATTATTTTCTTTTGTTTTCTTCCTCTTTCCTTCTTTCTTTTTCTTTTTCTCTCTTTCCTTCTCTCCTTTCTTTCTCCTTTCCTTCTCTTTCTTTCTCTCCTCTCTTTCTTCCTTCCCTTTCTTTCTCCCTCCTTCTTTCTTCCTTCCTTCCTTTCTTTCTTTTGGCAAACAGGGTTAAGTGACTTGCCCAGGGCAACACAGCTAGTAAGCGTCTGAGGATGAATTGGAACTCCAGTCCTTCTGATTCCTAGGGCTGTGCTCTATCCACTGTACCACCCATTATAGTAATTACATTTTCAGTTTTCTAAATGATAAAAAGGCAGAGCAGCTCCTATTCATCACACAAGAACATCCCTTAAAGTCAGAAGAGAGTCATATTCCTGCACTCACAGAAATTTTTAAGAAATACTCAAAACACCATGCAAACCAGGAATCCTCTCTTTTAATCATTTTGTATTTATAAGAATCAACAGACCATCACTCTTCATGCTGGTGAGCATCAAGTGATGGATATTTAATTTTATGATCTTGTGGGCACAGATTTTTTTAAAAAATCATTTAAGGCAAAAAATTGGATGATTATAAATATAAAGAAAGTTAAGAACAAATGAGACAATATGGCATAGAAGAAAGAAGTAGAGATCATGAATTAAGAAATCTGAGTTAGGTATGTCCCATTCTCGCGACTCTATGAGACCTTAGCTAAATTGCTTCATCTTTCTTTACCTCATTCCCATATGAAAATTAGGGGTTTAGATTCGATTTCCAAATTTTATTTCAGTTTGAACATTCTATGACTCTAAAATGTGCTAGCCATTGAACAAAAGACAAAATCAGAGTCCGTCTTTGTCCAGAGATATGAGAAAACTGAATGTAATTAACTCGCAATTAGCTGAGGGAATCAGTGCTATAGATAAACCAAAACTGCAGGTAATCCAGAATGGCAATTTCCATTTGGTTTTGGAATTCAGTTTAATCATTAATAATACACAATTATTTGTTGTGAAATTAATACACATAACAATAATGATTATTTGTTGAGGACTTATTAAAATGTCAACCATGCACTGCCTATGAACCAAATGAGTAGACCTTTTGTAATAAATCCACCTTTTTAGTTTTTATTGAAGGTAATATTCAAAATAGCCTTGCCTAAGCACCTATCCCAATGATGTGTGCTTAAGGAGTGTTACAGGGAAGTCAACCAGGTATGAAATTGTGCCTATGGCTAATCTGTGTTTGTTTATACAATGAAGGCCAAAGAACAATAGTCCTCAAGGCCTCTTCAGTATAGAACTCAGATGGAAACTATTTTCTTCAGCCATTTTTGCAAAGACAAGATCTTTCAGCATAGATAATGCTACCAACTACCCAGTGATTGTTTAGTTGCTGCATTATGCATAGTCAAGCATTAAACTTCTTAGCAATTATAAGTCTTTTTTTAAGGGCACACCAAACCCCTTCAGAGCACACAAATACATTTCTGTATTACATGAAATGCTAATATGATAGTAAGTTTCTCTGTAATCTCCTAGTATAAGCATAGCGCAGTACAGTATAGAAAATATAATAAAGCATAAGAAATTTCATGCACTAATTCTTCAGCTTCTTAGTTTCAATAGTGAAAGTTTGCATACAATTCCTTTCCAGCACGTTCTACTGGGAAGAATATTATTTATGATTGGGATGAGCTACTGTTTTGTCGATGTGCTCTGTGTGAATGTGTGTATGCGCACATATAACCAGGTAGCAACATATTTGTGGGTAGCAGTGGTGGCTTATTATTTCCCTCCAGATTATTGCAAAGTTTGGGCAGCTCTGTAAGTATTACCTTCCAATTATTAGCCACTCCCATAGGAAATATAGTGATACTGTGTTTGAAGAGTTTTGCACATCTTTCTCCCTTCGCCCCTCAAAACATTATATATGTTTAGCCTGTGAAAATGCTTAACAAATATGACAGCAAATTTATATACATTTTTGGTCTAGACTTGTGATTTCTATGGTATGAGGAACTCTGAATGAGGAAACTACCAATGCAGATTAGAAACTGTTCTGCAAATTGTAGTGAGAAAGAGTTGCCTGGGGCACTGTGGTTTGTCTACCCAGCTACTATGTATTAGAAGTGGGACTTGAACCTTGGTCATCCTGACTCTGAGGACATCTTTCTATATGCTAAACTATACTGTCATTCTTTATAGAGTCACTTCTTATTCAATTAACAACAATAAACACATACTAATAATTTTTTTTTACTTTACCAAGAATAAACAAGCTATTTCATATTTACAGGAATTAGAAAATGTGAAACAAATACATATAAATAATCACAAAATGGCAACTATACTACACTGACCCAAACAGAGGCTATACTTCTAAAATGAGATCTATTTATGAGGAAAAATGTAAATGTATATTTTGTTGTTGTTCAGTTATTTCAGTTGTGTCCAACTCTTCATGACCCCAGTGGGGTTTTCTTGGCAAAGATACTGGAGGAGTTTGCTGTTTCCTTCTCCAGTTCATTTGTTGACAGGTGAGGAACTAAGGCAAACAAAGTTAAGTGACTTGCCCAGGGTTACACAGCTTTGTAGCCAGATTTGAACTCAAGAAGATGAGTCTTCTTGACTCCAGGCCCAATACTGTATCTACTGTGGCACCTCACTGCCCCATAAACACATAGAAAAGTAGATAGACAGATATAATGAAAAATAATTTTACAAAATTACTACATAAAATGTATTTAGTGTGAAAGAATTTTTATATTTCAATTCAAATAAAGAAGTCATATTGATTTTTATTGTCTGTTCTTTTTTTGGTTGTCTTCTCAATTTCTCCATAATATGAATACTTGTATCATACATTCTCTCTCTCTCTCTCTCTCTCTCTCTCTCTCTCTCTCTCTCTCTCTCTCTCACTCACTTACTCACATAGAGAATTTAGGGGAGGGATAAAAACTGGTGGGTTATATTTGGGGAGATATGGCACCATTCAAGGTAGCCAACTTAAACAGCAAACTTTTCAGAGACTTTTGTTAATCAGACTGCCCAGCTTTTTTTTTTTTTACTTCTGATTAAAAGTCTCAGATTCTTTAGAAAATAAGTGATTAACCACAATTACTGTACCTGCTATCTCGCTCAGGGATTTCTTTAATAGCAATTCTGACTTGATTGCTCAGGTCACGTCCAGCATAAACGATACCATAAGTGCCCTTCCCTAAAATGACTCTGTCACCATTTTCATCATATTCATAGTCATACTAAAAAGAAAAAAGAGAAGGGTTAGTGTAAGGAGCATTAAATATTTTAACATCACTTTTAAAAGAAACTTTCTTTGAAAACTGACACTGCGAAATAGCATTAACGAGAGAAAACGGAATTCAAAGAGAAAACATCATAAGGCCGCTTTCAAGACAAGATCTGTAGAATCTAGTAATCAAATAGTGTATGGCACACCAATACATATGAGCGCATGTGCGCGTGCACACACACATATATATGCATATGTATACAGACATAAACACATTTTTGAGACTATCACACCAGCTTATGCTGATTGATATGCATACTCCCAAAGAATAGTTATAATTTAATAGAAAAGTGTGAACTGGAGAAAAATATTGTGTTTCTTGACAAAAGACAATTCAATCCATTCTTAAGTCTAAAAGCCTATGTAATTGATTTCCCCCCCAGAGGCCCACTTTCACTTTCTTTAACAAACTCTATTATTATGAATCTTCCTCCTATCTATGATCTTTGGGGACTCTCAAAGTAACTGATACTCTGTCAGGACAATTTGTACTTTAAAAACCTCCATGGAAAAGTTTTGCAGGAATAGAGAATTCTGAAAAACAGATTTGGAAAAACAAGAGATCAGGAAATGTTCTCAAAAGGAAACTTTTATCAACAAAGAAAATCCAAACACAATTTGCCATTCTACTTATTTGGATATATAATGCGTAATTCCACCTCAGTTAGCAGGGCAACTGGGAGCGTTGTGTGCAGAACATGTATTTGTAGGAATGTGTTGAGAAGTTAGTTAGTCTTTAGTGAAAATGTGATGACTCTTGCTCCTCTTAAGTGTGGCAACTTGGGATTCCAGATTATTTACCTTTGGGTTCCCAGTATCTAAAAGGAACTGCCTGGAAACAATTTGCATGATCTAGAAATTTAAGGTATAGCCTCTTGGGCACATGCATGCCTACCCCTACTCTATTAATATTGGAAAATACTTCTGGAACAAGATGAAACAAAGGGGAACCAAGCTGGACAATGCGATCATCTATCTATCTGGTTGAGGGCAGTAGCATACAATACAGAGGAAACAAGCATGCTTTTCTGAAGGGAGATATGGAGAATAGTAAATGAGCTGAGACCAAGGAGCACAATGGTCTTAAGAGGGGCCTCCTTTTTTTTTGGTAGCTTAAATTAAGAGCAAGAAATTTGCTGGGAGAGAGTATATAACTATCTAGGCCAGCTAAAGAAATTACAGGCCTTCCTATAAATATCAAACAGTGACTGTGTTATGTTGGAGATGTCAGAAGATAGCCTAGAGACTTCCTCAGACCAACTAACCAACCAACCAATGAACACATTCTATCAATGTGAACACACACACACACACACACACACACACACACACGTGATTAGATTGTAAGCTCCTTGAAAACAAGGACTGCTTTCTGTCTCTTTTCATATCCCCACAAATTTAGCACAGTGCCCGATACATAGTCAGTGCCTGATGAAGGTTGATTGATTGATTCTACTCAGGCTCCTAAAGTTGTGACCCCAAGACTTTATGACATTTGGCAATGCTTTCTAGATGCCTCACATATTCTCCAGCAAACTGCCCCTATTATCATTATGCAGAGTATGCTCTGCCCTATACATGGGGTATGGGAAAAGCTTGCTTCTGGGAAAGTAGACCTGAGGGTCCTGCCCTATGTTTCAAAGCAAGTATAAGGGGGCTTCTGTCTGCTGCCAATCTACTTGGATGATTTGACGAGCTTCCCTCTGGAAGAGCATGATAATATGTAATACAAAAGGCTTTCCTTTGACAACAGGGCACCCTTATACTTTTAAACGTACGCACACTTTTTTGATATGACATTCATTTCTACATATGATTGTTCCTTTCACCCCATCCAGTGAACTTTCCCATATTCACATACATGTACATATGCCTATATGTATACATAGGTACATGTATATGTATATATATATGTGTGTGTATATAAGCATATACGTATGTGTGTAGGGAAAGTTCACTGGATGGAGGGGGAAAGGTGGACAACCGTATTGGGAAATGAGTGTCACACAAAAAATATAGGTATCAAAAAAAGAGTCACTTTAGTTTACTACTGCAGTTAAAAGTATGCCCCCTTCCCCATCCCGATCCCACTACATAAAAGCGAGTAGGGAGTGACTAAAGAATATACAAGCTCTAAGCAAGGGACTGTAATTTAGTTTTCCTCCGGAACCCCAAATAACAAAAGCATATTTCTATTAGGCGTAGAAACCTACTCAATCTGAGCATAAGGGATAACAATCATTAATGAAGAACTTTGAGCAAGATAGGCTAGAGATAAATACACCAATCACTGCAGGTAACTGACTCTTTTGTTTCTGTTTGCTTCTATCTTTTTATATTATTCCCCCAAACCTTTACTTAAAAGTAAAAAGGGAATAAAAAAGAAGTTATCCTGACTGAAAAGAGTAGAGGGAAACTGGAGAACAGCAACAACAAAAACGTGGCAAGAGGCACAGGAGTGAACAGACAAATGAGAAGTGAGGGTAAAAAATAGTGAAAAAACGAATAAAAGACAAATTCTGTTTGAATGGCCACACGTTAGCAAATAATGTGGGTACCAAATCTGTCTGTGATTACATAATGCAACAAAAGCCAGGAAGAGAGAAAGGAATCCATTTGTTTATTTGCTTTCTCAATATGTACTCTATTAGTTTAGGTAAAGGGGCCAAAGCCCTAGCACAGTGTCTGGCACGTGGTAGGCACTATATAAATGCTAGCTGTTATTATTATGATTATTAGTAGTAGCGGTAGTTAGTAGCAGTGTAATAGCAGTACTAGTGTTGATGGTGGCAGTGGTGGTGGTAGTAGTAGCAGTAGTAGTAGCAGTGGTCGTAGTAGTAGTAGTAGTAGTAGTAGTGGTAGTAGTAGTAGTAGTAGTGGTAGTAGTAGTAGTAGTAGTAATAGTATTGCTGGAAAGAAGACCAGCACAAGAAAAGATTAGTGATTTCTCAAAGAGCAAAAGCACAAGGTTGACAAAGCTTTGCTTAATCACTCTGTGCCCAGATGCCTACAGTGAAAGCAAGAGTCAGGTTGGTTGGCTGCTGTCCTTCGTTATCAGAGGTTGGTTGACTGCTGTCCTTCATTCACAGAGGACCAAAATGACATTACTATGTTAAGAGTCAAGGTGCAGTGAGTCCGACTGTGGCTGATCAGACCAGTATGGGCTCAGAAGGTTCTCACACAGGTTGGGCACAAATAGTCCATATGAACAGAGGCAGGTGCAGTAGACAAGAAAGGACCCTGGCTTTGGAATTGTAGAACTTGGCTTTAAATACTGCTTCTGATGCTTACTGTTTATGACCTTGGGAAAAACCAAACCAAACCAAACCAAACTGAGGAATATAGATCTAATGCAAATTCTTCATTTTGCAAATGAGGGTCCAAAGGTCCAGGAAGGTTGGATGACTTGTCTGAAGCCACGTGGAACCAGGAAAGGGTCAGAGCCAGGATCTGGACCTTGCTCCTCAGGGGTAAGTATTCCTTCCATTGATTGCACCATGCTTGGGAGTAAAAAGGAGTGTGTATTCCTAGCTTATTCTAAGTTGAATAAAAAAGCCATTAAGTCAAAAATAACTAAATGGGTAATACTTCTGAAATATGTTACTATGCTTTTGTTTTGCCTAGGCTTATGATTTCATTAGAGTAAGGAAACTTTTGGTATAGACAACAGCCTGGTGGAGATGAGCGACCCAAAGAATGAGAGATGTATGAGGCACACGGAAGTTGGGCAACACAGTGGTCAGGCGCCCAGTACATGGTCACAGGCAGAACAATAATAATAGTAAGAATTTAAATAGGATTTTAAGATTTGCAAAGTGCTTTACAAATATAACAATGACAACAATAATAGCTAACATTTATATAGCCATTACTATGTGCCAGGCACTGTGCTCAGTGTACTTCACAATTATTAATCTAATTTGATCCTTGCAATGAATTGGGGAAGTGCTATTATTATCCTCATTTTAAAGATGAAGAAACTGAGGCAAGCAGAGGTTAAGTGACTTGCCTAGGGTCACACAGCTAATAGGTGTTTGAAGCTAGATCTGAACTCTAGTCTTTCTGACTACAGCCCTAGTACTCTATCCACTGTACCACCCAGCTGCCTTAAAAGCTTGAACCCAGGTCTTGACATGAAGGCTAGACCTTTAAGCCATTGATACAAATTACTAGAAAAGAAAGAAAATTTGCAAATGTTACAGACAAATAAGGAAAATGCCTTCCTTCTTGTCCCTTATCCTGAGCAGCAAATTCTACTAAGAAATGAGCAGGTTGATAGAAGGCTGTTCACAAGCCTGCTCAACAGAACTTCTGTCAGCTTCTCTAGTTGGCTTCCAACCAAATGCATGCCCAGTGGGACGGGAAGCAATGCATAAAAAAAGGAAGAGATTATCTCCTTCCTACATAGCAAAGAGAAATAACAATCTCTCTTGTTGGTCCTACCCAGGGGAGAGACTTAAACTATGAGTAACTGTTGGTCTTCTAGATGCAGTGAGAAGACAGGAAGAAACTTCTTTTCTTTCCATGGAAAAAGAGTTGGCAGAAAAAAAGAGAGTTGTTTCATGCACAGAAATAAGGGAACTGAGGGAAATTACCTACTCCTCGTGTCCATACATGGCAAAAGATCATTAAGATAAAACTTCTGCCTGGCAGGAGTAGAAGACCACTTACCTAGCTTACAGAGAACACTGAAAATGATCACCAGCTATCACAGAGCTGAAGAGGAGCCCCTCTCATCCCATTCAGCTAATAGCATCTGGGACTGTGCTAGGCCTAGCAAATGCCCCATATCAACAAAAGGCAAATGCTGGTTTCAGGTTCAAGTGGCAGTGGGAAATTTACATTGCAGCTTGAATGTACTCTGAGATTAAACAGAGGAGACACTGAGATTTCTGGAGGAAGGAAGAGTAGGATAGCTAGGGGAAAGGCGATAAGGGAAGGATGGTGACAGAAATCTAAAGGATATCAATTGGAGGAGACCATGATAACCTATGGAGACTCCCTTATGGCATTTCCTAATAGAAGCTTAGGCAAATCACAATTCCATTGTGACTAGACACATAGCAAGGGTTTAATAAATGCTTTTTCATCTATTTATTCATTCATTTATGCAGTTTCAAAGTCAAATGATCTTTTATTTCCCACTGAGTAGGAAAATAAAAGGACTCCCTCACAATATTTCTCAAAGCCAAGGTAAAAAAAAAATGGGTCCTCTCTGAAAGAGAATGTTTAAAAAGGTTATGATTAGTCTGCTGTGTGGTAGCAGGACTGAATGATGCGCAAAGTGTTTACAAAACTCAGATGCAATTTTCAGCTTTAGGTATGAAACAGATGTTTTAAAGGGCATTTAGAGAAATAGGACACCAGGGAGGGTTGTTGTTGCTAGGCGAATAGGGTGTTTATGAAAAATAAATTATAGCGAAATTATCTGCTCTAAAGAAAACACATTTGTGGGTAGTTTTAGTTTTTGCTTTTTATTTTATTTTTTAGAGCATGTGCATACACATACACACACACAAGTGTGCATATGTATACATGTATTTTCCAAATGAGGCATACGTGTCATAAGGAAGCATAATTCTTCTCTGGTAGAAAAAGGCTTCTATGCCTGCCCTGATAAGAATCCATCAGAATAGGTAGAAACATAACTCCATTTAATAATATTCATTTAGAAGACTAGACAATAGAACCGGGCACAGTTCCCACTTTTGGGATTAGTTCCATTTCTATACATCTTAGAGAATCTCCTGAAAAGTCTGAAAAGAAGCCTTAAACTATAATAGGTCCACCTGCTCAGGCCTTAAGAAGAAATGGGAGTGCCAGTCTCTTAGGTCTTATATCATTTTCCATATTTGCCATTTCCACTTCATCTACAAGGAGAAAATCAATGACATAGAAATCAATAAAAATGAAAACTAATAGGGAACAGAGGTTTCTACTGATAACTATGCTAGGAACTGTATCATTTGAAAACTGAAACCATACTGATCAAGCCCAATTTCATAGGGGCAAAATATCATCCTGTTTTATCAGGGGGTTTAATAAGCTGAGTATAAATATACTGATGTGGAGACTTCCTAGGGTCATGCTCCAACCTGTTTAGTGTTAAATTCCTGGGTTAAAAAATAAACGGATCCACAAGAAGTAAAATGTAAGCTTCTCAAAGATAGGAAACCTTTTTTTGGATTGTATCCTAACATGGGTTTTTGCATGCAAATGTATATGAATTTAAGAGACAAGTAGGTGGCGACCATCCAGGAAAACCATTTGGAACGAAGGTCAAAAGGATATAAAACTGTGTGCATACTCTTAGTCCAGAAATATCACTGCTAGTCTGTATCTCAAAGAGATCAAAGAAAAGAGAAAAGAACCTATTTGTACAAAAATATTTATAGCAGTTCTTTTTTGGTGGCAAAGAATTCAAAATTGAGGAATGGCTGAGCAATTTGTGGTATATGGTTACGATGTAATACTATTGCACTATAAGAAATGACGAAGAGGATGGTCTCAGAAAAACCTAGAAGTGATTGTGATGGAATACTATTATGCTATAAGAAATGATGAGCAGGATGCTTTCAGAAAAACCTGGGAAGATTTACATGAACTGATGCAAAGTAAAGTGAGAAGAACCAGGAGAACATTGTACATAGCAACAGCCACAAGGTAAGGAAGATCAACTGTGAAAAAATTAGCTACTCTGTTCAAGATAATTACAAAGGACCCACATGAAAAATGCTATCCACCTCCAGAGAGAGAACTTATGACTTCTGAATGTAAATTAAGCATACTTTATTTTTCTTGGGTTTTTTGGTCTGGTTTTTTTTTTGAGGAATAAGTCTACCTGAAATAATTTTATTCAATTTAATTTTCATCCAATATCCAAGCATTTTCTTGTTTAGAGAGAGATGTCCAAACCAGCATAGTCCACCCCCACCTCCCTTCTTGCCCTCAGACATGTCCCTACCCCCAAGACATTTATAGGGTTTTTTTTAAAGTTAATTTATTTTTAGTTTTCAACATTCGTTTCCATAAGTTTAAATTTTCTCCCCCTCGTTCCTCTTGCCCCTCCCCAAGATGGCATGTAATCTGATATAGGGTCTACATACACATTCCTATTAAATATTTTCACATTAGTCATGCTGTATAGAAGAATTAGAATGAAATGGGAAGAATCATGAGAAAGAAAACAAAACAAAACAAAAATAGTCTGCTTTGCCCTGCATTCAAATGCCATAGTTATTTCTCTGGATGTGGACAGCATTTTCCATCATGAGTCCTTTGGAAGAGTTTTAGGACCTTGCATTGCTGAGAAGGGCTAAGTCTATCAAAGTCAGTCATTGCACACTGTGGCTGTTACTCTGTACAATGTTCTTCCGGTTTTGCTCACTTCACTCAGCATCAGTTCATATACGTCTTTCCAGGTTTTCCTGAAGTCCTCTTCTTCATCATTTCTTATAGCACAATAGTATTCCATTACATTCATATGCCACAACTTCAACCATTCCCCAATTGGTGGGCATCCCCTCAATTTCCAGTTCTTGGTCACCACAAAAAGAGCTGCTATAAATATTCTTGTACATGTGGGTCCTTTTCCCATTTTTATGATCTCTTTGGGATACAGCCCGAGAAATGGTATTGCTGGGTCAAAGGGTATGTACATTTTTATAGCCCTTGGGGCATAGTTCCAAACTGGTCTCCAGAATGGTTAGATTAGCTCACAACTCCACTAACAATGAATTAGTGTTCCAAATTTCCGAGATCTTCTCCAACATTTATCATTTTCTGATGAACATTCAGACTTCAGAAAAATATAGAAGGATTTATATGAACTGATGCTGAGTGAAGTGAGCAGAACCAGGAGAACATTGTACACAGTAACAGCCACAGTGTGCAAGGACTGATTTTGATAGACTTAGCCCTTTTCTCAGCAATGCCATGTACCTAATAATTTTCCAAAGGACTCATGATGGAAAAGGCCATCCACATCCAGAGAAAAAATCATGGAGTCGGTATGCAAAGCAAAGCAAACTATTTTCTCTTCTGTTTTGTTTTCTTTCTCATGGTTTCTCCCATTCATTTTAATTCTTCTATACAATATAACTAATGCGAAAATGTGTTTAATAGGAATGTATGTAGAGTCCATATCAGATTGCATGCTGTCTTGGGGGTGGAGGGGGAAGAAAATTTAAAACTTAAGAAGTGAATGTTGAAAACTGAAAATAAATAAATTAATACTTTTTTTTAAAATTTTAGCGTTTTCCTGTTTTGTCATGTTAGCCAATCTGAGAGTTGTGATGTGGTACCTCAGAGTTGTCTTGATTTGCATCTCTCTAACCAACAGTGATTTAGAGCATTTGTTCGTATGACTATAGATAACTTTAATTTCTTCCTCTGAAAACTGCCTATTCATATCCTTCGACCATTTATCAGCTGGGGAATGACTTGTATTCTTGTAAATTTGACTCAGTTCTCGCTCTATTTTAGAAATGAGGCCTTTATCAGAGACACTAGTTGTAAAAATTCTTTCCCAGTTTTCTGGTTCCCTCCTAATCTTGGCTGCATTGGCTTTGTGCAAAAACTTTTCAATTTAACGTAATCAAAATTATCCATTTTGCATTTCATAATGTTCTCTATCTCTTGTTTGGTCATAAATTCCTCCATTCTTCATAAATATGGTGGATGAACTATTCTTTGCTCCTCTAATTTTGGTCTGTGCTTTCTTACACAACATGGCTAATACAGAAATTTTTAAAAATTAGCGGGAAAAAACTGCTGGACTTGTAGTCATAAAGCCCCAAACTCAACTCTGTCTCAGACATTGTGTGACCCTGGGCAAGTCACTTAGCCTCTGTCTGCTTCAGCTTCTTCATCTGTAAAACTGAAAACAGCACCTACCCCCTCCCAGGCTTGTTGTGAAGATCAAATGAGATAATATTTGTAAAGTGCCTTGCAACCCTTAAAGTGCTATATAGATGGGAACATTTCTCTTAGACAAGAGGGCAATGAGGTATATTAGAAGAACCTGGTACACTTTGTACCAATTCTTACCTATAAAACTATATGTTTTACTGCTACAAAGAAACTTAAATATTAAAAGTAAGAAGAAATATAGACTTTAATCTGTTCTTTCCAATATAAATGTTTTACAAGTTGCAAAGAATTTAGAGACAGGCTACAAAATGTGTATTTTATGGAACTGCTTTAGTTAATCTTTGCTGACTGTTGACCATATCCTAGGTGACTGAATGAAAACCAAAGACATACTTCCTGACCAAATGGCCTGTTCTATACTTTTATTTATTTTTTGTCAAGACAGCTAAAAGGCTGTGGTCATCAATGCCAAAAACACTGGACCTTATACCATCTCCAAGAGAGCTCTGTCATCACAGGACTTTATTCTGTGATTTTCAAAATTACTGTGCAAAGGACATCCTTAAGGTAATTATTTATGTCTATCATGTGAAGAATAATAGGTGGAAGTATTGTTTTGAATGTGCTATTCACAGACTTATGTACCACTTCCACTTTAAAATATAAGATATTGAAAATGAGGAATGCTCAGTCTGCTGAAAAAGAGATCAAGACTGGACCTGAGATTTTATTGGCATAAGGAATTCCTGGATGAAGAAATCCTCTCTACCAATACAGGTCAACACCTTCTCTGCAATTATAGACTTAAGAGAGTTGTCTAGAGCAATGAGAGGCTAAGCGCTCAGGCTCACACATGTGTCAAGAGCGAGAACTTGAACCCCAGTCTTCTTGGCTCTGAGGGTGGCTCTTTATCTTTATCCACTACTCTATGATGCCTCTCATAATGTTAATATAAACTTAAATATTAAAAAAAATTCTAGAAAGCCAAATTATAAAAGTGGCAGTTACTAGGATCAAATTAAGGAAATTAAGATTTGCATAGATCCACAATCTCTTTGGTGTGGGAAGATTCTTCACTAGTAACAGAACGCAAATCCCATTCTCTTATTCTACACATTCTCATGCTGGGATTCTTGTCCATGGTTTCCCATAAATCCTCCATAGCTGATCGCCAGTCATCTTGACTTTTCTCCTACCGGTTGTATGTAATTCCACCAGCAAAGAATGTGTATCTGCTTCTTTGTGACTTCTAATATTGAGTTAACAGCATTTAAATATTTTTGATAATTTAATAGGAGTGAGGTGGTGCCTCCAAGTCATTTAAATTTGCAACTCTTTTGCTATTAGCGTCCTCGAGCATTTTTCAAAGGGTTATTAATAACGCTTGTTTTCTCCTTTAAAAACTATTTGTTTTCAGCATTAATTTTCACCTCGCAGGTCCATTTATCCATTGGGACTGGATGTTAGCTTTGTAAATTTTCAACAGTTCCTCCTGTACTTTATATGTCAAGTTTTTGATTGCACTGTAATGATCTTCTCAGGATTCTACTTGCTTATAATGTTTGGTAAGCATTACAAAGGCAAGGTAATCAAGTGTCCCATGAAATGATGTTTCTTGATGTCTTGGGGTACACAATAAAACCAAATCTATCAATTCCCTTCATTACTCCTCTGAGAAAAACCTGGGAGCCAGTCTTCCACTTGCTTTTAATTTCTTTATGTCTTCTGGTTTTATTTATAGCAACACTGACAATATGGATGTAGTTTAGTTCCTTCTGTGAATCAAACTGTTGGGCCAACACATTCAGTGAGAAGATGAGTCTGTTGGGTCCTACCATTTCGATTGCTTTAAAGAGCATTTCAAAAGTCTTTTCCAAATTCTACGTTTCTGCTTCCTGATCATCATTTCCAATCTTTGCTGTCTGGACCCTGGCCATCATCCTCATCTACCTCTCACTTAGATCTGGGATTCTGCCAGTGGAACCACCCTGTATTTTGAGAGATGAGTGTTTTACCTCAACCTACCTGCAACCAGACAGACACATCATCTCCCAGAGAAAATGAACCTCTGTAATTATAGAAACCAATCTGACTCCGCAGTCCTTTCTAGCTTCTCTTTATATGCTGTTTTTCCACTTTTAGAGTGTAAGCTTCTTGAGAGGAGGGAATGCCACGTTTGCTTATGTCTGTACCCACAGTGTTTCGTCACACAGTGAGTACTTAATAAATGCATTCTCTCTCTCCCCCTTCCTCTTTTCTCTTTTTTCCTTTCTTCTCCCCTGTTTTTCTCTCTGTCCCTCTCCCTCCTTCCTTTCTCTCTTCTCCTCCCACCATGTATCACTGTATTATTCCCTACTGAAAGCACTATATGCATGGGATGTTCCCAAACTCTTTGTACTTCAAGCTTTAGTAAACTTAAAACCTGTATGAGACTTTTAGAACATCCTGTTTGAGTACACAGACACACACACAGACACACACACACACACACACCCCATCTATCTATCTATATTTCAATTTTTTCCAGTTAAAGGAAAAGGACAAAAGCTTAAGAAAATTATGAGAAGGCAAACATGGGATAAACTAGGAGAATCAGTACAATAGATGTGTATAGATATGTGTGTCTTTACACACATATTTATATATAGCTATGTGTGTGTATATATATACACACTCATGTATATATACATATATAGAGGTGTGTATATACATAGATAAATATTCACATAGAATATATAATTTTAGCAGAAGGGAACAAAGAAAGAGTAAGTAGTATTTACAGTAGCATCATGATAAGATAAGCTCTACTGTAAGAAAGTACTATGACCAGTGCGATGATATATTCACAAGCGGTGGAAAAGGACTAGGCATGCTATAGAAACCATTCTATGACATAGATTTCAAATATCCTCTAGTTAAAGAAAAAGGGCAAAAGCTTAAGAAAATCATGCTCAGCTCTGAAGAGAAAATGAACATCTGTATATTTTTTGAAGGCAAACATGGGATAAACTAGGAGGATCAGTACAAATCTGGTTCATCTATATTACAGAATTAATTTAGCGATTTTCTCTCAGTATTCTTATATTTTCGCAGAAGTTAATCTGAGATATTCCCTTCTAATCTTGTCAATCATGACTAGCTTTTTCAGCTAGTTTAACTAAAGTCATCTTTGTCCAGAGCCTTTCTTCCAAATGCCATCCTATTAGTTATATTAATGACCTTACTATGGGCTGGATCAGCTTCTATTAAGGGATCAAGGTGAACAGGACTAGGGTGTCTCTGCCCCAAATCTCTCTATCACTAGGGATAGAGAGGGCACATAGTAATCTGAATATCTAGTCTCTGAGAAGGCAAAAGTTTAAATTCTTTATAAATTCTAAATCAATCAGAGCTTAAGAGCCTCACCATACCATTTACAGGGATAAATCAGAACATGTAAATTAGTTATATCCAACCGGTGGAATAAAATCCATTGGTCAATCACAAAATCTACACAGATCGAATGTGATCATGATTCCAAACCCTTCTCCCTATGGCTATTTCTAGTAAGGACTGAGAGCACAAGGATAGCTGGAATCTGTGTCAAGAGACCTCGTTTTGAAGCTTGTGGACCTTTTAAACTGGGAAAAGGTGGCTAAGTTGGAGGTTTCCAGCATCTTCTCCAACCTCCTGGTAATCTTGGAACTTACGGGGGAAAAAAGGGTTGCTTATGAGCTTCCTACTATACAGGTAGGCACTCATGGCTCAGAAGAGGTTCTCGTTGAAACGAGATTGCCATCTTAGGAAATTCCTCATTGAAATGAAATGACTTTCTTAGCTTAGTATCAGCCTGATTCTTGCTAAGATATCCATGAGTTCAGCATTTATAGCTGCCAGCTTTGTGCATTATCCAAAGTGTAGCCATGCCAGTTCAAACAAAGACATCACCATAGAAGGCTAGATACAGTAGATGAAAAAACAACAAACATTAAGTTTCAGAAGAATTCTATGGCTTTTTAAAGGAACTAATTTCTGAATGTGTTTATTATCCTTTGAAAAGTTTTACTATGCTGATTAAAAACTGATGGTCTGTTTTGGTGGTGCTTGACATCTTATCTATCCTAGCAGGCTTCAGGGAATCAAATGCCTTCCAGAATTGGGTGAATCGAACTTATACAAAAAAAGGTCTGACAGGTCAACTGTTCTAGTATGTACAAATACTGCAGGCTCTCAGGAAAGAAATTCTTCAGTTATTGGAATATTTACTCACCTTGAGAGATTTCAAATGTGTACCGCTTACAGGGCACAGACTAATGCATGGATAGTTGGAAAAGGTTGGGGAAGGTTTGAGTTGTTTTTTGGGGTTTTTTTTGCATGATCTCATCATCTTTTTATACTTTCAGGGAAATGGTATTTGCAAAGTCTAGGATTACTTGAGGAAAGCAAAGCTATTCCACTGTGAGACACCAAATAAAACTCACCCAAGGGAACAAGGTCTGGTAATGGACATTACCATTATTTGTAAAAGAGAACTCTGAAATGGACAGAGTACTGGGCTTGAAGCTGGAAGCCCTGTGTTCAGATCCTGGCTCTGCTACTACTTCTCGACCCCAGGTAAAATCAGCACTTCTTTTGGCCTCAGTTTCCCTCTCTGTTAAATGGGGATGACAGTACTTGTACTATTGATGTGGCTAACACTTTGTTGACCTTAAAGCACTAATAAATGTGAGTTATTACTATATTCTTACCTGCCAATGGTTATTGAATCAACCTCTTTGGTTAGGTGATATTCATAATAAGAAATGTTACCACTGGAAGAGATTTCGTGACAGTTGATTTATCATGCAGGTTCTACATAGGAATTTCAACCTCGTCTCACAAAAGATGCATTTTATCAATGCTGCCAGTGCCTAGAATTCTGTTCAGTCAGACATTAGTATTCTAGCCTGGTATCCTGAAAGCAGAGATGCCATCTTCTTCCTGACAAGGAAGCAGGTGTCTATAAATTCTTTGGGCCACAGGTTTTTCGTTTGCAGTACGACCTCCCTAAAATACTCCTGCACGAGTTCTTGGAATGGTGAGAGGCAGTCAGGGTTGTTGTGAAGCTCAAAGGAGATAACTGATATAAAGCATAGTGTAAACCTTAAAGCATTATGTAAATGTTTATTATTATCCTTCAGTTACCAAGCCTCAAATCTGTTGATGACATCATTCCTTGAGCCTTCTTGCTTAGCTCAAGCAATGTTTACAGAGCAATATGGGAGACGTGCTGGTAAATGTTTAACAACCAGGTTCTCCAGAAAACAAAAAGTATGCACATGCTTTTAAGTCTACATTATGAACACTTTGTTAAGTCTCTAGCACTTCTTAAACTGTGGGGGTCTTAAACTGAAAGGGGTCACAAGTGGAAAAAGTTTAAGAAGCCTGAAGACAATCAGCAAAGCAATAAATCAAGGCCTGATGTGTATCCAGGATCTCTGAGGTCTAAATGCTCACAGTGAAAGTTTAACAATTTGGCCATAGCAAGGGTTGGCTTCTAAATCCTTCTGAATGTAGTGCTCCTCCATACCCCATCAAAGACTGGTGGAGCAAATACAGAAGAGAAAGTGTAAGTTAACAAGGGGGTACCTTGGGTCCACTGTATTCATGATGGAGGAAAATAATGTTGCTGGAAAGCTAAAGGCCCCAGTAACAACAGTGAAAGAGCATTTTTTTTTCCTGGAGGGCAAGAAAATCAAATGAGAAAGGGCTGCTCGACCTCTGAGTCAATAATTAATTGTGCAGTAAAGAAACCCAGTTATTCTATCTATGAGATCACACAGCTGTATGCCCTTTATTCTATCTTTATGAGCAAGAAGCAGATGACCATCATCTGTGATTCTGTGTCAGCTAGGCCGTAGAGCAAAGCATTCTTTATCTGGGAAGGACTTTGACAGTTTCAGAAGGTCTTTGCAAGTCTAAAAGGCTGAACTCTTATGACTCTTCTAGGTCTCCTTGACCTTCTTCATACTGCCCATCCCCCACCAAAAGAAAAAAGCTAACATGAGGACTTTCCCCAATGATGAAAATTCTAAGATCCATCCTAGGACCGATGTCCATTTTCCCCAGTGTTACTTTTGCATTACCAGTTCAGAAAAAAATCATAGGTTTAGTGATGGAAGGGACCCTTATTGCATAATCAAGCCTTTTCATTTAATAGATGAGGAAATCAATGGCATGCAGAATGATTAAAAGACTTGCTCAAAGATCCACAGCTGGTCAGTGACAGTGTCCAGCTGGCCAGTGGCAATGCCAGGACTGAAACACAGATAACTCGACTCCCAGTACAATTCTGACTGAGAAAAAAAATCACTAAAATTTCCACTAAACCACACTGTCTTTTGTGGTAACTGCCATGTAAAATAATAAGCTTGGGTCACCTTCCACTATCACATTTTACTCCTCCTCAAAAGATTGGATTCTCAAAAAGGCAAAGAGCAATATAATACATTTTAAAAAGATATCCATTTGAAAATTGTTGAAAATTTGGAAGTTTTGTATTTGGGTCTTAAACTTCAGTTATCCAAAAAGTCTGCTCATTCAAAATATTTTAACCTCCTCCCAAAATGCCAAATAACTGAGCTTTAATATGCCATACTTTGTAAAATTCCTCATGTTAGGCCTTTCAAAAGAGCTTGCCTCATAATGGGTCATGGCTCCAAATGACAGAAACAGGGAAATTCTGAAGACTGTTCAGTAGTACAGTATGTGTTTCTACTCACTATGTCAATCATATAATGTATCTCTTTGAATTCCACTGTGACATTTAAATTAGGATAAAACTTGGAGGAGTGAAACTCTCTTCTCCCTGTGTATATTCTATAATGAACCATCCTCCATTTTCATATCAGATGAGAATCAACCCATCAACAATTATCTGCTAAACATCTACTATGTGCTAGGTGCTATGTTTAAGTATAAACACAATCAATGAAAAAAAATTCTTATTTATAAGAAGCTTACATTCAACAAAAATTCAGGAATCTAATACAAAATTAAATTAAAAGAGTGCAAAAGATTCATCTAGATCAGAGGTTCCCAAATTTATTTGGCCTACTGCCCCCTTAAAAAAAATTACTCAGCACTCCCCTGGAAATCTACTTTCTTTAACCCTTTAACGGTTTTTTGATATTTGCTTCATTTCAAAATATATATAAAAACATATTTTAAATGATGCATCTTAAATTTATTATAATTTATGTAAATTATAATATTTTAATATTTATTTATATAATATATTATTGTATATTATATAAATAATTACATATAATAATTATATATAATTAATAAATAAAACACAATACATAAATATAAATAACTACATAAATATTATTTATATTATGTATACATATATAATTATTGTTATATAATTATATTATAATTATAAACTATATAATTTATTATAAATTTGTGGATTTTTTCCTGCACTAAAATTTTGATGATGCAATATTGCTTCATGTAACCATATAGTATGGTATTATAAGCAAGTCATTACATGCACATATTCCTGCTGATGCATGCTGGACTTCCCGACAATGCACGGCATGCTTGCCTGCCAACACTTGCTTGTTAAGACCTGTTGGGGGACTTGACCAGACCACTGATTGGTTATAACTTGCATTTTAAGTGTTTATTTGGAAAGTAATGTAATCACTACTACTTTAACTGTTACACAAGAGATGAAACATATAGGAATGGTTTTTCAAAATTTTCTTCTCTTCTCTTGTTTCCTTATGCTTCCACCACCCCCTTATTTTTATTCAATGCCCCTGAATTTCACCCGAGGCTAGTACTGCCCCCTGGATCTTTCCAGCACCCCCCAGGGAGCATTATCACCCACTTTGGGAACCTATGATGGTCACCATGTTTGTCCTATCTTTTAAATTTTCTGAAGAAAAATGCTAATTTTGAACTTGTAAGGGAGGAGTATTTGCCAAAAAGTTTCAGATTTATTTTTTGAGGCAATTAGGGTTAAGTTACTTGCTCAGGGTCACACAACTACTAAGTGTCTAAAGACACATTTGAACTCAGGTTCTCCTGACTCCAGGGCCTGTGCTCCGTCCACTGTGCTACTTAGCTCCCCCAGATTTTTTGAAAGACTTATTTTTTCAGATTTAAATGACCAACTTTACAAATATCAATTTATGAGAAGCTTCAGTTAACAACTAAACAAATATAAATATTACCTCCAAAGAATCACTATCACATTCCCCTTCTTCCGTACTTTTCCCTTTTTCTTCAGTAATAGTATTCACCATTTCAAAAAACCTGAAATGAAAATGGAAATGCAGATATAAAAAAGGAAATTTTAAATTAGCAGCCCATAAAGTTCAATGTGGCATCAGTGCACAAAAAATAGCTAATATTGTACCTATCAAGGCAGCAAAAAGCTAATGCGATTTTCAAAAAGTTAATAGTTCCTTCTGTATTGTAGGATTTTCCCTGAAATTTCCCACATCACCACTTTATTCCAAAGCATTTTATAGTACACAAAAGTACTACACACAGCCTTATTCCAAAGCATAAAAAGATGGGGTATGACACGAACCTTCTGGGATACATGATCTGTGCTGGCTATTTCTTCATGTTTCAGAAAAGGCATAGACTGAGAGATGCAAAAACGAATATAGGGAAATTGGCATGTAAAGAGGTCTAGATGAAAAAAGGGGTCACTTCTCATGCTAAGACAAGCATGCTTTGCTTAGGAACTTCTCTGGCAAAGACTACTGAAGATAGCATGGTCCATCACATAGGAAGAAATGCAATTCAGAAAAATGATGACCAATTAAGATAAAATTAATAATTCGCTTTGATTTAGTGGAGATTTTTAGTAGCTAGCAAGAATTGCTGAATCATTTGAACTATTAAGAAGAGAGGAAGAAGATTATCAGTCTTAAAGGGTTTTCTAAATTAAGGGGCTCACAGGTATCACAACATCTGGCCCTTGGCTTGCTTTCATTTAATCATCCATGTTTACAGTATCTGGAGCATTTCTTCATAGACTGCTGAACGAAGCTTGGGGCAGCTAGGTGGCACAGGAAGCAGAGCACCAGCCCTGGAGTCATGAGGACCTGAGTTCAAATCCACCCTCAGATACTTGACACACTTGCTAGCTGTGTGACCTTGGGCAAGTCACTTAGCCCCAATTGCTCTGCCCCTCACCCCCCAAAAAAGAAAGAAGCTCTAAAGGGCTAAAGATCCAAGATCAGTTGAAAATCTGTGAACAAACTCAGAGGTTTAACCTCGCACTTTGGAAATTGCTAAAGATGAGAGCAGATAGGCAGGCTCAGTGTTGGAGGGCTTGTAGAAATAGGCACAGAAATATACTGTTGGTGAAGTTGTGGCTTGGTCCGACCATTCTAGAAAGCTATTTGGAATTATGTTAAAAAAGTGACTAAAATGTCCACACCTCCAGGATCCAAGAGTGCAGGGGACGTCAGACTTCCAAAGAAGGAGAGACCCCATATATGCCCAAAGATTCATAGCAGTGTTTTTCGTATAAGGAATTGGAATCAGAAACCCACTGATCAAAGATGAAGAATATGGAAGTGCAGGAAGACCTGGTACAAAACGAGATAAGGAAAGGCAGGACACCAATACAGACAAAGCAGCCGGTCAGTCAAAAGACCTGACTATGTAATAAGCATGTGCCAGGGATACAAAGACAGGCAAAGATATGGCCCCTCCCCTCAAAGAAAACCACATTATAATAGCAGAGGCAAGAAGTAAATAAATAGGCATGGACGAGATACACACAGAGCAGGTGGAAGGTAACCTCAGAACGGAAGGCGCTAGCACCAGGAGGGATGATGGAAGGCCTCCAGAGAAGGTGGCATGTGAGGTAAGTCTTCAAGGAAGCCAAAGAAACTAAGAAGCAGAGATAAGGAAGAGAACGTTGCAGTCATGGGGAACAAGAACATTACAGGAATGGTGGAAAACCAGTGAAAAGACATGGAAATTGGAGCTGGACTTGCAAGGAGGCCAGTGTAGATGGATTTCAGAGTAAATGAAAAGGGGTAACGTATAAGAAAAGAGGCAGGTTATGAAGATCTTTAAAAGTCAAACAGAGGACTTTACATTTAATCCTGGAGTATGTAATATGGAGCCACTTGAGCAAGGGGATGACATGGTCAAGATTTCATTTTAGAGAAATCATCTTGGTGGGTGAATGGAGAATAGATTGGACTAGAGAGAGACTTGAGGAGGGGAAATCAGTTAAAAAATGAGTGCAATAGTGCAGGTGAGAAGTGATAAAGGCCTTAACCAGGGTGGTAACAGACTCAGAGGAGAGGAGGGAGATGTTGTAAAGGATCGTAAAGATTAAACATTTGCCAATTTGATTTCAAGGGCAATTTCAGGGAGAAAAGGATGTTTTAGGCTAGAACAATTTCCTGAAACTGGGCCAAGGAATGGGTCACAGAAATCAGATGTGGGTTGAGCCGGACTGAAACCAGTCCTAGTAGCTTAGATCCAATATTGAAGATTCAGCAAATAGTTTAGATGTGTGTGGTGAAAGATGATGAGGAGTCAAGGATGGCACCCGGGTTGTGGATCTGAGTGACTAGGAGTATGGCAGTGGCCTCAATAGTAAGATGGATCTTGGGAAGGGGGGAGAGTGTGGAGTGGGAAGATAATGAGTTCTGTTTTTCACTTGCTGAGTTTGAGAAGACTAAGCAGCATCTAGTTGAATGTGTCCAAAAGGGAGACAGAGTCACAATGTTGGACCAAAGGAGATAGTTTCCAACTCTTCATGACTCCATCTGGGGTTTTCTTGGCAAAGATATTGGAATGGTTTGCCATATCCTTCTCCAGATCATTTTACAGAGGAGGAACTGAGACAAATGGAGTTAAGTGACTTGCACAGCTAGTCAGTGTCTGAGCATGGATTTGAACTCAAGTCTTTGTGACTGAAGGCCAGGTGCTCTATCCACTGCACCACCTAGCTGCCCCTCTAGGGGATAAATTAAGGATGAACATATAGATCTAAGAATCATCTCTATAAAGATGCTAACAACTCATGGGGAACTATGGGATCACCAAATAAAATAGTACAGCTCAAAAAGAGAAGGGGGACCCAAGACGGTCTTGAGGGATCCTCATGTTGAAGGGATGTGACACAGATGAAGATTCAGTAATGGAGACTGGAGAGTAGTCAGACAGGTATGAGAACCAGGGAAGCGCAGTGTTATGAAAATAAAGAGAAGACGAGGAATGCAGAAAGAGAAGGTGGACAGCAATGTCAAATGCTTTAGAGATGTCAAGTAGTGTGAGGACAGAAAGAAGACCATTAGACTTGGAAAAGAGATCACTCGTACCTTTGGCGTAGGCAGCTGCAGATGAATGATGAGGTCAGAAGCTAGGTTGTAGAGAGCTCAGAAGAGAGTGAAGAGCGAGGAAGTGGAAGCATCTAGCACAGATGACTGATTTTCTCAAAGACTTTAGCTGAGAAGGGGAGGAGAACTATACCATAATAACTAGCAGCATGGTCAAATCATGCAAGGATTTTTGGTGTCTTTTTTATAGAATGAGGCAGACTGGGACATTTTTGTAGGCAATGGAGAAACAATGAAGATGAATGATATAGGAGCAAACTGCTGGAGAAGATGGGAGGGGTTGAGATCAAGGGCATGTAGTGCATTTGGTCTGAGCTACAGAAGGAGGCCTGATCATCTCAGACTGTTGTCGTCCAGTTGTTTATCATTTGTGTCCAACTCTTCATGACCCCGTTTGGGTTGTTCTTGGCAAAGATGCAGTGATTTGTCATTTCTTTTTCTAGTTCATTTTTATAGATGAGGAAACTGAGGCAAACAAGGTTAGGGGACTTGCCCAGGGTCACAAAGTTAATAAGTGTCTGAAGCTGGATTTGAACTTAGGAAGATGAGTCTTCCTGACTCCAGGACTGCCACTCTATTCGTTGTGCCACTTAGCTGCCCTCTCTCAGATTGTGGTGAAGCAGAAAACAGAGAGAAAAGATATCTTAGTGATGTCTGATAAGGAGGAGGGGAGAAAAGAGAGCTCTCTGTGTATATCCTTAATCTTTTCTTTGAAAAATGACAACAGTAACAAAATCAGAACCAAAACTACTAACTTCTAACAAGTGAATTATCTTGTTTTTTGCTTAAATGTATCTTTAGATGGATTTTTCCTCCCCAATAGAGAATAAAGGTCTGAAATCTAGTCTCTGTCAAAGCATTCTTTGATGTCAGCAGAGAGTTTTGGCATTTGGAAAATGCAAAAGAAATATTTAATCAAGGGTAAGAACAGAATGAGAGCACTACAGTTTCACTGAGGCTGGCTTTAAAATTAATTCATCATGGTTGATTATCCATCTCACATAAAATTTTATGTGTTCATGAATATGTCACTCAAACCAAATGATTTCCACAGGAGTCAAGAACAATTAACACATGCATTTTTACTGACCATTCTTCTATTTTAAAATTGTTCTGTCTAATAAAAGGGTTTCTGCCTTAATCACAGTCATTAGTAAATGAAAAAGTATCTGAATCTAACAAGTTTCTTTGCATTTCTTTTCTTATGTCTTAAACAAATAATTGGCTTTTAGAATTGAAATGTAAACAGAAATATAATTAACAACTTTGCTAATTTCCTATATTTATTTAATATAAAGTAGGAAATACATAGTTTCCAACAAGTAAGTAGAATTTTCTACAACAAAAAATACAAATAAATTTGTTAAATTTCCTACAAATTTTGTAGCTATACATGATACAAGATTAAAGATAATGCTATACTTAAGAATCACGCCTTAAAATACATACATATGCAAATACAAGCAAATATTACAACTATTCATTGTACAGTCAAATCTTGATAACCTACATGGGAGTTATTCACCCCAAATTTTAAGTCAATTGGCCTCTACTATCCAACTTCTATTCCTAACATATGTTCAGTCGCTGTATAATCAGGGAATAGACAATATTTTAATTACCTATCTGAGTAAAATACATTTTAGGAGGGTAAATCTGCTGGGAAAAATTATATACTGCTTTCCCAGAAAATTAAAGATAAACGATTTTTTAAAAATTACCTGCATCAGTGCTTTGTCTCATTAATGTGGGAAAATGAGTGTTGATACTTACAAAGGAATTTATGAAAGACAATTGAGGTAATCAAAAATTACAGTGATCACATTTAAAATGAGATAAAACCCGTAAACTAACCAATGAAGCTCAAATTAACATTATCCCTGTGGGAAGAATTATGCTTCCACATAAAGTTTGATCTATTAAAGAATACCAAAGATTAAATGGCTGATGAAAAAAAAAAACAAAGAACACAATTAGGTAGTATTAACTTATACTAAGAATTAACACAGCTGGGAACCCTCAACCGAGATTGCATGTTCATTCATTAAAAGAAAATAATGATCAGGTAATTTCATTCCCCCCCTTCAAGATGATGACTAATACATACTTTTTGCAGTGAAGTTCTGTACAGAAATAGATTTGAAAATCATCCGAGTTGTGAAGCACGTATAAAAAGCAGCATCGTTCCTCAAACTTTGAAATACTGAAACAAGACAAGTAGTTGTTAGTTAAGGAAACACGACCCAGTAGGCAGCTGGGGACTCAGAACAGAGATAGACATACTTTACACCAAAACCCAATACAGTGACTGTAAGCAGCAAAACTCACAAATACTGTGGAGGGGTTTTTAAGGTGATATTTCCTGTGTAGCAATGATAAAAAGTGTTTAACGCAGTGAGTCCTATCCTACATCCTCATGTACCAGCAGTGAAGTACTACTCAGTATTGATGGCCATTCAGCACCAATACTTGGTGACTGCCTACTGATGCTGTCCCTGGGGGGTTGGTTACAGAAGGAAATGGTCAGATGGTCTGTGGCAGCTGGTAAAATGATTTAAAAGAAACAGAGTCTATTAGGACTTGATTCAGAATAAGTGAAATAAAAGAGATGAGCTATAGGCTGATGTGGGAAGCAAAGCAGATCTGGCTGAGCTCTCCTACAGGAGTTCAGCCATAATATCTACTACATAGGTAGGTATACAACTTTCTCAGAGTCAGTTGACAACAGAACTGAAATTAGAATTCAAGTCTCCTAAGTTACTACCGAGTGCAAGGACTCTGGCAAATTCTATTTGACAATAAAACACAATGGATGTTTTGAAATTAGCAATGCCTAGTAAACTTGGTCTGGTGCAGTGGATAGAAAATCGGACCTGGAGTCAGGAAGACCTGAGTTCAAAACAGGCCTCAGACACTTACTAGCTGGGTAAGTCACAACCCAGTTTGCCTCAATTTCTTCTTCTGTCAAATGAGCAAATGGCAAACCCCTCCAGTATCTTTGCCAGAGAAACCCCAAATGGAGTCACAAAAAGTTGGACATGACCACAATGACTGAACGACAACAAAGTAAACTTGGAAATGGATTCCACAGAAAATAAATACAATTAAGGGAGATTGTAATCTTTACTTAATATCCTTCACAATATTTACTGCCTAATATACAAGTCTTACATTGAATTAGGAGTATAACATTTACGGATGGAGAGTAGCATGTCATAATGGAGAGGGTAATGGACTTGAAGGCTGAAGGATACAGGTTCAAATCTCATCTGAGCCACTTAGTAGTTGTATGACCCAGAGGCAAGTTATTTAGCCTGCCCAAGACTCATTTTCTTCAGCTATAAAATAAAGGTTTTGTACTTGAAGGCCTCTAAGGTTCCTTCCAGATCTAAATCCATATTCTATGACAAAATCAGAAGATTAAAAAGCTAAAACTGGGCTAGTGTTGATTGAGATGCAATGCAGTAACTATAATTATTTTCCTTTATTAATTCATCAATAGTTATTAATGCCTCCTATGCACAAGGCACTATGAAAATGGTTTTAAAATATTTAAAAAATAGCACAGGCCCCTGCCTTGGAATTTTAAAGGGGGAAATTAATTGGTGGGAGAAGCATACAACCTATACACAAACCAGAATAACATAAGGCAGGGAACATAAGCAGGCAAAGGAGAGATCAGGACAAAGGGTTCTGGGAAAATGTGAGGAGGGAGAGTCTTTCACTGGGAGAATCAAAGAAGACTTGCCTTCTTGAGTTCAAATCCAACCTCAGACACTAGCTAGGTGACTCTGGGCAAGTCACTTAACCTGTTTGCCTCAGTTTCCTCATTTGTAAAATGAGCTGGAGAAGGAAATAGCAAGCCATTCCAGTATCTCCGCCAAGAAAACCTCAAATGGGGTCCTGAAGTCAGACACAACTAAAATGACTGAACAACAATTAACAATCACCCAGCGAGTGGTTGAGGAAGATTGCTAAGACTATAAATTGGAGACAAGATGCCTACCTGCATTGGAAGAGGCAGCTTCTTCAGCTGGGAGTTCTATATAACAATGAAATCACAGATCCAATCCTCCCTATTCTATATAGGTCTGGGAATAGTCAGCATATACAGAGTTTTCAAGAGAACAGATATATAAATTCAACAATCACTTATTAGGCACCTGCTTTGCACAAGGCTCTGTGATAAAGAGATGACATAATACAATATCTGCCCTTGAGAAACTTATATTTGCTAGGGAGAATAAGACTTATACAAAGAAAATGAAAATGTAGAGAGTGATGAGGATAAAGGAGAGGTTGAGACAGTTTCTATATCCAGATGGGTGCCAAAATTCTTGGTTTCTCTGTTTTTCAGTTCTTTTGAAGTATATATGAATTCATATTCCTTAAAAAACAACAACCCAAACTACTGAAATTGGTAAGAGCTGGTCTACTTTAAGTTTAGATAAAGTAAGAATCCATCAAACTCGCAGTGAAGCTTGACTCCAAACAATAACCTTGTTCTTTTCACAGAAATTTGGCCTGGATCTCTGATTTCATTAGTATGGGAAACTCTACATGGAAACGTGCTTCACTGATGTGTACCAGCAACACATACATGGGTAGCAACTGACTACTATTCTGAGAAGATAAATGACTGGCTTACCAAGCCAGAAGTGTCAGAGGTAAGGCTTAAGGCCAGGTCTTCTGGACTCTAAGGATCAGGTTTTCTATTCACTATCGGACATTACTCTTACTTAGAGGTTGACTAAAAGAAATTGCTTAATGTTAAGTGGACTGTGTCTTCATTCTAACAACCTTGTTATTGGCTATAGGAGAGATGTACCTTGGACCTAAGTCCTCCTGGGTGGTAGGGGAGAGAGAAATATTTAGGCATGAGAGTACCAAAAGAATTTCATAAGACCATAGACTAGAATTGGAAGAGATACTAGAAAACATCTAGTCCATCATCTACTTTTCACAGATGACCAAACTAAGCTCCAGAGACATTGTCACCTGTCTGCGGTCAAAGAAATAATAACAGGGGCAAGATTTGAACCCAGGCCCTATGACTTTAAAATAAAAGTTTTTAATTAAAAATTAAAGTTTTAATTTGAAATTTTAATTAAAAATTAATTTAAATTCACTTAAACTTTAAATTTCTAATTAAATACACTAAAATTTTGTAAAGATACAAAATAATTAAAAATTTTAATCAAAAATTAATTAAAAATAAAACAATTTTAAATAAAAACAAAATATTATAGTAGCACTGCCTCCCTCTAAATAGAAGATGGTTTTATCCACAAGCCTATGTCATGGCATAGATCCAAAGAATAGTCTTAATATGTTTTGTTTTGTTTTTGGAGGGGGAGGGCAGGGCAATTGGGGTTAAGAGACTTGCCCAAGGCCACACAGCTAGTACGTGTGTCAAGTGTCTGACACCGCATTTGAACTCAGGTCCTCCTGACTCCAGGGCCGGTGCTCTACTCACTGCGCCACCTAGCTGCCCCAAAATAGTCTTAATATGAATAATAGATAACATTTATATGGCCCTTTAAGGTTTACAAAGGATGTTACAAATATTTTCTCATTTGAGCTTCACAAGAACCCTGGGAAGTATGTATTCTTATGATCTCCATTTTATAGATAAGCAAATCAAGGTAGGTCAGATGACTTGCCTAGGGTCACATACTCAGTATCTGAGGCCACATCTGAACTCAGGTCTTCCTTACTCCAGGCCCAATACTCTATTCCCTATGTTACTTAGCTGTCTCTTAAAGTCTTAAAGAGCTGCCTAGGAATATGAAAGGTTACAGGATTGGTGCAGGGTCACACAGATAACATATATTAGAAACAGAACTTGAATTAAGGTCTTCCTGGCTTTAAGGCTGGCTTTCTATCCACTACCCTTACCTCTAGTTGGCAAATGTTGGTTGACTGATTAAAATTAGCTCACCCTTTAATATTTTTTATTTTCTGTATCAACGTTTCACCTCAACTCCCCAATGACTTATTTTTGATAGGTGACTGATTTTGCATCCAGTACTAAAAGTAAAATTATTATTGCAAACATATCCTTCAAATACTACTAATGATAATTGCTAATGTTTATTTACACTTATTTATGTTACTTATTAACATTTATACTTATTGTGTGCCAGGATTTGTCTTGTGCACAACTATTATCTCCTCTGATCCTTACAACAACCCTGGGAGGTCAGTGCTATTATTACCTCCATTCTACAGATGAAAAAACTGAGGTAAACAGAGGTTGAATGACTTGCCCAGGGTCACACAGCTGGAAAGTGTCTTTGAACTCATGTCTTCCTGACTCCAGACCCAATACTCTACTTTGCCATTAGCTGCCTCAGTTAGCTTCAAAATTATGATAATAAGAGTGAACAGGGCTGGTCAGCTTCCATCATTAGAAAACTAAGTGAAGTTTTTTGCGTTCATTGTCATGACTGACCTCCCAACAAGATATGCCAGAAACACATCTCTACTTAAGTTTAACAAAATATATCAAATAAAACTTACCTTACTCCTCTGACAGAAGAAGCACTAAAATTCCACTCATGAATACCTTTCTAAAACACAAGGACAAAAAAAGAAGAAAAAAAGAAAAAAGTTATAAAAGGAAAATAAATAAAAAACACAAAGGAAATGTGAAATAAAACATACTTCCTGTCTTTTGTAGGATGTACACAGTAATGATAAATGTAAAGGTGAAATCTTTTGAGACTGGGACAAAGTGGAGGAGAGGTGATGACAGGGCTGAGCAGGACCATGTCCTGTTTCCATCCAAATGCTACACACTGCCATCCACGTTGTTGCTGCCAATACTATTTAGGGTCCTCGTGCATAAATAATTCTCCAGGAATAAATTTAGTGCCTCTGGATGGACTCTGAATGGATTCTCTCAGGTCACTGGAGTTATAGTTGCTGTGCTAAACTATCACCTGGTGACCTGAGAGCTAGAGCAGGTTTGAAAAGTGCCTGGGACAATCAATTTCATGAAATTCTAACTCTCAATTTTCAAAAATTTAACATAAAAATTTTTTGACAAAATTTTGAAGGAAAAAAAAAAACAACCACCTACCGCTCCGGAAAATTAAAAGAAACTCAAACATTAAAGGCATGGACATTTTCATTTTGAGAAGCAAAGCTCTCATTTGAATGTGTCCTTTAATGATTTTTAAAGTACTGAGTCATCATCCTTTGAGGATGTACTTTCTCAGAGTCCACAAAAATGATGTTTTTAATCCTTTAAAATAAAATCCCCTAAAAATAAAAACAAAGAAACAAAGCAAAAACCAGAAGGGTCTGACAATTGCTCTAATTAAGTCAACATCAAAAGATTAAAAGGATATAAAATTAAATTTTCTAATATAATTTTAAACCTTAGGAAACAAACATAATGTAATCAATGCGTGCACTTGTGGCCATAAAGGCAAACAAAATGAATTTGTGGATTAACCCTTTCATACACACACACGGAGGGATAAAAAATCCATTCATACCTCAATTAAATCTACTAGACTTGCTCACATTTGTTATAATCCATAGCCTTTACGTTATTTCTTTTTAAAAGAGATACAAAATCCATACACGCCTCAGTGAAATTTACAAGACGTCACTTTTGTTATATATAGCCTTTACATTATTTTTTTGAGAGATACCAAATCCACACATGCCTCAGTGAAATTTACAAGACTGTTCACATACATATGTTATAATAAAATATAGCCACAATGACAACAGCATTGAAGGTAGGAGTGCAGTAGAAAGAGGGTTCAAATTGAATCCAAGAAATCACCATTTTGAGTTACCGTAAGGGTAAGTCACCTAGCTTTTCTGAGACTGAGTCAGTCGCCTAATCTGTAAAATGGGGATAATAATGTTCACCCTACCCATGATCTGTAAAATGGGGATAAAAAATATTTGCCCTGCTCACGACACAAGGTTGTCATCAGGAAGGCAATTTACCAGTTTGAAGTGTTATTTATGTAAATTGGTATTTTTAATATATTCCCACATACATGAACTGGCTGGTGCTTATGCCATAGGGAGCAATGACAATGTAACAGCAAATTCAATCCTAACATAACCCTGGCTCAGAAACTTTAAAACAAACAGGGAGATGAGCTTAGGCTCATCCTAGACAATAAAACTCATCAGTCAGGCAGGTAGCTACCTTTCTGGCCAAGTAGTAGGTAGAGGAGGCCTGGGGTCTTGACTGGTTCAGAACTAACTTCTTCACCTCAGCTATCAGCCAAATCTCTGAGGTTTTTCTACTTCATCCTATTCAGTTCAATTTTACAGCTATTTATTAAGCCCCCAGAATGTACAGGATACCGTATTAAATGTCGGGGAATCTAAAAATGAATAAGAAAAAAATCTTTGTCTTTAATGTTTTGTCCTTAAAATCCTGTAAGGGAGAAAAGAGATGTACACAGATGGTTGAATAAAAAAGGGAATGGGAAATCCCTAAGATGGCTAGGCCATGAGATTTCCAAAGATACAGTCACAGACATAGAAGGACTACATATATAATCAGTTAGTTCATCCCCTTAATTATTCTAATGAGAAAACTGATGCAGAGAGGGGTTAAGGGGTCACAAAGTCAGTAAATAGCATTAGGACGAGACCCCAGACCTAAATCAATGTTCTTTCCATTTCTCTATGTGGCTTATGAAACTCAATTTTAAAGTTCATTGAGATATTTTTTCCAGTGAATTTTGCTATTTTTTTGGTTTCAGAATTAAAGTTGTTTTGCTTTTTTCTTTCACTTTGTCACACTGTTGAAAACAGACATATTTCCTTGCAATCTCTGACCACAGGATTTCGGGGAGAAGCAAAGCACAATTTAGTTTTACAATGGCTCCATAGCAACACAATATCTATTGCACTTTCTAAAAGGAATGCCTGAATAATTTTCTTCAATTCCTAGGTTTATGAATCTCCCCTTCAGGTTTGCCTTTATACCTAGCAGCAGTAAGGTGCAGAGTGCATAGTAGGCACTGAATAATAATTGTTTACATAATTGAATTAAGGTGTTTTTTCAATCTTCTTCAAACATTGGGCATAAACTAACAAATTTGATTAGAATCTTGGAAATACAATAGCATATCATTAATAGCAACTTGCAATAATGATGGGAGATGTTCCTGCAATTTCATTGATAGAGAGAATTAGTGCTTGAAAACATCCCCCTCTACGAATGCAAGTTGGCATATCCTCTGCAATTTATAGTCTTAGATAGCCACCTAGGGCAATAAGACATTAAGTGATTTGTCGAGGGTCACAAGTATATGTGTCCGAAATGAGACCTGAATCCAGGTTTTTCTGAATCTGGGGCCAGCTCCCTATTCATCTTATAAACTACCTCTCAACTTCTGATATATGATTTTAATACAATTCATTGAACATTAATAGTGTGCACACACACGTGTATATGTATGTATATGTATATGTGTTTGTATGTCCTTACAAAAACAAAATAGATGTGCTCAAAAGAGACAAGCAATCATTTTTGAGAAAGTTTGTAGCTTCTTTTTCAAAAGGATCAAGCACATTTTCAAATGAGGAAACTGGAAATTAAGGGTGGTTAGATGTTCATTCACAATCACATAAGTTGCGAATCTGAGACTAGGATCTGGGTGTCCTGGATTCTTAATGCAGGGCTTTCTGTACTTCCCCACACCTCACCTTGCTTCTTCAGGGAACCATGGAAAAAGAACCAAGTAAAGGCATGTAGTGAAGACACTATTTTCTTGACCACCAACAGTATGTATTTTTTTTGAGGAACCAAAGCAAAAGCCCCCTTCAAGGAGAGCTCTTATGAAGCTTTCTCTTTGATTCCCTGAATGCACTATCAGCCATATATCTTCAACCAAGTCAGACAGAAGGAAAGGTCCAACATATATCAATGCATTCATAGCAGCACTCTTTATCTTAGCAAATAAATAAAGTAGGTGCCTGTAAGTTAGGGGATGGCTGGAAAAAAAAGGAAAAAAAATGATTTGTACATAATGAAATCTTACTGTATAGTAAGAAACTTACAAGTATGAGGAATTCTAAGAAACGTGGAAAGATGTTTTATAAACTAATATAGAGCAAGATAAGCAGAACAAAGAGAACAACATGCACAGTGTCAATGTAAATGAAAAGATCACCCTGGAGGAAAAGATGACAAGAGTGGAAAAAACAAACAAACAACGAAATACACCCAAGAACAGGTAATGCAACATACTGTCCCCTCACAGGAAAAAGGAGGGTGACCAGGAGAGGATACTGCATACTTGGTCAGATGCAGTCATTGTATTAGATGTTTTTGATTAATTATTTTTATTTGTAGAAAGAAAGGGTTCAATTAGGGTGGGATGGCAGGATTTGAAATTATTGTGATGCATTTATAACCTGTATCAGATCCTTTGTGTCTTGGTGAGGGAGGAGAGGAGGGAGAAAAATTTGGAACTTAAAATCTTTCAAAAAATGAATGTTGAATATTGCCTTTACAGGTAACTGGAAAAAATAAAATACTATTAAATGGAAAAAAAGAAAAGAAATAAAAGAAATAATTATGCTATAAAGACAAAAGACATTAATAATGAGTAATTTAAAATTTTGAAAATAATTTCAGAATGCCCCTTCTTTCTCAGCTTAATTCAAATTGATCTGCCATATTTATTCATATTTTTTCCTTCCTCCTAATTTGAGGAGAAAATACATTTTAAAAATTTCCTTCCATAATTCTCTTTATGGTTGTTTTTTTCCCCCTTGTTTTGAAATGCCCCTTTTCTCTCCTTCTCTAAGGAAGCAGGACTAGCTAGCTGCTTGTCACTGGCTAGAGTAGGACTGAGAGAAAGCTGGTCAGTACTCACCTTTCCACCATGGCACAAGTACTTCTTATGATACTTCTTTGTCGTCTCTGGTCCCTGCCTACTGCCCCTAGTCTGGGGACATAAAGCCCTTGGAGCTCCAACATATATCCAATTTCTTGGGATATATGTGGTGGACTGAGTCACAGCAGTTGTGAGAAGAATTTGTGGACCAACAGTACTTAAATTCTAAACTCAAATTTGAGTGGACGAAGAGTCCCGAATATAAGCTGTTTCTTGTTCACAGACACCCAACTTCACTTAAAGCAGTTATTCATTTTAAGCAGTAAGGAAATACTGAAGGAAGAAATGTTTGGAGATCTGGGTTTCCATTAACTTTGCCACTGACCACTGTATGTGTAACTCTGGATGGATGAGTCAATCATTTTGTAAATACAGATGAGAATCTCAAAGACTGAAATTTTTCAGAAAAATAGTGTGGAATGCTCAGAAAATCTCTTGTTTAAGAAGAAAAAAAAGTGAGAAATGATTTAAATATGTGAGTAAACATGATGCATCAAAGTTATATTTCTTCAGGGTTTAGTTAATTTTCAGATAAATTGCAAAAAGAAATGTTCTGCCTTTATTTAGAAAATAATGCCATTTCATTATTGCCACTAGATAAATAAAACCTGATGAAGGGGTTGTTCAATATATGTTATTTATTTACTTGAACCAGAAAGCAGCTAAAATAGCAATGATGTAGGCCAGATTTGTTTATAGCTTGATCTCCATTATTTATAGCTAGATTTTAAAGCCTGAGAACTATTTTTTCAGTCGTGTCCCACTCTTTGTGATCCCATTTAGAGTTTTCTTGGCAAAGATACTGGAGTGATTTGCCATTTCCTTCTCCAGTTCATTTAACAGATGAGGAATTGAGGCAAATAGGGTAAAGTGACTGGCCCCAGGTCACACAACTAGTAAGTGAGGCCAGATTTGAACTCATGAAGATGAGTCTTCCCAATTCCAAGCCCAGTGCTCTATCCACGGTGCCACCTGGCTGCCCCAACCTATGTAACTACTCTAAAACAAAGAAAAATGAGATTTCACAAAAGCAGAAATAATAATAATTCATATTTACATAATGTTCTATACTTACAATATACTTTGGGGGGGGGGGGTAGTTAACTGGGATTAACTGACTTGCCCAGGGTTACACAGCTAATAAGTGTCTGAGGCTGAATTTGAACTCAGTGCTCTTGAGTCCAGGGCCAGTGGTCTCTCCACTGCACTACCTGGATGCCCTTACAATGTACTTTTTACAAGCCCATAGGATTTAGAACTAGAGGGGGCCTTCGTAATTGAAATCCCACTGGTCCAACACCATCATTTTATAAATTAGAAGGAAAGCCCAGAGAAATTAAATGATTTGCTCCCAGATGCAAAGGTAGTAGGTAGCAAAGCCGAAATTCAAACCCATATTCTGACTCTAAATTCGACGCTCTTTCCACTCCTCCACAAAGGACTATTTCTACACATCATCCTAGTGATGTCAATAGCATGAACATTGTTTTGCCAGTTTACAAATGAGGAAACGGGTTTGAGAGGTAGAGACAACTTGTCCAAAGTCAAACGGCCAAGTCAATGTTACAGCTAGGGTTAGGACTCAGGTCTTCTTTCCTTTAACATATAAGAACTGGACACAAACAGGGTAGATATTTTCATTAGAAGTTTTTAACATTTAAAACAAGCTTTTAGAGTGGCTGGCATAGGAAGAGGCAGCTATAGACCTGGAGTTCTCTTAAGGAAAAAAAAAAGAATGGTGAAAATGTAAGATTCAGACTAATTCCTGAGCCTGTCTTAGGAATTAGGACTGTAGTTGTGAGTTCCTTAATTTTGGGAACTCTGAGACAAAGACATTTCCTCTACTAACGCAGGTGAGTGATTTTTCTGTAACTTAGAGTCTTACCCAGAGCAGTAAATGGTTAAACACCTTGTCAAGGGCCACATAGCCAGTATTTTTAAGAGTCAGGATTGGGACCCAGGCCCTTCCTAGCTCCAAGGCCAGCTTTCTGTCCATGATAGAAAGATTAGATCTATCTAGACCTCTGAATTCTAACAATGCAACAATATAATACTACATATATAAGTATATACATAAAACATTCTTTAGTTACAAAAGACAAATTTAAAATGTTGCAATTCTAAGCCAAAGAATCTCTAAGCAAGAGAAATGAAAAAAAATATTCACAAGTAGCTGGAAATGATATTCGTTTTCCAAATAACTCTGGCTTACTTTCTTTTCCTTTTCTTCCTTCCAATTACCCCTGGCTACTCTCTCTCATTCTCCTGGCTTTGCTTCATCTCCAAATTCTCTCACCCCATTTTCTGCCTCCAAGTGTCCTTGAATAACTTTTCTCTTTCCATGCAGGCTTCCCAAAAATCTCTTCTCCTTTGCTTACAATTTTCTGTCTCTATCGTTTCTCTCTGTTTTTCTGTTTATAGCTTGGATAGACTGTGTCTTCTAAGTCATAAAAGTTTTTATGTGTATACAAGAAGCATATCACGCCCTATTCTTACACATACATATATGTAACATTTTAAAAATAAAATCATAAACATTTCATTCATATATATGTATATATATATATAAATTTACTTTGGCACCTGTTTAATGATGGCATTTTTCTAGCTTCCATGTATATGTGTTGTAGTCAATTCAAAATTAATGCTACAAACCAAATTCATCTTTTCAAGATCTCCAAAGTGCCTGAATTTTGTCACAGCACCATTATTTTCCCAATCACTCATATTCAAAATTTTGGAGAAAATCTTTGACGTCTCTGTCCATGACACATATGCAGTTAGTCTCCAAGGACTGCTTAGTTTTTCTTCAAAATGTCTCATGCATCTGTTCCTTTCCCTGTTCCTACTGCCCCCATCCTGGTCCAGGTTTTTAAATCTCAAGTAGGCATTACTAGAAGAGGCTCCTGGCTAGCCTTGACTCCAGAGTCTAGCCTAGTGCATTATGTGAGTTCCTGCCAGACTTCTGTTGTCATTAAGTTTTTTACAGTCATGTCCGACTCTTCATTGACCCCATTTGGGGTTTTCTTGACGAAGACAATGGTGTGGTTTGCCATTTCCTTCTCCAGCTCATTTTTACAGATGAGGAAACTAAGGCAAACAAGTTTAAGTGACTGACCCATAGTCCCACAGCAAGTAAGTGTCTAGGGGCAGGTTTGAACTCAGGTCTTCCTGACTTTCAGCCTGGAGCTGTATCCATTGTGCCACCCAGCCATCCTGTCTGCCCAACTAATCATCCTTAAATATTACTTTCATCAGTCTAATTCCCTATTCAAACCCATCAGTGACTGCTAATATCTGACTCCATCAAGGCTAAACTGCTCACCAGACTTTCAAGTCCCAACACAATCTGGCCTCTCTATCCAACTTAGGTCTGGTCTATTCCCCAAATATATTCCCTCCTCTCCTGTGACGCTAAGTCCTCCTTGTAGCATAAATTTCTTCGTTTCTGTTTGTGTACCTTTGCTAGAGTTCTCTGTGCCTTCCTTTAGCTGAGTCCTCTGAGTTCCCTTCTCCCAAAAGCCTAATTAAACATTTCCTACCAGTCAAGGCTCAGCTGAAGTCCTACTCAGATGGCTTCCTTGACTCATTCAATCCTTAGATTTTTCTTTTTTTTCAAACATGCTTGAGCACTTGGAACCTTTACTGCACAATTTAGAACTTAATCACGTACTGCATTCCACTGCTGATTGGGATTGGATGTGTACAAGCTTTTTAGCATGATGTTTTCAGCCATGTTGTCAAATGCTTTCAATGAGGATGAACATGGCCGTCAAGGTCAGCTACCGCACTGATGGTAAATTCTTCAACTTGAAAAGACTACAAGTCAAGTGGAGGGAGTGTTGGTGCATGACTGTGCACTCAATGCAGCCTCTGAAGCTGAGATGCAACAAAGTATAGATCAATTATCTGCTGCTTGTGCTAATTTTGGCCTAACAACTGACACCAACAAAATACAAGTGCTCCATCAGCCACCACCACCCCCTCTATGCTTGGAACCACTGGTTGCAGCAAATGGGGAAGTTCTGAATGCTGTGGATAGGTTCACTTACCTTGGTGGTGTACGTTCCAAGGAGGTACACGTTGACAATGAGGTTGACACATGCATTGCCAGAGCTAGCTCAGTGTTTGAGAGGCTCCAAGAGAGAAGAGGTATTAGACTGACTACCAAACTGAAGGTCTACAGAGCTGTTGTGCTGGCCTCATTGTTTTATGCCTGTGAAACCTGGACAGTCTACTAGCGCCATGCCAGGAAACTGAATTGCTTGCATTTGAATTGTCTTAAGAAGATTCTGAAGATGACCTGGCAGGATAAGGCACCAGACACTGAGGTCCTTACTTGAACTAAACTGCCAAGCAGCTGGCCACATTGTTTGAATGCAAAATATATCTTTGTCAAAGAGACTATTTTATGGAGAACTCACACAGGGCAAGCGTTCACATGGTGGCCAGACAAAGCGATACAAGGATACTCTCAAGGTCTCTCTTAAGAACTTTGGAATTGATTGTGTGACATGGGAGACACTGGCACAAAACTGCTTAGCATAGTGTGCCCACATCAGAATCAGAATTGAAAGAGCTCAAAAGAAACACAGGGTGTGCAAATTTAGAGAATCCACCCCAAATATTCACATGCCCAACCTGTGGTAGAACATTCTGAGATGTACTGGCCTGATGACACACACTGAAACTTGACTCTAGAAGAGTGATGTCATTTTGGTCCTCTTCGAGAACAAAGGACACCAACCAACCAAACAAACAAACAATCTTTTCCCTACACCTGGAGAATAAATTTTGTGAAAGCAGGGACTATGGTTTCTATTTCCTCTGTAGCCCTCGCCAAGTCTAGCACATTTCTAAACACAAAAAATACCTGCAGGCTCCTAGTAGCATAGATTTAGAGCTGAAAGTGATTTTAGTTATTATCTAGATTTAGAGGAAGGAGCTGACATGGCTTCTGTTTTCAAGGCACTTATTATCAAGTCACATAAAACACGACCACAACAAAATGACAGCAAACCATAAATCAAGGACATTATTTAATGCTAAATTGTGAAGCAGAGATTCTGAGTGTTCTAGGAGGTCTGAGAAAAGAGAAATTGGTAAAGATTGGATTAGCCAGGGCAAAGATAGGTCTTGATTTAAACTTTAATTTATAAGAAACATTTGACTAGGTAAAGGGGAGAAGGGAAGATATCTCAGCTAAAGAAAGAGGCTTACCAAAACCCAGAAGCAGTATATATGTATACAAACATACATATATATACCACCTGGCCTACCCTTTGCCTCCTTTGAAAGCCCTTGTTAATCACACTTTGTAGATCACAAAGATCTATTCTGAATAATTTAGTACAAGGAATATTTTCCCTCGGTCTTTATCCATATAACATTCACATATCATGAAAATGCAACAGACTCCTCTCTGAGCCTTGGGGTGGCTACCACTGTTACATGAGCTGAATGAAATTGCTTTGTTCCTACTAACATCACTCATGGAAGCACATTTAGGAGATCTCCTAAGGTTCTGGATTAAGATTCTTTCTCCAGACTTAGCAAGGTGGAGATAACTTCTGTTGCAGTAGGGGACAGGGAATGGATTTGTGAAGAAAGGAAGAATTGTCAACAGATTTATCCTGTGAATCCTGAGCTGATACCTAAAGTCTTTGGTTGGTAGAGACTATTCTCATGTGGTGTTTGATTTTTTTTCCCCAGAAGTGGGATGGATGGCATCCCAACATTTCAACTAAAAAAAAAATAACCCTAATGAAAAGGAATGACACACCAGTGATTAATGTGATAAGAAAAAACAAAAACTGTGATGTTTTTCAAAATCCTTCTGCAATGGTAATTAGGGTGGGACTTTTTTACTATTTGCTCTTTTGGAGCACTGAGGTAATCAAGTGCCTTTGATGAGTCTGGTCTTTGTTTCTTTGATTGAATCAAGAGTCTTTGACCTGCTTAAGAAACAAGAAAGCCTAGTTCGCATAGGTTTGAGTCCCATGGTTGGGATGCCCTGTGACTTAGAACAGGGTACATAAACTCAAGAGGTTAGCATTTTGTTTTGGGGCTCTCACTCACTGGAAGAACATCATGTGATTTGACCAGATGAGCCTGGTTTTGAAAATCCAGATGTTGGTGCCTCTCTCTCTGGTAATTATGTAATTCTTTGGTCAGACAGCTAGAGGCCCTGTGGGTTGATAACTGTTGATAACAACTATCTGTTGATAACAACCCAAAAACATTGACTTGGCCAAGTCATGTTTCACTCCTCTGGGGCTAAATGTTCTTGTCTGAGAAATGAAGGAATTAGACTAGAAACTCTAGCTCTCTGACACTTAATGTCTGGGTCACACTGGGCAAGTGTCTCTGGGTCGCAGTCTCCTTATCCGATATAAAACAAGGATATTGGATGAAATGGCTTCTCAGGATGGCACTAGATCTATGAATTTAGAACTCTCCCCCAACTAAACAAGAAGATGTAGTATGTTTGTGGCTTTTTTTAGTAGCTGTATAGGCCTATGGTCACAGTGTAATGGAATTTACTATCTCTACAATGTTCTGAGGTCTCCGCTATACTTGGGGTTTGAAAAAGGACTGAAAGAACCCAAAGCATAGGCTAAGTTGGCTTTATGCAGCATAAACTTCCTGAGGGTGACACAAAAGTACTTTAGAAAAAGCCTCTTTGGACACATTTCAAATCTAGGACATGAGTTCACATAGAATCAGAGAAGAAGCAAAGGAAAATGTTACAATTATGAGGTCATTCTGTGCAACTCTGCTTTTAAAAAAACCAAATACGTCTTGTCTATAATTTAGTAAATGCATATAACTCGCAATCCCTAAATACTGAATACTGATCTACCATAGTTGATTGTGCCAAAATAAACAGAGCCTCAAGCACATTTTTATCATCTACAAACAGAGTTTTTTTTCTGGTTGTACTTAAATGTTACAGGGGCCTAATTGTTCTGTGAGGCAAACTTTTCAACTAACAGTCTGGTTCTAGTAAATGGAAGCATTTACCTTGTCATCAGGAAGCACATGCCAGATAGATATTGTCTTTTCATCAGCTTCATTGTTGATAGATAAATAGGAAGGTTGATAGATTTTTGTTGGTTCTAATATTAAAACCTTGTAAATGTAAGAAAAAGAAATTAACATTTCAGTGGCTTATGAGAATCAAACCAGATGAA
>CM053627.1:109694174-109715884 GCA_028646595.1 Phalanger gymnotis
GTCTGGTTCTAGTAAATGGAAGCATTTACCTTGTCATCAGGAAGCACATGCCAGATAGATATTGTCTTTTCATCAGCTTCATTGTTGATAGATAAATAGGAAGGTTGATAGATTTTTGTTGGTTCTAATATTAAAACCTTGTAAATGTAAGAAAAAGAAATTAACATTTCAGTGGCTTATGAGAATCAAACCAGATGAAAGTCATATAATAAAACAAAAACATAAGTACATCAAAAAATCTATATGTCGGTTTTTTAAAATTTTATTTTATTTTCAATTCAGGGTACGAAACAAAACTAGAATTGGGAAAGAAGACAGTTATAAGACACCAAAATCTATACATAACATATTAATAGCCTCTACCTCAATGGGTTGTTGTGAGGATCAAATAAGATTAAAAATTGTGAAACGCTCAGCACATCAGATCACACTTGCTGTGTGACCCTGGGCAAGTCACTTAACTCTACCTCAGTTTCCTCATCTGTCAAGCTGGAGAAGAAAATGGCAAACCACTCCAGTATCTTTGCCATACATAGGCACTATATAAATGTTGGCTGCTAGTATTATTGTTATTTACACATACATAAATATATACATATACGCATGTACATCCAAACATGTGATTTGGTCAGGACCTGAGATTTCATCCATGCAAGGAGTTCTTGTTACAGAAATTCCCTCTGTAACTTAGTATTATATAACTTCCTGGTGCACTGAGTGGGGTTTGGTGACTCGCACATGTATGCATCAGAGGCATGAACTGAACCCAGGTGATGCAGAGCAGACAAAATAGGAAATTTTCCTGACTCTAAAGCCACCTTCTGTCAATTTTTCCATACTGTCTCTTTCTATGTGAAATCTTTGTAGGTTAGAATTCAACGATATTTCAGTACAAAAATTTTAAATATCTGACTGTTCCAACCCGAGAGCCTCCATTTTTGTATTTTAACAAATGAGATAGTATATGTAAAGTACTTTGCAAATCTTAAAGTGCCATGTAAATGCCAGTTATGAACAGTTATCATCACTATAGAATTGTTGTTGTTGTTGTGTTTGTCCTTCGTTCTTGAAGAGGACCACAACATCAGGGAAATGGTGACATGACTTGTAGTTGACTTCAATTTGAATGAGGGAGTACTATGCAAGTTCACCAGTCTCACTTTCTCCCCCCGAGCCATCTGGGTCCAGTGGCCTGATACTCACCAGGACGACTGGAGATGGCTAAGGATACATCATCACAGAATTACACAATTACCATATAGCTCAATGATAACTGGCATGTGCACTTGATCATCAGGATTCAGCTGCCCTCTCACCTTGGAGCTTCCTTCTGTCATGCTGGAACCCTTTTCCCACAGGTGAGGTTTTCCCAAAATGCCCCTATGTGGAAGATAGGTTCAGGCCAGCCATGTAACATTCCTCTCCCAGCTGCACTTCTGACTTTCTAGACTTTATTGCCATTCCCCTGAATGGAAACCTTGCCCTACCTTCTCTTTAAGCTCCTTGAGGAAAGGGACTTTTTAAAAAATTGCATTCCCAATGCTTAGCATAGTTCCTGGCACATAGTAAGTGCTTAAGAAATGCTTGTTGTCTTCTTGATAATGAATTTTCATTGAAGAAAGACTTTGGGGAAAAAACACTGACGTCCGTATGTTTTTTTCAGCTATACCCAGAGGCCAAGTATTCTAATGACATTCTTAGAGAAACATGGGGCAAATTTTTAAAACATAAAGAATCAACGATGTCTAGCAGTTCTGTGATATGGAGATTTGGCAGAAAAAGGCAGAAGTGGTAAAGATGACAAAATGGGAAATCATCTGTACATCACAAAACAAAGAAAAAAATACTGTGCAAAGAATCAGTCACTTAATTATTTTAAGAGTTCCTGATCTCATGAACCTTATCAAACAAACATAGCTGTGTGGTTTTTCTATCTAAATGGTATTAGAAACAAAAATAATTTATTATTTTTAGTGGGAATTATGTATACATTTAACTATGGTGATGTAAAAAGACCACATTTATTTCTCAGGGACTTCTGCCTTCAGGAGCAAACTGGCATCCTGAGGGATGATATATTTAGTCTACTTAGGAAGATGGCCATGCTACATTTCATTTTGGTTTCTGAATGGGAGTTGAGAAGGTCTGTTTCCTTCTGGGTGGTACCTCACATTTTAAGCATGTGAGGCACTAAGATGCAGATCTTATTCCAAAACACCATCCAAGTGTCCAAATGATTCATGTAGTTGGTAAGATCCAGCTTTCACACAAAGACCCAGTGATCACAACTGACAGCTTAAAAAAAAAAAGACAGGTCTACATAAGGCACAGGGGAAACTGGAAGTCGTTTCCTACTCTCTCGTTCGAAATTCAAAAAAGTACCTTATTTCCTAGAATTGATAGTACATCTAATGGAATCTTTTAAATAAAAAGTGAGGAGGGAGGGAACATGGCTTTGGGACATGACAACAAGGGGATCCAACCTTATGACTCATTGTGGTCTAAGAGTACAGATTAAGAGAGAAAGCCTAAATACACAAGGATATGGGCTATAAAAACTGTTCCTAACCATAAACCACAAACACAATGTATCTGTTTATCTTAAGGACTATTATAGTACAAGGGAAAGGAACAAGCATTTATTAAGCACCTACTATTTCCAGAACTGTAATGAGCACTTTACAAATATTGTCTCATTTGATCTTTACAACCTTGTGAGGAAAGTGCTATTATTACTGTCAGTTTTACAGTTGAGAAAACTAAGGCAGACAGATGTTAAGTGACTTGCCCAAGGTCACAGAGTTAGTAAGTGTCTGAGGTTGGATTCAAATGAAATAGAATATTCTTGTAATTTATACTATCGATGATTTAAAAAGCTCTCCTCCATGCTACAGAGTGGTGGCATCAGATTTTCTCATCACAAATTCTGTTGTTACTAATGATTCAAATATTGCTAGCACATACAGCCTAATTTGGGTGTTTTCCTAACATTCATTCATTTATCTATTTTTGGATTGAAAGAGTATTATAGTTATCATATTGCCAATTGTGCCCTGCCAAGCCTCTGCCTTGGATGACTCCCACCATCATACAGGCTGCTGAACAAAGATGGAGAAAATCCCATAACTGTTCTGATTGGGTCCACTGTAAATTTATGTTATACAACTTCGTTTAGGTTCTTGATGCTGGTAGACAATGCTTCTAAACAAACTCCATAACAACTCACTTCCTACTCTCCAAACGTTTTCAACTCTCCTCCAACTTCTCACACTTCCCCTTCCTCCCATCTAGCTGAGAACCTTATCTCATGTTTTACAGTAAAACACTGAGGTCATTCCCTGTGAGTTCCCTCTTCTCCCCTTGTTCTTATCTTCTATCACTCAGATGCCTTCGACCACTATCTCCTCTTTCACCTCTGCCTCACATGGTGAGGTGGCCTTAATCTTTTTTTTTTTTGGAGGGAAGAAGGCAGGACAATTGGGGTTAAGTGACTTGCCCAAGGTCACTTAAGTGTGTCAAGTATCTGAGGCTGTATTTGAACTCAAGTCCTCCTGACTCCAGGGTTGGTGCTCTACTCACCGAAACACCTCGCTGCCCCAAGTCTAACCCCTTTTTCTGTAGAAGGGATCCCATTCCATCTGTCATCTCTGTGCTATCACTCATCTCAGTCTCTCCCTGCCTACTGTCTCCTTCTGTACTGCCTACGAACATGCCCTTGTCTCTCCCACCCTCAAAAAAAGCCCCACTTAATTCTTCTCTCCCCTCTAACTACAGTCTTCTATCTCTTTTACCCTTTGTGTCCAAACTGCTTGAGAGAAAGCTGTCTACACTAGGTGCCTTCACTTTCTCCCTTCTCATTCATTGATTATCCAGCTTCCAACTTCATCATTCTACTGCAACTGCTCTCTCCAAAGTTACCATTAATTGGCTTCCCACAAGTCTCAGCTAAAGTCCAATCTTCTATAGGAAGCCTTTGCCAACAATCCTTCTTATTCCAGCGCCTTCCTTCTCTAAACCATTTCCTATTTATTTTTTCTACATTTATTTTTCTAAATATGTTTGCACATATTTATTTGCTTATTGTTTCTCCCACTGGAATGTGAGATCCACGAGGGCAAGAACTATCTTTTTGCATCTTTTTGTATTCCCTCCTCCCCGCTGCACTCAGCAGTGTCTGGCGCATAGTAGGTACTTAATATTTAGTGCCTGCCTGACTGAATCACTACTATCCAAAGCTTTTTCCCCTTTGTGCGCTATTTGAAATGACAGGGACTACATTTCATGAGCCACCCAACAGTTGAGAAAAAACAAAATAAAGGAGGACATGTATATACCTGCAAAACCAGACAGAACCAGCTTGAGTACATTACATAGATTCTGTCTGTTAACTGATTTCTGGTCTTAGATCATAGGTCAATCTAAGTTTACCACTAACTTGATATTTCTGAAATAGGGGAAAAGGTAATAGTTGACACTTTCACTGGAGCAAAGGCCCGCCAGGTAACATATTTAGAAGAATCCACATAGTTTTCTAGAAAAAAACAGGCTTTTCTTAGCGAAGGTAAAGTCACTAAGTCAGCCCTAGGTACTACTTTTTGAAGGAGGAAAGAAAAAAACTGAGAAATGAGAAAGGGAAAAAACAAAACCTGGATATATCGGATTAATCAACTCTTTGCTAATTAAGCTGACTACTAAGAGCAGTTTTGCCTTGTGCTTCCGAGCTCAAGGCACCTCATTCTAAGAAGAGTGACTGAGAGAACGTGGCAGAATATAACTGGAAATAAGTCAAACTGTTTAGCGCTTTTCAATCTTGGTTGTCTTGGTCTGCTCTATTCTGAAGGTCAATCAATCACTACTACCTTTTCCCTATTTGTAATCCTCAAAAATGTTGGCTAAAAAGCACTTCTACATTAACTGTAGGATAGGATGTTGAGTCGTTAACATACAACCACAAATCTTTGGAGTCATGTCTCTTCACAAGTCAGAAGGTCTTGTGGTAACGTTGTTCTCCCTGGGAAATGTGAGCTGCCATGTGTAGTGGGAGTCAGTCTCTTCAAGGTCATTGTGACACTAAAGGCCTAATGCTACTAATTTCCCCACAACTTGGTAATGTGGGTGGGTGCAGAAGAGGAAGCCACTGAATTAAGTCCTAGGGAAAAGAGTCAGGCCATGGAATACAATTGGTTCTTGACATCTAATCTGTCTATTCACTCAAGACCTAAAAAGAAATTTGAACCACATTAATACAGTGCTTCAGCAGGAGGGGAGAAAAAGATTAAGTGGGATGATTATTTTAATTGAAGAAATAAGGATAAAGGAGAGTTCAATTTGCAGGCACTTAGACAAACAGAAAGGGGTTAGAAAGGATTCAAGCTTTCCTGAAGTGGGCTTTGCCCCATGTCTGCAGCTTGTCCTTCTTGTTTGTCCTTCATTCTGGAAGAGGGCCATGACATCAGGAAGGTGATGTCATGACTTGCAAGTAAACTGGATTTAAGTGAGGGAGGGCTGTGCAAAGTCACCAGCCTCACTTTCTCCTCTGGAGCCAGGTGGAGTCAGTGGCAAGACAGAGATCAGCACAACTGGAGATGGACCCAGCTGGCCCTAACACAGACTGGGTTGGGGGAGCTTGTCTGAAAACCTCCCAGTTCACTGAAAACAACTTAATAAGCATTTGTTAAGTACCTATTTAGTGCCAGGCACTTAGCTAAGTACTGGGGATACAAATAATGAAACAATTCCTCCAGCACATAAGGAGTTTATGTTCTAATAACAAGCACATATATAAGTACAAAAAGAATAACCATACAGAGAATAAATTTAAATAAATACAAGGTAGTCAGGGAAGGAATTAGCAGCTGTGAGGGATTAGGAAAGGATTTCCATACAAAGTGAACTGTGTTTTGAAGGAAGAGGTGGATTCTATGAGATGGAGATGAGGAAACAGTTTACACCAGATATGAGGGATAACCAGTGGAAAGGCATCATGGTGGGAGATGGAGTGTTCTGTGTAAGGGGTAGAGAATGGGTCAATTTGGCTGGGCTATAGAGTGCAGGAGGGCAAGTAATATATACTGAAACTGGAAAGATGGATTATATCCAGGTTGTAAATGGGTTTAAAAGCTAAATAGAGTATTTTATACTTTATACTAGAGGTGGAGAAACCACTGGATTTTAATGAGTAGGGAGTGATATGGTCAGATCTGCAGCTAAGGAAAATCATTTGAAGGACTGACTCAAATAGGTTGAGATGTCAGGAAATCTAATTAGGAGGCTGTTTCAAATAATCTGGGCTAGAAGTCATGAGGATCTGGACTAACGTACGGATTGTGTGAGCAGAGAGGAAGGGTTAGATGTGAGAGTTTTAAAGAGGTATAAATGGCAAAATATAGCAGCTCATTAGATACGTGGGATAAAGGGAGAATAAAGAACGTGATGACAGCAAGCTTGCAAACTTGAGAGACTGGAAAAATGGTGGTGCTTTCAACAAATAGGGAAATTTGTAAGAAGGGTTGCTTTGTAGGAAAGAATAATTAATCTTGTTCTGGACAAGATGAATTTGATATTTCTTTAGGACATCCATTTTGAAATGTCCAATAAGCAGACAGTGCCTTGAGACTGGAGCTTAGGGAAAGACTTCTTAAAGGAGGTGAGATTTCAGTTGAGACTCAGAGAAAGCCACAGAACCCGGGAGGTAGAGGTAAGAAGGGAGATCATACCAGCTACGGGAAGCCCCTGGTGAAAATGCACAGAGTAGGGAGATTTTCAAATGTGAAGAAAAGCAAGAAGATGTGGATGCCATTGGATTGTAGAGTACATGGTATGAAAAGCTTGATAAGAATCAGGCTATGGAAAGGCTTTAAAAGCCAGACAGAGGATTCTGTATTTGATTCTGGATGTAATAGGGAGCCACTGCAGTTTACTCGGGGGGTGGGGGTGGGGGTGGGGTGGGAGGGGTTTGGGTATTAGCATGCGATGAGGTTAGTCTGACATTTTAGGAAGAACATTTTGATAGCTTAGTGGAGGATGGACTGAATTTGCTTTGCTTGATTATGCATGTACAAAAGTTTTATTTTGTTTTTTAATGGAAGAGGAAGGTAGAAAGAAGTTCTGAGGATAATTTCCTCCTCACCCTAGGGGAAGAAAAAGAACAGAAAGAAAGGCAGAAAGAATCAAAGATAAAGAGGACAGGTTTTGAAGTTATATACTGAATTCTTTAAATACTCAAAAAGAAAAGCAAGCTTTCCACAATGGAGGTTTGCAATTTCATGTATAATTTCTCTCTAGCTCTATGAAATATGAAAATGCTAATTTTTTGGTTTCTGTTAAGTTCTAAATAAAAGTAAAATAAAAATGCTAACTGGAACAGAGCCAAGCACCGATCACTGGCATACATACTCCACTAGAGCCTTATTCTCAAGATGGCATCAGACCACTACTCTTTGGTTTTAGCCATTCCCAGTCAAGTCTGATTCCATCTGACTCCATCTGACTCCATACCAGTATCCAACCTGTATCTTTCCATGTTTTCCATAAAAATAGCACTAGAAATTTTGTCAAAAGCCTTACTATCATCTAAATAAACTATTACCTATAGCAGTCCTCCGCTTTGCTATTCTAGTAACCATGTCATAAAAGAAAAATAAGATTAGGCTGACATGATGTGTTCCTGATAAAGCTGTAACAGCTACTTATCATCATCACTTCCTTTCTTGAGATGTTTTGCACATATTCCTTTAAAAATATGCCCTCCAATTTTCCTAATAATCAATGCCAAGCACATTGATCTGGAGTTAGCAGTCTATTCTCTTTCATTTTCTGGTATCTTCTCTTTTCCAGTCCTGTGGCACATCTCCTATTCTCTTTGAGCAGTTAAGTAATAATATCTACTAGTTTTGCTTTGGTCTTTAATTACTTTTTGAAGTCATTATGGGAAAACCAGGTAGTGTTCTGGTATCGTCCTACTTATCTTGTACAGAAGTTCCATACTGGGTATTTTGTTTCTTCCCTTTCCAACCCAAAGATTATTTTTTTCCAGATCAAATGAGAATAAGAGCTGAGCAGAAATGTTTTCTCTGTCACCTTCCATTGTCACAAGCAGCCCTACTAGCCCTTCGCTGAACTTCCTCTTTCTCTCAATACAGAAAGGCAAGTTTTCTCTTTCCCATTTCCTTTTCAATTTAACATCCTTTTGATAAAACTTGCAAGACTCTAGGCTAGCACAGTTTTACCAGCCTTTGTCAGGTACACTCCATCCCTCAAAAGGAGCCTGCCATTCCTGTATTGTAAGTAAGGGTGTCCATATATAAATCCCACTGCCAGACATCATCTTCTTAACTAAATGTTCATGTTCCAAATCTGCCTTTAATCAGGAGAAACAAAGATAATTTGCTTCCAGATGCTTTTTCTTCCTTGTTTTTGTAATTAAAATCTTCTTTTTCTTTTTTAAAGAAACAGTTCAGTCTCTCTTAGGATCTACAGTTCAAAGAGACATTCTTTGAGCCCCTCTGCCTTCTTTTATAGGAGAGAGGTCTGATTGATTATTTGGCCAGAGCAGAGAGATAAACAAGGTATATTCTATTGCAGGTCACTGTAAATTCTCCCTTTTCGCCATACTTTCTGGAAGTAAAATCCCATTTGTCATTTTTTATGGTAGTTATTGTTCCCAGCTCCTCTGGAGACCTAATCACGTAATTGTAACTCTTACCTCTTTGGCCCTTTTATAGGCACCTTCAACATCCTTTCTGTCACTTTCCAACTTCCTTCCTCTCTTTTGATTTCTTTCTCCCCAGGCCTTTTCTCCCCCACTTTGACTCCTTTTAAATTTCCCTTCCCAAATTTCAATCTCTGGCTTTCTTCACAATCTCAGAATCCTAGAAATCTGCTTTCTCACCCTCACATCTCCTTCTTGGCTCCTCTTGGCTCTAAGATGTGAACCTTTTGCTCTATCTCGATAGAAACAGGCTACCAGACCACTTGTTATATTCTCCTTGACATGGCTCCATTCTCTGACCATCTTTACCCCAACCAGAAACAAGGATTCCACTCCCAGCTTCCCCTCCCTTCCATGCACTTCTGCCCTACCTCCCTCCCAACCTCCTTTCCATTTATGTATTGTCTTTCCCTATTAATTAGAAGGTAAAACCCTTCAAGGGCAGAAAAGAGCTTGTTTGGGTTTGGTTTTGCTTTTTTTTTATGTAAACCCATGTTTAGCACAATGCCCAGCAAATAGTAAGAGCTTGATAAATTCTCCCTTTGCCCTCTCTGTCAACCAAAAAGTGCTCTATTACTGCTGACTGTTACTCTTATTTCCCTTATTGCTTTCCTCTTCCTTTCTCAATTTTGGTTGAAATTTGAGAATATTAGTCTGGTCAAAAAGTTTTGGAGGAATTTTACACCAGTATTTTCTTCTTCGATGACATTGTTTCACTGTACCGTAACTTCCCCAGAGTGGCTCTCTGAGCGACAACTTACGCTCTACCTTTGTCTCCAATTCCAACTATGTCTATGCTGAGGGCTCTTATCTTCTCCCTTTCTCCACAGGTATATTTTACAATATGTACTTGGCCAGAAAGATATCAAATTACCGTGATTTAATTCTGAGTTGCTCCACGGCTAATCAAAATTAATAAGATTTTACTGATATATGTAACTTTGTTTCACAGCTTCTGAGAAACCCCTCTTGTCTGTCAATCCAGCAAGTCAACTACCCGGAGCTCTGCCTGGGAACTTGACTTATGGCCTCATCCATCCCCACTTGCAGCTACGACGGTAGCTTTCAGACTGATGTTCGGCATCAGCCTAATGCAAGCTTGCACTCAATCTGGAAGCTTAGACTCTCCTTAGTTTGCATCTTCTCCAGGGTAAGAGAGGCAATTAAATTTCTTTTTAGCTTAAAGGTTTTTCCCTTCAAGATTCTGCTGAGTTACAGGCTGAATTTACAGATAACAATAAACAGAGACCACACTAATAGCTATAATTCATTTAACCAAGCAGAGTCGACAGAAATTTGCAAGCCACCATTTCCCATGGGGCACTCACTATGTAGAATGTAAACAGAATTGGTCACATGTATTTTAAGGTCACATGTATTTTAAGGAATCATCTTGGAGCTATCGTGAATGGAACTCGTACATAGCCTGAAGAGCCAGCAATCAGGTTTGAATTATTCTGCAATAGCAATGGTACATGGTTATCTTTTCTTTTTTTAGCAGAACAATTGGGGTTAAGTGACTTGCCCAAAGTCACACAGCTAGTCCATGCGTCAAGTGTCTGAGGCCGCATTTGAACTCAGGTCCTCCTGACTCTAGGGCCGGTGCTCTACTCACTGTGCCACCTAGCTGCCCCTGATACGTGGTTTTCTAACTGTTGTCCAGCTGGGAGTCCAAGCTGGCTAAGTGGGCTGATAATATACTCTTCAGAGTGAGGGTATGGAGAATATCAGCTCTCCCTAGCAGAAATGGGGAGAGAGGTTAGATTGTTATCATCCCTAACTTCACAGATCCTCTTCAACATGCAAACTGGTAAGTTCTGAGAACATTTTATAAAAACCTCTGTGAGCCTATTAGCATTATTTATAAAGTTTCTATTAAAATCTACTAAAATCCAGGCATGGGCAAACTGGGCTAAGCCAAGAATTAATATTTGCATTGGCTAGCATTATGACTTATTATAAACCCCCAATGTTGGTCGCTTCTGCATATTTCTTTCTCCTCCCTTCCCCTGCCCTCTCCCAACAGAAGCTGCATAAAACAAAAAAAAATTAAAACCGCATTTTCATTTAAGATTCTTTCTATTCACCAAATCTTAATTTCAAGAAACATAAAATACAAGCTAAAATAAATTTATCAGTTGTCAGAGATGTATATTATATGTATTACAAGACACAAAAATAAGAAAATCAATAGTAATTTAGCTACACCAAATGAGTTCTTCTTAGTTTTTTTTTTAAGGGAAATGAACAAAATCAGAAATGAAATTTAAGTTGCATAAAGCATACCTACCGGAAACCTAACTACTGTCACATCTGTCTTTGTGGCTTCAACCAGGAAATCCATCCAGAAATCCACAAGCTCTTGCTTGGCTCCATGTGGTTCTGTAGTTGGTTTCATAAAATGCTTATATATCAAAATGGTCTCTACAATAGACTTGAGGTACCTAGAAGTTGGAAAATTTGATCCAATTAAATCAGCATTTATTTAGAAATCTACCATGTTCCAGGATCTGTGCTAAATGGTTGGGACACAAAAACAAAAATTAAAGAGTCCTTGTCCTTATGGTCTACTGGGGGAAAATAATATGTGTATACATAATTAATTACCAAATAAATTAATTTATTACTATGTACAATCCCAGTTTTTGGTGAATTTAATGATACCAATCTTTTCCCAATAGTAGGGAGTTATCCAACTACACAGACGGGGGAAGAAGAGAGAGGTGGCGTATGGGATCTGAGTGACTTGTAGTTGGGAAAATTAGCTCATAAGTTTCTAAAGATTGGTTATAAAAGGAATGGATTAAATATTTACATGGTATCTACTACACGCCAGGCACTGCACTAAGCTTTTTTTTTTTTGAACAAATATTATCTCCTTTGATATTCACAACCACCTTGGGAAGTAGGTGCTATTATCATCTTCTTTTTACAACTGAAGAAATTGAGGCAAACACAGGTTAAGTGATTTGCCCAGGGTCACATAGCTAGTAACTGTCGCAGGGTGGATTTGAAGTCAGGTCCTCCCAATTCCAAGTCCAGTGCTCTATTCACTGGTGCCACCAGCTGTCTCTATACTATCCCATACACACAATATATAATAAGCATGTAAGGCACAGCTTGGTGTAAGGAAATCTGTCTCTGACAGTACCCATCTGACCCTAGTCAAGTCACCTGCCCCTTGCACTCACTACCTCACAAGGAAGAGTAAGTACTTCATAAAACTGAAAAATGCTACAGACATGTGAGTTATTATCACAGGATGCTAACTGGCCTAAAATTCAACTGACTTCAGACAAAACAGAATTCCAGGCCAGTGAGGGCTGTGTGCTGAACGTGGATGTTCTTATACATCTAACACAGGAGAGAACAGAACCTGAAGCCTGAAAAAAACTACTGTCAGAAAATGCTCTGCCTGCCAGGAGCCCCCCAGGCAGCCTGGAGGCAGCAACATCTGCGTTGGAATAGAGGTTATTTTTTTTTTTACTTGCTACTTCTCTATCTTTGAGATGAAATCTTTAATTCAAATGAGCTGAGTGGCTTCTACATGCCAGGAATGCCTGCAATGAGTACGGTTTTGGAAATGAAGCTCCAAACACAGATTTTGGGAGGGGGGAAAGCAGTGGGAGGTTAAGACAGTAACCTTCTTTACCTGTAGTTCCATTCTGTCCTACCAATTTTTTAAAAAGTTAATTCATGAATGATGAAACCTAATTCCATTTAAAAAAACAGATGGATAGGTAGATCTCATACACGTTGTAGATATATAATCAATCAGTCCAAAAGCACAGTTTAAGCGCTATATGCCAGGCACCATGTTAAGTGTTGGATTTACAAAGAAAGGCAAAAATTCTGTCCCTGCCATCAAGGAATTCACATTATTATGGGAAGACAACATGTAAATAACTAGGTATATGTGAGCTATATTCCATCAATCAATCAATTTATTAAGCACATACCAAGTGGCAGACATTGTGCTTAGTGCAGGGAAACAAAAAGAGGGAAGCCAGTCCCTGCCCTCAAGGAGTTTTAAATCCAAAAGATTACAATCCAGTGGAGGGAAGATGAAGGTAATCTAAGAAGGGAAAGCTTTAGTAGCTGGGGAGGGGGTGGGGTGTTGGGAGAGACCAGGAAAGGCCTTGCACAGAAAGTGGGATCTGAGCCACTTCTTTAAGAAGCCAGGGAAGTCAATATTAATATAATGTTAAAATGTGTTATTCAAAACATAAAGAAGGCTAACTAAAAATAAACAATAAAAATTCCAGAACTGAGTATGAATTCCCTGGAAAAATGAAGGAATGTACTGAGAAAAAGGCCATGGATATTGAATTGGGAAGCCTATGAATAAACTGGAGTTTTTTCCATTTTTGTGTTTATTTCATTAGATTTGCAATTGTAAGATTCCTATAATCATTAATGTGCTTAGGACTAACGGACTTGCTGTTAGTGGTTTTAAAATGTGACATAAACACCTAATTAAGCATAGGATGACATCACTTGGGTCTGAAGAAGCCCTAAACTGTATTACTCAACATTTATTTTTCTTATAACCATCATAGCTTTTCTCTAGAGTCTCCACCTATTCCATTACACACACACACACACACACACACACACACACACACCCCTACAAGTGAGTCCTATTAATAAATATAATACAGTAGCACATGTCCTTGAATGGTTTGTGTAGAAGAAAATAGTTGCATATAAGAGCATTAACTTAGCAGAAGATTACCATGCGGGTGTCTTCAGTTTAAAAAGCTTCTCAGAAGCCTGTATCACTCTCAAATGATCATTAGCAAGCACACTGGCACCAAGGAAAAATCCAACTTCCCAGTAGCTCTGGAGTTTTTCTAGATTTCCCTTTTTACCAAGAAGACTACTTAGTTTCACTCCTGAGAGAATAAGAAGAATTCAGGTTTTACAAATGTATACTTGATGCACAATATAGGACTTTCTTAAAACATAATTAACTCTTGATTTCTAACAGAAATAAATAATGTCGGTCACATTGTGTCTTCATTTATGCAAACATCTGATAATTCTTCAATTCCTGACAGACTTCTAAGAGTGTACCCATTTCTTTTAATTTTGTGACAACACTCTGAATTCTGTGTACTCTTGAAAACCAGGGCTGTTCAACTCCTGAACAGTTTTAGTGGCCACAGACAGATAAATGATGAAACCTAATTCCATGATAGAGAAAGAGTCCACATAAAAACTTTGGATGCACCAAAAAGGACTGGTCGAGCATCCCAAAGTACAACATGCAACAAATACAGTCACATTATATAATTAACCCTTAATACAGTAAAATCCTCAAAATGCATATTCTTGAAGTACATATAACCTTATAATATTTGTGGGCTTAGTTCTTTCTCTTCTTTCACACTGCTTAGTCCTGTCAATTTTGCCATAATGATAACAACAATAAAAATAATAATAGCTAGCATTTATTAAGTGCTACTTTGTGCCAGGTACTATGCTAAAGGCTTTGCAAATATTATCTCATTTGATCCTCACAACAACCCTGAGAGACAGGTGCTTATTATCATGCTCATTTTACAGATGAGGAAACTGAGGAAAATGGAGGATAAATGATTTGCCCAAAGACACACAGATAGGATGTGTGTGAGCCTAGATTTGAACTCAGATCTTCCTGACCCCAGGCCTTCATAACAACACTCAAAAATGGCCCCCTTCTCTTTTCTAATATGGCTACCATCACAGTGCAAGACCTCATAACCTCATGCCTGGACTGTTGTAATAGCCTACTGGTTGGTCTCCCTGCCTCAGGTCTCTTCCTTGGCCTAGTCTATCCTCCACTCTAGTATCAAAGTGATTTTCCTAAAGCATGTTACTTCCCCTCTCAGTAAACTCCCAGTAGCTCTCTGTCATCTTCAAAGTCAAGTAGGATAATATCTTTGTTTGATGTTCAAAGCTTTTTATAACTTCCCCATCTCCTTTCCAGTCTTTTGTACATCTCATGATCCAATGAGACTGGTTTCCTTGCTGTTCCTTGAAAAAGACATGCCATTTCCCAACTCCAGGTATTTTCAATGACTTTCCCCCTCTGTCTCTTCATCTCTATCTCCTGGCTTCCTTCAAATGACTCACCTTCTACAAGAAGCCATTCCGGATCTTCCTTATTGCTAGTATCTTTTCCTGTTTTAATTATCTCAGCATTTATCCTGTATGTGCCTTGTTTGCACGTAGTTATTTGCATGTGTCTCTTCCATTAGTCTGTGAGCACCTCGAGAGCAGGGACTGACTTTTGCCCCTTTTTGTATCCCCAAAGCTTAGTATAGTGCTTGGCACATAGTAGACACTTAATGAATGATTGCAGATTAACTGACATCCTATTTTTCCTTGAACAGTTTCTTAATCCCTTCTTACCTAGCAAGCATAAAATTTAACCCAGCCCAGCAAGAAGAAATATAAACTCTGAAGGAGTAGATTCCAAATTAATGAAATTTTATTTACATTAGTTGTGTTGTCTAGTTATATTTTAGCACAATGTGTCTACCTTTGAAGGCAGAGATTTTAAATCAAATCTGGTTTTTTCCCCCCAATATATTTTCCTTAGGCATAATTCCTAAGGTTGTTAGAAAACAAAATAAAAATATCTCTTGTACTTCAGAAAAAAATATGAAAAACATTTGCTTCTAACTTCGCAATGGTGACTGGCTTTATCAAGCCTGTCAGAAACCATACTCAGTTGGAAAATGACACCTTTGCAGAAACTCTGCTTTCAAACATCCAATTGTCATCAGCTATTACTAAACATGCAAGCAGAAATTCAGCTGTCTTCCTGTGTAACTGGAAGTAATGATCTGTCTGTGAAGAGTCTGAGTGCTTGTGACCCATTTAAAAATAAACTTACATATCAAAGAATGTACGACAACAAAAACCATTCGCAGTCTGCTTTTCAGCTATTGTACTTTTCTTCCCCTTTGCTAACTCTAGGTGCCAAGTTTCCTATATTTATTGGGCTTCTGAAAAGCCGAGCTAGTAATTTCTTTTTGTAATTCTGTGTCTTATTTACCGATCATTAAGTTCATAATAAAATAGAAACTCATGCTCTATGGGATGGAAAAGACTTGTAATCTTGCCCTGACCAGTATTTCATCACAGTCTTTTCAAACTGACTGGACAATTTCTTAAAAGCATCTTACCACTTACCGAATCTATTTAACCTTCAAGGATTTCTCTGAAATTTTAATGCTTTGTATACTAGTAAGCCCTCACTCACATAGCAATTACCTAGAACCAATCAATAAAAAACATTGTATTCTCTAGTACAAACACCAAAGCAGAAATCAATTACATAGTTTAGATTTTTACCAGGGGTCAAGAGTTTGCTATTCTGAAAAATAATTTATATTATCACAGCAATAGTTCCTCTAGAAGCTGCAACACCCACCAGAAAGGTGGCATTGAGAACTGAAGAAGGCAAAAATTGATTAACAGCCACCTCAGTGTAGCTAGACGAATGTGTCTGATATCCTGGATAACAGAAAACATTCTAGAACTGTGCATTCTGAGCCCCAAATACTGGTCTCTAGCAAAACAGAATGAATCATTAGTCAAAGGGAACCTCAGATCTTTAATTAGAAAATCTGCTGAAGAATCAAAGTGAGTTTGAAAATATCTAATAGTGAGGCATAGGGTCCATCTGTCCATAATTTTCCTCCATTATGTCTGAGTGATAGGAGGCAGGTGGTGCAGTACATAGGAAGCTGGACTTAGTCAAAAGATGGTTGTTCAATTCTGTCCGACTCTTCATGAGCCCAGGGACTACATGTAGGATGCCAATACTGCTCATGGATTGTTGGCATCTGGTTGGTGTTTTTTTTTTGGGGGGAGGAGCAAATCAAGATTTGCCACTTTCTTCTCCAGTGGATTAAGGCAAACAAGAGGTTAAGTGCTTGCCCTGGGATAAGTATCCCAAGGCCACATTTGAACTCAGGTCTCCCTGGCTCTAAGCCCCAGTGCTCTACCCACTCAGGTGCCTAGCTGCCTCCAGTATCAAAAAGATCTGAGTTCAAATCCCTCCTCAGACACTTTCTTAGCTGTGGAATTCTGGGCAAATCACTTAACTTCTCTCAGTCTCAGCATTAGTATCCTCATCTGTAAAATGGGGATAATAACAGCACTTACTCCAACAGGATCAAATGAGATAAAAAATACATGCAGCATTTAGCAAACCTTAAAGCATTATATAAAGGCTGGCTAGGAGAGGCTTCCCTTTCTCAATTTCCTAGTGGATCAACAAAGGGTAATCAAGCATAAATGCTAGGTAGGTGAGGTTTCTCTTTCTTGATTTAAATAAGGGGGCAATTACCAACTTTCCGGAGCTCAAAGGAAGATTCGAACTGGTGTCCAGCTGCCAGAAGGAGGACTGCATAATTAATTCCTGACTGTAGTGTTGGCTCAGATTCAAATGCCTTTTTGAACCTATGAAAACAAACACATAAGTTTACTTTCTAAATCATGAAATCCGGGGTGTGCTTAGCTTCTGTTTGCATTACTACAATGCTCAAGCAAGTAAAAAGATTCCACTGGCTTTCACCCCAGAGTCTCAGTCACAGTTAAGCATTCAATGGTTTACATAACCTCTTCAGTTTCCCTTCAACCACAACATACCACTTTTTGCATTTTATAATGGGGTCATAAAGGAGACCCAGTAGAAGATCAAAGATATGGGTATTGGAAAAAAAAAAAAGGTCTGCCTCTACTGAAACACACTGGTGAGGAAAGGGAGAATCTAAAAGACAAATCTCATCTCCCTGGATGTGACACTCAGTTCTGTAGCAGTTGTGCAAAAAATGAAAAATGAGAATATACAATCCACAAACGATGTAAATTAAGAAAGAGGGATTGTGGCTGTGCATAGTAATTTGGATTCAAAGACAATCAGCCTGAAATGAACCCTTTCTGTGAATATTCATGGAAAGGAAATAGCAGCCCCACATCATATGCCATTCTGGCAAAGGTTGAGAATTATGCACAAGCCCCAAGATGAGAACAGCACATCTGCTCTATTTTCCTGGTGACGCTTTTCAGTATCAGTTTTTAGACAGTTTCTTCATAAACTACATTATTATTTAGGTAACAGTGTCATCATTCAATTGCATTTCATTGAGAGGTTCTGGGAAAAAGAAAATGTTAACAAAGGGCTGTTTCTCAGGCACTCAAATAGAGAAATACAAATGTTCATTTGGTTGGTTTTTTTTAAAAGGTCTACTTGAAAAACAGAAGGGCATCTGGGTGGCTCAGTGGATTGAGTGCTGGGCCTGGAGTCAGGAAGGTCTGAGTTCAGATCAGCCTCAGACTCTTCCTAGCTGTGTGTCCCTGGGAAAGTCACTTAATCCACTGGAGAAGGAAATGGCAAATCACTCCAACATCTTTGCCAAGAAAACCCCATGGAGAATTAAGTCACAGTATCACAAGGATACGGTTGAATGACTGAACAACAACACCTTAAAAACAGAAAAAGTGATTAAATACAAAGAAACTTGCTTACAATTTGTTATTTTAAGGACACTAAGAAACTTTAAGGGTAGAAAAAATGACTTCCTCAAAGATGTTAAAATTTCAAAACGTAAATGGAAAATAGTTATCAAAGTTGGAATGATGAAATGTGACCTGAGCCAATACTACGAAAATGGGCCCTCATAGAAGGGGAAATCAGGAGACTTGTTAAAGGTCCAACTCTGCAAGTCATTTATCCTCTCAAAGCCTCACTTTCCAAATCTGTAGAATGGGAATTATACTTGCATTGCCTACCTCACAGAACTAGTGCAAGGATCAGGGCTTTGTAACTGTATGGAGTCAAAAACTGTGAGCTATCATTATGTCCTGATGAATGCTAAAGATCGTTTTCTTTCTAAAGGTGGCATTTTGAAAACTAGAACAAACCTCTGAATGAAAGCAAAAACCAGACGAGCATTAATCTTAACTAGCTGGCTCCTGTAATTATGTGTGGGAAAATAATCTATGACATTTAGCTGTTCCTTTATTATAGCTATTAAAACACTTTTTCCCCCTCTCCACAAAGTGCATGTCTTTTATATGACAAAAAAAAAAATGAAACTAAGTAAGCTGGCAGCAGGTGATCAAAGACACTCCTACCAGGGAAAATGTGATTTGTAAACCTTTCATAGACTCATGGGAATACACCAGACAATCTGTCAGGCACAGTATTAATGCAGGCAAAAGGGAGGTTCACCATTTAGATCTAAAATTGAAATGAGGAACTGGCCAATATTCGCATATCATTCCTAGCACTTGGAGTCTCAAGGGTTCCTAAAGATAATCTAACCCAACTCTCTCATTTTACAAATGAGGAAACTGAGGCCCAGAGAGGATTAGTGACTTGTTCAAGGTCACCCGGGTAGCAAGAAGACAGAGGCTTTAAACTAAGGCTGGCATAAACTGCAGTAAGCACTTAGTAAATGCTTGTTGACTGATTCAATCACCTTCCTCCTTTCTGAAGCTTCCTTTGAATTCTAAATGCCAAATGTTCTTACTGAGTCTCTGGGCACTCCTTTTCTATCTATTTTCAGTTCTTCTTCTTCCTCTCCCCTAAATGTAGGCATTCCTCAACGTTTTGTTTTGGGTCCTTCTTATTATCTTTTCTCTCCTTTGGTGACCTCATTTTCTCCTTATGGCTTCAACTATCACTTCCTTGAAGATGGCTCCCAAATCTCTCTCTAGCTTGACCTTGCTCCCAAGACACATTTTCCCAGCTATTTGGTAGATATCTTCTCCCGGATGTCCATCAACCACCTTGTACTCAACGTTTCCAAAACTAAACTCGTCATTCTTGCCTCAAAACCTGTGCCTCTTCCACTTCTCTATGTCTGTGACTGGCATCCTTTGTAACCCAAATTTGAAAGCTTAGTTTCATCCCACACAACGAAAGATCTTTGAGAGCAGAGATGAAATCAGTTTTATCTGCGTCCCTAGTTCCTAGGGACAAAGTTCCCTGACAAAGTAGACATTTAAAGTATGCTGACTTTTTAAATTAATTCTTCAACTTGTCTTTCTCACCTCCCCTACCCCCACCCAGATTTTAAAATCCTGGTGATTCTGTTTCCACAATTGCTCTCAAATCCACTTTCCTTTCTCTATTGCTTATACCACCACCACCATCACCATCATCCCAACTCAGGCCTCATTGCTTCCTGCTTGGGCTTCTGTAATAATCTTCCTTCTGTTAGTCCCTCCCTACTGCAGATCATCATATACACACCTGTCACTGCCATAACACACTTCATACTTTCACATTTCCATGTGTTTACCCTATGTCTAATCATCTAAATTATGAGTCCCAACAAACTTGTACACATTTTTCTTTTTTGGAAGGGGGGAGGGCAAGGCAGTTGGGGTTAAGTGACTTGCCCAAGGTCACATAGCTAGTACATGTCAAGTGTCTGAAGTCATATTTGAACTCAGGTCCTCCTGACTCCTTGGGCGGTGCTCTATTCACTGCACACCTAGCTGTTACCACATTTTTCAAAGACCTGTTCACATATCACCTTCTGAAAAACCTTGTTTTATCACTGCCTTTTCCTTCCTCCAGTACCCTCAACTATCTAGAAGTAATCTTTCCTTCCCTTGAATTACCCTAGCCATCTTTTGCTGCATTTCTAAATTTTACTTGAAATTCTAGCTTTGCATGTCATGTAGAAAATATATTTGAAAACAGCTGTCAGTTCCCCCAAGTCATCTCTTCTTTAGGTTGAAAATTGCTGGTTCCTCCAACTGATCCTTATATAACATGATCTCGAGGGTCTTCACCATCTTGAAGGCCCTCCTCTGTATGCTCTCCAGAATGGTTTTATTTCTTAAATTGTAGCACAAATATTTAAGCATGATCTGAGACTAGGTCAGAGTTCAGAGGGATGATTACCTCCCATATCTGGACACTACTCTTATCTCACAGAATCCTAAGATAGCATTAACGTTTTTGACTGTCACATCACAATGTGGAATCATTTTGCGCTTAACTCTCAATTTTTTTTTTCCGAGGCACTTCTGTCTAGCCAAACTTTGCCTTTATTGTACTTGTGAACTTGAGTTTTTGAACCGAAGCATAAAAATTCACATTGATGCTTCTTACTAAATTTTGCCCAATGTTCCCGCCTATTTAAATCTTTTTGGATCTTAACTCTGTTGCTCAATATGTTAAGTATCCGAAAATCTGATGAGGTTTTCTATACCTTTTTCCAAGTCCCTTTGGTCAGCCTCAGGTCCCTAGGACACTCCACTGGAGATTTCCTTCCAAAGTGATATTATGCTATTAATGGATACTCTTTGGGTACAGTCATTTATTCAATTAGTTTAGGTTCCCTTGTTTCCTAGACCACGACTCTCCATTTTGTTCACAAGAACAGCATGAACTGTTTTGCTATAATAAAAGTAGATTATATCTATAACATTCAGCTGAAGTGCCACTCTAGCAACTCTGTCAAGAAAAGGAAATTAGGTCAAGTTTAGCACAACCAGCATTCTTGAGGAGGTCAAGGGCTCTTTGTGATCACCATTCTTTTTCTTAATGCTAATGGTCCATTTTATTCTAACCATCTATAATTCTAGAATTTTTCAAAGAATAAAAATCAAATTCATTGCCTTATGGTTCACATGTTTTATTCTCTTACTTTGAAACTGGGATATGGTCCCATTCACCAGTCCTGCCATACTTCTCTTGGTCTCCATAAGATCATGGAAGGTGACTTATGAAGGAAGAGATTATCCAGCTTCAGAGAAACATAGGACAAATAAGTAGAGTACAGTCTTGCATAGATGCGAAGCCATGTATATGTCTATATGTGAGTATGATTATAGGTATCTAAGCATACGTATATGTAAATGTAGGTATGAATGTATATATGCATGAATCTATCGTGTATATATGTATACATGTGTGTATGTATAGATGTGTGTGTATATATAAATATATTCAAGCTTAACTAACTTTTTTTGGCGGGGGGGG
>CM053627.1:109716384-109755869 GCA_028646595.1 Phalanger gymnotis
AACATTTTTGGGTCATGGATCGCTCTGGTTGTGTGGCGAAGCCAACGGGCCTTGTCTCAAAATAAATATTTTAAATGTATAAGACAAAATACATAGGATTATGAAGGAAGCCAAGTGCACTGAAATAGCTATCAAAAATTATTTTTAAGTTCATGAATTTGGGGTTTAAATGGCTCTGCTTTAAAGAATTTCACACATACCCTTGCCCTATTCTTCTCTAGAATTATTTTTCTTTGTCCTTTCAAAATGTCATTCTTGATAACTTCCCATCCCAGGCCTACTAGGTTAACATGAGTGAATGAATGAAAGAAAGAGCATCTGAAGTGCTTATTATGTGCCAAGCATGGTGTTATGCACTGGCAATAAAAATGCAAACAAAGAAAGTCAGTCCCTTCACTTCAGGCCCTGACATTTACATAAATTACATATAATGGAAGCACTTGGGAAGGTCCTGGTTTGGGGCTGGTTAGGAAGTTGCATGGTGGCCTGGCTCTCAACAAGATAAGGTAATAGCTCACGAAGGCCCCAAAAGAGAGATACTGGGTTCTGGTAGTAGAGGAAGATGGCCAGAGTGGTAGAGGCCCTGACTTGGAGCTAGACAAGAACTTCCCTTATAGAAATTTAGTTGACAGAATCCCACTCTCTTCCTTCCTTTGACTCTTTGGAAACCCAGTGGTATAAATTCTAAGTACATCTCACACATGCCAGGCTTTCCTCTTCCCTAGCACAAATTCTAAGAAGAAAAGTTCACTTTTTCTCCTAGCTGTCACCGCTTAAACTTCACATACCTGTTCCTCCTTGGTGAGAAACAAGTTGAGAATAGAAGTTCACCTATTGTTTTTTATTCATCTTTGCTTATTCTTCCTTTTGAAGGATAAAATTAATATTGTGACAAGTCAATACATTATTAGGTTTTGGCACAGAGATGTCCAGATGTCCATGAATACTATATCATGCTTCCAATCTTGCTGTTTAACTCTCCTAACTAGGTGGTCTTAATAAACTCTAATGACTATCATTTCTGATTTTGCCTCCATTGCTCTTTTCCCATGCCTCCTCCCTTTATTTACTGAATTTTCTCCTATTAATATATACTCTCTTTTTCTCAATTACATGTAAAAATAATTTTTAACATTTGTTTTTAAAAATTTTGAGTTCAAAATTTCATCTCTCCCTTCTCTCCTCTCTTCTTGAGAAGGCAAGCAATTTTATATAGATTATACATGTGCAGTCATATAAAACATAGTTCCATATTAGCCACATTGCAAAAGAAAACACAGACCAAAAAAGAAAAGAAAAATAAAAAAAATCAAGTATGCTTCGATCTGCATATGAATATATATTCTTTCCCCACCTCTTAATAGTATTTTTTCTAATTACAGGTAAAGATAGTTTTCGATATTCATTTTTATAAGATTTTGAGTTCCAAATTTTTCCTTCCCCCCCTCCCAAGACAGCAAGCAATCTAATATAGGTTTTATACATATATATATGTAAATATATATATATATACACACACACATATATACATACACATACACACACAATTGTGTTAAACATATTTCCACATTAGTCATGTTATGAAAGAAGAATCAGAACAGAAGGGAAAAACCATGAGAAAGAAAAAACTAAAAAAAAAAAGTGAAAATAGCATACTTTGATCTCATTCAGACTCCATAGTTCTTTCTCTGAATGTAGATAGCAATTTCCATCATGAGTTTTTTGGAATTGTCTTGTAGCACTGTAACAAATATATATTCTTAAGAGATAATCCTATCCCACCTGTCCTTCTTTTTCCTGTTTGGTTCCCACTGAACAAAGTATATCCTTTCATAGACACATTCCAGCTAAGGGTTTCATCCCATTAAGTCTAAGTAAATCCTATAACATCCATTTTGCTTCTTTGTATTAAGATTTTTAGTTCGTCTTGTTACCCATGCTTTGTAAGCACTGTACATCTTTAGAATTAATAATCCACTTAATTCTAAAACACAACAGTCAAAAACTATGAGACGTTCCCTCTGATGTGCAATTTACTCCCTGAAAGTAAGTTACTTGTCTAGGAAGATGCAATCATCACTGCAGACGCCAAGAGGTCACAAAGGACCAAATACCACTTTGAATTTTGCTTTGTTTCATGGGTTGTCACAGACAGGCAGATAGGCAAACAAGCATTTATAATGTACTTACAATGCGCCAAGTACTGTGCTAAGCACTGTGGGTATAAAGACAAGCAAAAGGAAAGATAGCCCTTGCCCTCAAAGAACTTACCTTCCAGTAGGGATAGATAACACTAAGAGGAAGACAAAAATATGGTGGTGAGGAACAGAGAGGATACCTACATAGGGGCATGGTGGTAAAGTCTAGAGATGGAACCACAACTGGGAGAGGGAAGAAGAATAACTATCCTTGGCCCATCATCAAAATGGAAGAAATTTACCAGTGGGAGAAGAGGGCCAGTGGGTATGGCAGAGGAATGTTCCAAGTTGAGAAGACTCCTGGATTGAGGGAAGTTCCAGGGTGAGGAGGCAGTTGAGTGATGGGGACCAAATTTGGAGAAAGTCAGGTGTACCGCCAGGAAGGGAATGAAGCATAGTCAATCTGGTCCCATCTCCAAAATGGAGTCCCCAGAGGGAACATTTTACCATAGCCAAATAATTAATATCATGGCCACTAATTTGTGATGCATCTAGCCATACTTGGACACGACTGCCAAGACTATACTTAAAACCTTTCAGCAAGATAGAACCTCTGATAGCTTGTATTACAGTGCCATAGCCTTTGAGAAATCTGGGGCTAGTTACTCCCATACAGCTATGAGATATCACAGTAGAACTTAAGGGGAACATTCAACATATTTAGTAATTGTCTCATACGTATAGTGCTTTATACATAAAAACTATATGAAGAGGGAATAGAAATAAAATCCTTGGTCCATGAACTTCAGGAATTTTACAATTTAATTAGAGAAAAGTCAAACTGACATAAAAGATATGAGAATAAATAGGAAAAAACCCTTAAATTTTGTAAAAAAAAAAAAACATACACCCAAGCAGAATAATGGAACATCTGGAAGAGGGTGAAGTTAAGGAAGAGTTTGTGAAGTTTAACTATTCACATTTTAAGAGACGAATCACTGTATGAAGAAAAGAATGGTCTTTCAAACATCAAAGCAATGTGTAAAATTCATTACCACTAATTCTCTTCTTTTTGATATTAAGGTTAGATTATTAATTCTTCCAAACACTTTTTTCCTCTTAAGAGATGTAAACATTTCTTGCCTACATGTTTACTATCATTATTTCAAAGCAAAGACTTTTAAATCTCAGTACTTGTTTCCAAGTACTTGCCATTTGATCTCCTCAGTGAAATTAGCTCTAAGATCAGTAAATGAATCCTTAATTGCAAGTGGATGAAGAAGGCTTAATAGCATATGCTTTGACAAACTGTCATTGCTTCTGTATTTAGAAGTTAAACCAAACCAGGAAGGGCACACTACTGAAATTAACGTTTCTGGTAAAATACCACCTAGAGCCCATCTAAAATAATGGTAGAGCATGCGTAAAGTACATCCTAGTGAGCCAGATATCTTTCATGCCTCTGTGATACCAGCTGTGAAACTTGTATATGCAAATAATTATACTTGAACTTCATCTATTTAGGGGTATTTCTGAAATCATCATTCATGAAAGAATCCAGAGTTATGAGAATAACGTGAAATTCAAATTGCTGACTGATCCAGAGGGAAGAAAAAAGATATTCACAGTAAAATATACAACTGAAATTCTTACTTTGGGTTAGCTTTCATTTTCTATTAAAAACCAAAACAAAACATTAATACTCTAGCAACAGCCTTAAATGCCAGGCTAAGAAGTGTGGATTTCATTCTGCACTCTTGTAATGTACTTAATTTGCTACCATTCTAAAGAATTTAATCTGGAGACCACGGCTCTCCTCAAAGATGAAAGCTCGATTAGTATACATATGAAAAGATTCAAACATTCAAAAACATAGATTAATGAGTTACTATATTTCTAGATACATGTTACAAATATAGAATAATATTTATCACTAAGATCGGACTTACGCTACTATTAAAATAAAAAGTGAAAAGGCAAGTTTTGAGTAAGAACCAAATCCATTTATTCAGTTTGACAAACTATGGCACAGGATACAATGTTAAATATGCTTAATTTTTGCATGAACAAGTTTCCAAAACATGGAAGATAGTTCACTGTAGCTACAAGAAACTGGATAAAGTGAATCAAAAGCAATAAAACAAAAGGCATTCTTTAAGCATATAAAATGTGCCAGGCATTGTGCTTAGAATACAAGTATAAAGAATGAAACATTCCCTGTTCACAAGGAGCTTATGTTCTAATTGAGGAAACAAAAAGCACATGTGTGACACATACACACATATCACAGCTATAAAGGGAATAACTACAAATATACACAGTGGTTGAACAGAAAGTAACTCAATTATGAGTGTCCTTTCTTTCCGAATATATAGTCATATAACATACAGTGAATGATTAAAATTTGTAAGAGCCATTCTCTAATTGAGAGGTCAAAGGCTGACTCAGCAATTTTTAGAGGAAGAAAATCAACAGTTACATGAAAAAAATATCCCTAAATCACTAATAATTAGAGAAATACAAGTTAAAGGCACCACCTCCCACCCATCAGATCTGCAAGGTTCACAAAAAAGGAAAACGATTGCTGGAGGGACTGTGAGAAAGCAGGTACAATTTGTAATTATGCCCCCCAAAAGTTACTAAACTGTATATATCCTTTGACCCTGTGATACCACCAGTAGGTCTACACCTCAAAGAGATCAAAGGAAAAGGAAAAGGACTCCTATGTACAAAAATATTTGTGGTAGCTATTTTTGTGCTGGCAAAGAATTAGAACCTGAAAGGGTGCCCATTAGTTAAGAATGGCCGAACAAGTTATGGTATGTGAACGTGATAGAATACCATTGTGTTTTCAGAAATGATGGAAGGGGGCACTTTGAGAGAAAACTGTATAGACCTGTATGATCTGACGCAGTGAAGTCAATAGAAACAGGAGAACAATTTAAAAATAACAATAATACTACAAAGATAAACAACTTTGGACCGCTTTAGGAACCCTGACCAATTACAGTTCTGGAGGGTTCATGATGAAACATGCTACCCTACTTTCTGGTAATAATGTACTCAAAGTACAAATTTTTTTTTCCTTTCTGTACATAGCCAAAGAAAGATTTTCTTTTGCTTGAGGGTAGCTTGTTTTTTAGGTGTGGGGGGGAAGTAGGAAGGTAGAGAAGGTAGACCTAAAATAAAACTGAATTAAAAAAATTTCTTTCCAGAGATGTAGTTCCCATCTTCTAGAAGCTTCTAATCTAGTTGGAAAGATAAGACAGGTAAATGGTTACCTTTTGAGACTATGTCACATAAACAACAGAAGTCAAAAGGCAATCAATTCGTTTGACTAATCTACAAATGAATGAAAATGGCATTAAACTCAAATAGAATTTCAGAAGAAGAGCTTTCATTTTGTTTTTGGGTGGTCAATGAAAAGGTTTATGGAGGAGGTGAATCTGAATTGATCTTTTAAAATGTGTATAGTTTGCACAGAGAGAGATAAAAGAGGTAGCAATATATTAGAGCATAAAAGAGATATCACAAAGCATGCAAAAACATCAAAAAAGTCATAGAGGAAAGAAAGCACACTGTATGTTTAGAGAGCAATGAGTAATCTGTTTTGTATGAGGCAAAAGGCTCAATAAGGAAGCCAGAGATATAGTGGTATACAAATTAACTGAGACAAAGAAAAACAATTACACGTATTGAAATAAAATATAAAAAAACTTTAATACACATTGTGCCCTCCTTTTGCTGGAGTTACTTGCTTTTTTTTCATTTTATTAATCTTATCTTTGATTTTTCAGAGCTTTTCTCTTTAATTGGAATTTTTTTGATTTTATGCTATTTTAAAGTTGCATTATTAATTCATTGATCTCTTCATTTCTTCTTGTTGATGAAACTATTTAGATATAAATTTTTCCCTGAGGATTACTTTGCATGCTTAAAGTTTTAGTACTTATCTCACTATTGTCTTTTTCTTTGATGAAATGATCAATTATCAATGTCAATTATGAAATTCTCAGCTGTTCTTTGAGCCACCAATTCTTTAGGATTAAGTTATTTCATTTTTTAACTTCAAATCCTTTTTTCAAAGACTATTTCCTGATTATAATGTTATTTTGCTACAGCCAGCAAATGATGTGCTTAAAAATGATTTTCTGCTTTTGTTTTATGCCCTAGAATATGACCAAATTTGAAATTTATACATGTTTCCATTCACTAATTGCCATAAATTGATAACTTTTAACTTTTTACATGTTTTACTCTGGTTCTTAATTTCTTCCTTGATAATTTTGATAGATTTGTCCAGATCTGAAAGGGGTACATTAAAGTCTTCAAATATACTTTTGCTGTCTATTTCTCTCTGTAATTGAAATCACTTTCCCTTTAAGTATTTAGATGCTATGCTATTCAGCTTCTTTTGTACCTACAACCATAATATATTTTATTTACCCTGTTTATCTCTTTTAACCACATTTATTTACTGTTGCCATGTCTAAAATCAATTCAAATTAATTCCGTAAACATTTATTAAACACCTAATATGTGCCAGGCACTATGCTAAATATTAGAGATACAAAAGAAGCAAAAAACAGTCCCTGGACTCGAGGAGCTTACATCAAATGGCATCTAATTACATACAAAACCAGATCAAAATGACTATCTTAACTTTTATGGAGTTCATCTAAGGCATAAGAAATTTGGTTCCAGCCCCTTATTTTAACTATGTGAGACTATGTTTCAAGTGTCTTCTAAACATATGGTTGGATTCAGCTTTCTAATCCTCTCCTGTTTTATGGATGAATTCATCCCATTCATATTCATATTCATATTCATAGTTATGAATGAAATTGAAATTTATCTTCATCATATTGTCTTACAATTTTTCTCCGCTTTACCACTCTCCGTTTCGAAAAAAAAAAAGAGAGGGAGAGCATGGCAAAGGAGAAGGCATGTAATAACCCTAGTGAACTATAATTGAAGAGACTGTTCCCTTTTTTTTCATCCCCTTTATTCCCACCTGGATTCCTTTTTTTTTTTAAACCTTCTTTTCCTCTTAATATCCCTTAATGATCCAGTCTCTGAAGTTGAAGTTTGTTTTGTTTATTATTCCCTTCCCCAATCCTACCTTCTCTCATGGAACCCTCCCTCCCCTTTTCCCTTACCCAAAATTATTCTATTGAGTTTAATGTCTTACTACACTAAAACACACAAACAACTTTCTACATGTATATGTCCAATCCTTCTTTTTTTGATTCAGATTAGAGTGTGGTTCATGTGATGCCTACTTACTGACTTCCATGTTCCCATACTTTTCTTCTTCTGCACTTCAATTAGGAGACAGTAATATTCTACTTCCTTCTTCATTTCTTGTCTCATTTAATGCAACTGACGAACCTTGAGGGCGTTAGAATTCTGACGGGACATTTGTCTCTTTTCTTCCTCTTAGAATCAAAACATTTCATAATTGTTCAACTTATTCTTACTGTACATAAATTACTTTTCTAGTTTTCTCTTGACTCTTGTGTTTGTATTTAAAAGCTCCTAATGAACTCTAGTCTCTTCATCAGGAATGCTTCAACGTCCTCTATTCATGAAACATCCTCCCCCCTCCCCCAAATAAATCCAAGTCTTGGAGGGCAAATTATTCTTGGTTATAAGTCATTCTTTTTCATTTTGGAATATATTCCAAGATTTTCTCTTCTCTAAAGTTATTGCCACTAGGTCTTGTATAATTCTGCCTGTGACTCCTTGGTACTTGCCCTCTATTTTTACTTTGCCCTCTAGAATATATCAGGGCAGTTTTCATTTCAGCTAGAGATAGCTGTTGGTGAAGTGGAAAGAACATTGGGCCTAGAGTCAGAAGTCCTGAATTCAAATCCAGCCTCAGACACTTACTAGCTATGCAACTCTGGGCATGTCACTTAACCTCTGTTTGCCCAAGTTTCATCAGCTATAAAATGAGAATAATAAAAGCACCTACTTTGCAGTATTATTGTGAAGATCAAATGAGATAATATTTGTAAAAAGGGCTTAGAAATCGTGCCTGATACATATACTGAACTATACAAATGCTTATTCTTTCCCTTGCTCTTAATTTATGGTTTCATAGCATATGGTATTCAGGTTTTTTTTTTTGTTTGGCTGTGTTTTTCAGGAAGATGGAAGATTCTTAAATCACCTCTCAGTTTAGTTCTTTTAATAATTGGATACTCTACATTTTCTTCTATTTTTACACTATTTTATTTTGTTCTAATACTTCTTGTTTTCTCATGGAGTCATTGTTGGTTTGGACCATTCATATATTGAGAGTCTGCTACTTCAACAAGGGTTTTCTACCTTCTGTTCTATTTATTTTCTAATTCTTTCCTCTAGGTCTTTTATTTTTTACTCACAATTTCATTTTTAATCTCTTCTTCCTTTCTGGCTTTACTTATTTCATGATATTTGATCCATAATATTTCTTCACAGAGTTTAGTGTCTTCTCTTTACTCATATCTCAATTTCTGATTTGGGATTTGGCCAGGGTCGGGTTTTTATCTCTTTTCGGATTCTGGATTAGATATTCGGGCCCCAGTTGGCCCTAAACTTAATTTTCTGGGGTTCTGTCACTAACTTCCTTCTCCTTTGGTGTATGGGCCTGTGTTCAGAGCCTCAGAGTCTTACGTGACCTTATTCCTCTGGCCTGGGCACCCTCAGTCACAGAATCGCTACAGTCTTTCATCCTAGGACTGACCTCAGCTCGTCACAGCTTCAGGCTTCTGAATGGTTCAGCTGAACTCACATCATGGGTCCCTCATGGGACCTTTTGGCCCCTTCCAGTGCCTATGGCTTCTAGTTATTTTTTTTTAATACAGTCCTGGGCAGGGTGAAGGACTTTACTGATATTTTTCCTTTTATTTCTTGATCATTATTCACTCTGGTGCCCTTTTGACATCACTGCTTAAGTATATTTGGGAAAGGTGGGCTCCTCTTTGACTTTTTGTACTACCGTATTAATCAGAAGTCCAACTGTAATTATCTCAACATTGTTTTTGGTACACTTGTATGTGCTTTAATTCAGTGTTTTGAATTTTGAAAAGTAGCCTCTGGTAGCTGTTTGTAAGGATCTTGTATTAGTTAGCCAGTTGGGAAATGTCCATAATGTTCTGAAGAGAAAATTTGAATGTTCTTAAGCCTGGGCATCAAGCTGGTCATGCCATATCAGACCCTCTTCCAGTCCACCATCCACTCAATGTGTGCTTAAGGTATGATGAAATTCCTGGGAACATAATGTTCTGTATATCATTACGCAAAAGGATTCTATGCCCACTCTCTGCAATGTCAGTACACCTAGAGCCATGCAGGTATTATTCTCTCTTTTCATTAGCCATCACGCAGCCAGGTGGCTACAAAGCTAGATGTCCCACACATTTATGCAAGATTACACAAGAGCTTGAATCCTAAAATAATTCAACTGAGACACAAAGGTAACATATAAGCATCATAAGAATACAAAGACTTACATAGTCTTTTCTCAATTGGGTTGCCAAGGTAACAAATCATCAAAAATTAGGTCAACAGAATGGAGTTAGGGAGGGTCTTTTAAGAACAAGAATATAAAACCTGTAAAGTCTGTTAATATAAAGCAACCCCCTACTTTCTCATTAAAAACCTTAATAATGACAACAGATCTCTTAAAAGTTTGAAAACCTTGTCCAAAAATAAATATAATCTATGGTCATCTCTGTTTCTCAGCAGTAATGTATCAATAATGCATCTCATTTTGGAAACAGGTGATTTTTATACCTACCAGCTTTATTTTAATGAAAAAAAAATTAGTGTCAGGTAGCAGAAAAGAAGAAATTAGCTTTTACTTCTGTTTAATTATTGGTCTGTTATGTAACTGTCCCAAGGTAAAGTCACGGTCAGTTAATAATGTGAAAACTAAATTTTTATAATTAGGCACACAAAACTGTTTGAATAACACTGCCATTGACGTAAAAGAAAATTAATTGATAAGGCAAGACTCTCTGTTCTTTACCCAAGTTACTATGGAAAAAATGAACACATTAATGTGCTAAAAACAAACTTTGTTCTTTCAGTTTCCTGGCTATGGGCCTTTTTAACATTACAACCACAGGAGAGCTATCATTATGTTAATATCAGAGAGGACCCCAATTTGCCCATCCTTAAAGTAACTTCAGATCTTCCCTTAAAAAGGAAGGAATCATCTTTTTCAGAAACAGATGTCATCTAAAGTAATATCTGTTCCTCGATGAAAATCCATCAGTGTAAAAACACACAACTACCTTCATTGGAATAAGAAGGCCAACCTCTGGTACGCTGCTTTCCTCAGGAGCTTAATTAACTAGTGAAAAATAGAAAAAAGAGAATGAACAACATCTAGAAATGCTTTAGGAAAAGTTAAAGCTCACAATAAAGCTAGGGTCCAGTTTTAACATTCACAAATGGGACAAATACACAGAGAACCAGAATTTCAGTGTTAGCAGCGACTTCAGAGGCCATCTAAATTGAACTCATACTTCCCAAGAACCATGTCTATAAAAATTCAGAAAGGTAATCATTTCGCCTTTGCCTCAAGACCATGACACAGAACCAGTGGTGGCCCAGTAAATATTTAACACCTGATTCTCCAAAAACTCATGGCATACTTTCAAGTTTAACCTGTGTTATTTAACATTTCCATCATCACTTTCTTAAGTCTAAATAAGCAACAAAACAATAAATCAAGCCTTGATTTGTAGCATTTGCTGGTTTCCAAGGTGTCAACACTCACATAAAAATTTAAAAACCAGCTCTTACAAAGCCCATCTGAGCGTACTCCAACACACCCCTTTGTTGGAATCCACTGCCTCCCAAGGGAAGCCATTTCTCTTTTGGATATCTCTAATTTTTAAGAAGCATTTTTTTGAAATCAAGCCTAAATTTGCCTCTCTGCAATTTTTTCTAATCACTGCTCTTATTTTCTGCCTTCTGGAGCCAAAGAGAACAAGCTTAATCCCTCTTTTACATTATAACCCTTAGAATACTTGATTACAGATCTGTGTACTCTCTAAGACTTCACTTCTCTAGGCCAAATATTCTTCCCAACCACCACCACCACCACCACCACCACCACTTCATTCAACCAATACTTCTATGGAACAAAAAGGTTTTTCACCATCGTCTGCTCTCCTCTCTGGATGTCCTAAAGCTTACCAATGTCTTTCCTAAAATGTGATACCTAGAAAAGAACGCACTACTCCAGAGGTGATCTAAATAGGGCAGAGAATACAGTGAACCAGCACCTCCCTAGACCTGGGCAATACTCCTTTCTTAATGCAGCCCAAGATTACATTAGCTTTCTTGGGTTCCGTATCATATTGTTGACTCAAACTGAGTTTATTGTCTCCTAAAATCTCTAAAGGTCTTTCTTCCAAAGCACCGCCGTACTTACAAGGTTGATTTTTTGACCCTGTGTATATGAATTTAATTTATGTCTATATTTCCTCTTATTGGATTTAGGCAAAAGCTCAAGAAATATGAACTATGTTTGAACTATGAAATACTGACTACTGCAATAGGCTCCTGGCTCAAGTGTCTCCTCATTCCAGTTTATCCTTCACTTAGCTATCAAATGAATACTCCTGAAGCACAGGTCATTCTCCACCTCCACACCCCAATTGCCCCTGCAATAAACTACATTGGCTCTTTTTTACTTCCAGGATTAAATAAAATTCTCTATTTGGCTTTAAAAGCTATTCACAACTTGGCCCCTTTCTATCTTTTTTTTTTTTTAATATATTACTCCTCTTGCACATGTTATAAGATCCAGGGACATTAGCCTCCTTATGGTTCCATATACATGTCATTCCATCTCCTGCCTCCAAACACTTTCAATGACTATACCCCATATCTAGAATTCTCTCCCACCCCAGCTAAAATCCAACCTACCTGGAATTTTATGCCTTTAATGCCTGTGCCCTCCCTCTGTTGATTACCTCTAATTTAGCCTGCATATAACTTGTTTGAACATAGTTGTCTGCATGTTGTCTCCCCACAAGACTGTGAACTACTTGGGTGCAGGAACATTTTTTTTGCCTTTCTTTGTATCCCCAACACTAAGCACAATACCTGACACATTGACAACTTATTTCTAAATTTCTAAAAATTATAAAATGTGTTCCTCTCTTAGCAAAGAATATATTTATGTATCATAAATATTTCTGTTTAATGTAACACCAAATAATTCATTTCCCTAAATAAGTCAGTTTCTAGTTCTATATATATAAATGTGACATACAACTAAGTGCTCTAAAAACAGGTCTTTATGAACAAGGACTCATAATTATTCTTGATTTTGCTTTTAAGACTGGCAATGAAAAAAAATTACGAGTAAAAAATTTGTTAATTTAAATTCATCAGGGACCCTTCCCAACTAGGTATAATATAAATACAATATTTCCTTGGATAATTTCCCATTTTTCCAGTCATTCACTTCAAAAGCCTTCACAGTCTCTATCTGCAGGATTGGTGTCTAAGGTTCTTGGGTTAGAGAATCTCAGATTTTAAATGAAAACCAAAAGTTCTTTTGAAAGTTGGACTTGTTCCCTTTTTCCTGGCCAGTTCTTCTCACTGTTATAAGTGAAAAAGTCCTTCCATATCAGGAGCATAAGAGAAAATGTAAAGTATATAAAACTCATAAAACCAGACCAAATAATTTGGACTAAAAATTCTAAGCAGATTTTAAAAACTTAACAATTCATTTAAACTTTGTCATTTCCAAGACAAGCCCTGAAAATGAAGGCCGATAGAAAAATTATTTTACTCCTTAAGTTTAATTATAAAAATTGAAATTATTGCCTGAGCCAAAAATACCTTTGCTTGAATCAGGAGCCTGAGTAAACAACATAAGAAAATGAAAGCAGAACTAAAGGCAGGTTCATTTTTAATGTGTCATAAAACAAATTGCCACCAAGGTATTTTCCCCCCTCTAAGGAATTTGGTTACAGAATCATAGATTTAGGTCTGGGAAGAATTCAAATCTAGTCTCATCTAGCCTACTGCCTAGTTTTACGGATGAGGAAACTGAATCCAAGAGAAATGAAAGTTGTACTACTAGGAAAGAGGAAAACTAGTACATGAAACAAAGTTTTATTACCTCGAATCCAACATTCCTTCTACTATACCATTCGCTCAAGCTGATAATGCCCACGAATCTGTTCCACAGATTGTTATCTGCTGTTATCAATAACTAAAGTCTATGGTTCTGATTTACTCTAGTTCTATCTCCCTTCAAAAATCCAGTAATATTCTCATTCTCTCTCAATCTGTGTCTCTCCCCCCTCCCTCTCCCCCTTCTACATATATATGCATACATATATGTATACATATAGATATACACATATACACACTCACATACCACAGTGTACTCTAGTATATCACAGCCAGTGTTAGAAATTTAAATTTAGCCTCCATTCTTTCCTCCAGCAAAAATATCAAGAAGTTGTTCCCTAAAAATCTGTTGTATCTGTTACTCCCTAAAAATTTTTTTAAAAGGCTCTGATGGTCTCAAGGTTGTTTTCTCTGCCTTCTCATTTAATGTTTATATTTAAAAACGCACATAAAGAGCCTGAGGGGCTCCCTGTGACCCCATAGCCTATCCAGGATACCATATGACAGAGGAAGAACCACAGAAGATTCAGTTGATGAACCTTCCAAAGGACAGGGAACTTTACAACCTTCTCCCTTCAAGACACATGGCTTGATGAAGCTGTAAAACAGGGTATGTCAAAGAGAACCCCAATGTCATCCCAAATGTGAGCTTCAACACTTGGAAGTTCTTCCTTTTTAGTTACACCTGATAGGAGATTGCTGTGAAGTGAGGGAGCTTTTACTACAGTAAAGGGCAGCTGGATGGCTCAATGGATTGAGTGCCAGGCCTGGGGTCAGGAAAACTCTTCTTTCTGAGTTGAAATCCAGCCTCAGACACTTACTAGCTGTGTGACCCTGGGCAAGTCACTTAACCGTGTTGGCCTCAGTTTCCTCATCTGTAAAATGAGCTAGGGATGGAAATGGCAAAGCACTCCAGTATCTTTGCCAAGAAAACTCCAGAAAGGGGGTCAAAGGACTCAGACATGACTGAAAAATGACAGAACAACAACAAAAGATTGTAGTAAAAAAGTAAAGCAGTATGGCCTCTAATTAAATTTAACCGAACCTTTAAACAAAGACGGCCCAAGTTTTAGGTGAAAAATTCTGGCTTGCTGGTTTGTTTGTTGGTTTGGTTTCTGGTTATTTCACGTATAGGGGAATTGTCAGTAGGAAAAACGTCTCTGCATGCAGTGTGACAACTCTTGTGTGTAACTCATAACATCAGTGAGTTGACTAGGACACTAAAGGGTTAAATGACTTGCTTGTGATCACCAAGCCTATGTATCAGAGGTGTTAACTTGAACACAGGTCTTCCTAAAGCCTAGCCCTCTATCTTCCATAGCTTATGTAGTGTGACATGTAATTACATATTTTAAAAATTCAAAGAACTATTTATTTCCCAAATAATGTCTAAATTGTAGAAAACTTTTTGATCTATGGATACTTACCAGGAAGCTCCATGATCTCTGCTTTCTGTGTCTGTAAAATTGGAGTCCAAAAACATATCTTTATAGATCCGGCCCACCAGACAATACATATCGGAAGCAACCTGGCCTTCACATTGCACCAGTGGAATCATAATAGCAAGAGCTTTTTCTCTATCTCCAGGGAGATTTCGCCTGGTGGTTAGAAAGAAATTGTCATTTTGACGTGAATCACAATAATAATAGGCACAAGGTATCTTTTTAAGACTTCACATATCAATTACATGCAAATAAACTTTGATAGGATTTCAGTTGTTTAGCTACTGCATGTTCCGTCTAGTTTTTTGATTCTTTGTTCTACGTCTGTTTTCCATCTATTAAATTCCACCACCACATAATGATCCTGACGTCTAAAGGATGTCATGTTATGAAAGGGAATCACTACTGATCCCTTACTGAATTAAAGGGATGGCACTGAGCATTCTTTTTCTCTTAGTGCTGATGAAAGGGAACTGATCTGTCCACATTCTTGCTGTGTACTTCAAGAGCAACAGCACGCTTTTGTAAGACGGCTGAGATTAGGGATGAAATTTGTGTCCTTGAAACAGAGCAAAGCTACCAGACAATTCTAGCAAAACATTTAAAATCACAGGCTCAAAATGTTACAGCCAGGAACAAATTTAGAGGTTCCCCAGTCCAATTGCCTCATTTTCCTATTTCTGTTCATTTGTGGTGGCTATCCTAGAATGTGCTCTCTCTTTACTCTGGCCTCTTGGATTCCTTGGTTTCCTTAAAAACTCAACTCAAATGCCACCGTCTGCAAGAGGCCTTTCTTATTCCCCTCAGCTACCTAAGTTTTTTCATCAAAAGTTACCTTATATAGAATATATACATATAATATGCATGTGTATATATTTCACATATCTATATTATATATTACATGTATATCATTTGCCTCAGTTTCCTCATTTGCAAAATTAACCAGACAAGGAAATGTCAAACCAGTCCTGTATCTTTGCCAAGAAAACCCCAAAAGAGGTTATGAAGAGTCAGACAAGACTGAAAAATCGACGAATCAATAACAAAATATAATTTATATTTATGTGTGTGTGTATATATATGTACACATGTGTATATAGGCACACATATATGCATGTATGGATGTACGTGGATGTGTGTGTGTATGTGTGCATGTGTGTGTGTATGTTCCAGCACATAATAAGCATTTAGTGCTTATTGACTGATTGACTGACTTACATGTGTCCATGTGCATTGGTAGCTAAGGTGGGGCTCCAGGTGGGGCCCTTGAAGGGAGGTCTGATTATATCTTCCCACCCAAGTAGACTCCAAACCCCTAGCTACTAGGTGCTAAGCCCATGTGGGCGTGAAGACCCCAGGGTCCTAAGGGGAGTTGCTAAGACCAGAGCCAATAGTAAGAGCCTAAGTTCTGGTGGGTCAGATGCTGTTTGATGACAGCTAAAGAGTGCATAAAAAGAGAGAACAGAGCTATTTGCTTAGGGCTCTCACTCTGGGTAGTGTGCTGATGTGGAGACTTTGGGAAGCTGTAGTTAAGAGCCCTCCAGCTTGTAAACCTGGATGATCGGACTTTGTTAAACTCTGGTAACTATGCATTGAGATTTGAATCAGGCAAGGTCTGTTGATGTTTGTAATTTGTATTTGCTCTGAAGTTCAGGGTGCTGGCTTTTTCTCCTGAACTAAGTGAATGATATTTGTAGGCTGAATTAAAGTAAGATTGTTAACCCCTTAACGTTGCTTTCCTTAGTAAAGCAGATCAAAAGAACCTGTGCTGGCAGCATTCTTGTTGTTGGGCCCATGTTGGTTTTTCACCTCCACAGTAGCTGCTAGGGAAATGTTGAAACACCTGCTATTTCCCTCAACACATAACTATAACACATGCTATTTCCCCCAATATAACATAAGCCCTTTTGAGGGCAGTGTATCACTTCATTATTCTCTGTCCCCTCCAGGACAGAGTACAGGGCATGGAACAAAGGCAGCACTTAATCAATTTTTGTTGACTGATTGGAGAGAAAAGGCCTCCGGTGAACAGCATGCTAAGCTTGAAATCACAAAGGCCTGGGTTCAAATCTTGGCTCAGATACAAATCCATACCCTTAACAAGTCTTTTCACACTGTCTGATCTCCAGTTTCCTCCTGTGAGAAGCCAGGATAATGATATCCTTAACAGCTATGCCCACAGGGCTGTTGGAAGACTTAAATTAGAAGTGCTCTCCAAACTTTAAAGGCAGTTGTTATTACCACTACCGGGTGATCAGAAGCTGGGATTAGTGCCTTGTACCAAGTTAAGGAGCTCTTTTTCCTCTTATTTAACCATGCTCTTTCTTAAGCAAGTTCATCAATCTACTGGAAGAGTTCTCTCAATCTCTGAGTCATGAGCAATTTGTTTTGTTATTTAGTCTTATCAGTCATGTCCATCTCTTCTGACCCCATTTGGGGTTTTCTTGGCAAAGATTTTGGAGTGGTTTGCCATTTCCTTTTCCAGTTCATTTTACAGATGAGGAAACTGAGGCAAGCAGGGTTAAATGATTTCCCCAGCGTCACATAGCTAGTAAGTATGTGAGGCCAGGTTTGAACTCAGGTGTTCCTGACTCCAGGCCTGGTGCTACTGCCCCAAGCAATTTGTTACCAAACAATTATAATGTAATGATGTGTATAAAACTATGTAGTTACATAACTTTATGTGGCTCTTGACTAGATTGCACATATGATATTCTTGGACTGGAATGGGTGGCAATGTAATAAAGATATTATATTTCCATTCTTCAGTATGGTTTTAGGTCCTAAAGGTAGGCTATTGGGCTTTGCATTGAACAGTGAGAATTCAGAACCCTGCTTTAAGCAACAACTAGACTTACTCTTTCTTCACAATTTACTTCAGAAGGAAGAAACTTTCAAACACTGATGAGGGACAAAAGATATTGCAGATTAAGTTTTTATGGATTTTGGCTTTCCCTTTGGAAAAGTGAAAGTAATATAGTACATTTTCTTCTTCTGCAGTGATCTAGGTAATGTCTGCCTGGAGGTAGCAGTACAAAAATCAATCATCTTTGGAGGTTCCTTTAAGTCTGATGCTTCTAGGAAAGGAAACATTAAATGGATGGACCAACAGCACAGGGATTGATTTCACTGGTAACATTAGGGAATTACATGGTGGGTGGATGCTAGGGAGGGAGCAATTTGGGGGTGAAAGGTAGGATATCTTTTTAGGGTCTTTTTCTTTCATTTTATCATTATCTTCTTCCCTGGAATGGAAATGACTCAGCCAGTTCTCCCATAGTGTAGATGATCAGCAGCATAAATAACTAAAAACAAGATAGTTCACTTGCCATCCCTCTTCATTGAAGTGAGGTAGGGTAGGGAGGAAAGAGGGACATGGTGTGGAGGACAGTGGGGAAATTGATCATTCCAGGACAATTCAAGAGAAAAAACAGAAAGTGGCATTAGCATACGTAGCAGAGTAGAGAGAAGGCTCCTGGGCTTACAATGAGCAGATGGAGAGAAGGGAAAGTAGGTAATATTGACGCCAGTTAGAGTCCATGAAAATAATCCAAAATGTGAGTAATGAAGATGGGAGTTTAATCAAGAGTGCTCAGAGCAGTACTTGTGTGAATATTACCAATATTATCAAGAACCAGGAGCGGGCAACCATCAGCCATCATTACTCCTGCTCAGTTTCAGAATGCAATTCTGGGAATAGCTGTGGGTAGCTTGTTTTTCATTTGTTAAAGGATACTTTTGCAATTACATAATTATAAAATATCAAACCATATAAAATAAAGGAAGTGGGATTACAAGAAACGAGATCCAGAAAAAGATAACAAAGATTTCCCAATGCACTCCTGGGTGGTTTACTGATAACAGTATTAAATTCTACTAGGGAATGGTTTCTCTGCTGCAATAAACATACTCCATGAACAGCTTTGCGAGTTAAACAATAATGAACTCCTGAGTCATAGGAGGAAAAACATTCTTCTTACCTGTTCAGTGCAAATGCATAGTGGAACTTCACATGATGATGGGAGGCCCAGTCAAAGGTTGGCAGCTTTTCTAAAGTTTCTACAAGCTTCACAATAGAATCATAGTCCTTTAAAACAAGACAACGTAGAGGATTAGATTACTAAAGTAGTAGTCCGACTAAGAAAATGTTATTGGCAGACAGGACACTGAAAGCTAATTCTGAGAATAGCATCATCAAGGGGAATATTGAATAGTTGGTGAACTTTTAAAGAAACTGAAAGCCAGAGAGATGTTACCCCCTAAAGAAATTAGCTTCTTTATAAAGAAACCCTATTGTGTAGGAAAGAATAAGAAATATCTAAAAAGTTACAGTTCTTGAATTAATAAAGAGCACAGACAATTATTTCTTTCCATGAACCTGGATTCATTGAATTCTTTCTCATACCAACTACCTACAGACAGGTAAATACCTTTTATCCCATAGTCTGAGGACAATGTAGTACTGAGGTCAAAGAGATTTCTGGTGCAGTGACATCACTCCATCCCATGAGAGCTGTGTTGTCTGAGGTACAAGATTCTTCCTGAAGGCTCAGGGTTATCTATACATGCTTCCATTTCTCTGTCCGTCTGTGTCTCTGTCTCTCTCTCTCTCTCCCCATTTCTTTTTCTCTCTTGGTCACTCCCTCCCCTCTCCTCTCATACTTGTAGCTGGGCATGAGTTTGAAAAGTCGGGGCTAGAAACAGGAGTCAGGAAGCCAATGGGGGAAGACTTTACTAAATCATTGACTTTTAGGGGCCAAAGACTCACAACATGGAAACAAAGGCCCAAGTCTTAAATTGTTTTTCAGGGCAATCATCACTTTAGAACTAGAATGCACCTGAAAATATATGTAAATATATGTAAATTAGGAGCCTGAAATCCAGAGAGGTAGAAAGCCCGTGGTCACACATTTTCTGTTATGTTTCCTAATTTTTAATTTTCTTGTCATTGTTCCATTGTGTCCGACTCTTTGTGACTCTGTTTGGGTTTTTCTCAGCAAAGACAGTGGAGTGGTTTGCCATTTTCTTTGGCAGATCATCTGACAGATGAGGCAAAGAGGAATAAATGACTTGCCCAGAGTAACACAGCTAGTAAGTGTCTGAGGCCACTTCCAGTCAGGAAGACGAGTCTTCCTGACTCCATCCATGTGTCACCTACTTGCCCATTAAATTTTAATACTGAATTAATAAATGTTAAAATAAAATGAATTACTATATTCAATGCTGTTAATATATGTGTGTTTGTGTGTGTGTATCATAAAAAAAACATTTGAATAACTAACCAGTGGTTTCTATTGGCTTATTGCAAGTTGGCTTTGCTACATAATTACTAGTTTCAAATACAGTAGGTTTAAAAGGCAATGATTTGCTATGTAAGTTAACTGGCTACGAGATAACTTGAATATGTCTAAAAAACCCAAGACTTTTTATAGCATTTAGTACAAATCTTCAATTTAGCAAGTAGCAGCTGTACGTCAAGAGCAGTGGAAGGCAGGAGCTAGATTATACAGAGGGTGACTATGCTAAAATTCCTCTTTTTGCTGTTTCTGCTCTTTCACAAAAGTAAGACTGTTGCCATCCAGGGACTTCATAATCAGCAATGTTTCTCATATGCAAGGCAAGCCCCACCATTAGGAGAGAAAACAGGGGAAGCCAATGAGAAAGAAAATGAAGACAGAAAATATAAAATAACTGTCATTTAGCTATCCATGGAATTTCTGACTAATCAATATGTTTCACCACAGTGTATTCCTACCTGAATATCTCTGTAGGATAAGAGCAGATTTATGACAATATCTGCTGATAAGACTTCAATATTATCCACCCGCTGTCGGATTCTCTCCAGCTCAGCTGCCAATTCTTTACCTGTGTAGAGGTTACGGGCTTTCCTGATATCACTGAGTATAGACTCCCGGAAATACTGGCTAAAAGGAAAACACAAATTCCAACAAGTTATCACTTTACTTCTTCAGGAATCTTCATAGAAAGTGCTAATTAAGTAAAGGAAGGAAGCAAAGTTCTCAAAAAAAAGGCTTTCAAATTATTAAGAAATACAAAAGGATGCCTCATTTTGTCTGACATCTGTCATCCTGGAAAATAAGATATTCTACATAAGTGAATTTTTCAGATAACTCTCAAAACTTTTAATTTTAACCATTTGGGATGAATGTGTTTCTAAAATAGATTATATACCTTCCTGCCTTCTTAAACAGGGCCTGCAGAACAAAATGCAACCTTCATGATTCCAGTTCATAATTAGGAAAAATGAGTACTATACTATGGAGTCGTGATGCACTCAAGCCACTGGAGTGACAATGTTTTTAACTTTTTAAAAAAGTTCTTAAATTCTTGCCTCTTCTTTGCATTACATTTGTTTGGCCGACATTCATTTAAGATCACAGCATTCAAGAGCTGGCAGAGACCTTAGAGATGAACTATTTCAACCCTCTTAATTTTACAGTTGAAAAATTTGAATTCTAGAGAGCTGAAGTTACCTGTCCAAGGTCATTTGCATGGCAAGTAGCAAGACCAGAGAATACAAGTCTAAGCTCCCTTTGGCCTGTATAATTGGGTGATGATGACAACACTGACTGTGGTCACTGATACATCTGTTAGGCACACCACAGCTTATCAAGCACATCGAAAATACATTATTTCATTTGATCCTCATCAAAACCCTTAGAGGTAGAAAGGGCAGGCATGGTCAATGTAATTTTATCAAAGGAAGAAACTTTGCCTCAGAGAAATTCTGTGGCTTGGTTAAGGGCCAAGTCCTTGGCAGTGGAACCAGGAGTGGATAGACAGTCATGTTTGGAGTCAGGAAGATTTGAATACAAATTTGGCCTTAGACACTACTAGGTACACGAGGCTGGGCAAGTCACTTGACTTTTATCTGCCTCGGTTTCCTCATCCATAAAAACAGTGATGATAATGGCACCCCCCTCCGAGAATGGTTGTGATGATAAAATGAGATATGTACAAAGTATTCTGTATACCTTAAAGCACTATATAAATACTAGCTATTATTGGTATTCCAGAGTTCTTTTCATAACAGCATGCTTATAATGGATTACAGCTTTCTTATAATCAATTACTGCTACCTTGAAATCAATCTTACTAGAATTGTACCCAAATAAACGGATCCTGACCAAGGGTCTGAGAGGCAGATCTCTTATGAATAAAACATAGGATATTTCATGTATAGACTTTGTGATATCATTTTTGGCTACTTAGAAGCCATTTTCATTTACTTCCTTGTTTTTAGCTGTGTTATGGATCACTGAGGGTGTCAGATAAGAAATTTACATATAAATGAAGTTATTGTTCACATATATATTTTCACTAAACCTTATTTCATGGTGATGTGGTCTAGTTAGACAAGAACTTGGAAGGGGGAGGGGAAGAAAGGGAGAGAGGGAGAAAGGGGAAGAGAAACATCTGAATAAAACACCTATTCATCTGAATGTATAATAAATCTGTAAGTGCAGCTTTTGAGCTAAAATGACTCTTACCAAATGCTTTTCTTATCCTTATATGGGTTATTCAAAATAGTTAAAATAATTAGAATTATTATAATTACTTGTATTCGTGTATTTTTAAGAGGCTTCAAGTCCTTTGGTCTTGCTGAGTAAAAAAATCCTCCTCTTCCTCCTCCTATACACCTTAGTCCACTGAGGTCCAGTATACTCATCCTAGGCAGGGTTAGCTGCCTAGGATTATCAGGTGTGCAACATCATCTCTGGGAACAAACTCAAACGTTGTCCCAAAGGTGATATAAAGGCAGCTGGAACCCTTTGTCAACCAGATCAGTTTGCACACTGTCACCAAACCCTATAGTCAGATCAATGGAGCATGGTCTTTGTCTCTCTGCACCTCAAGACTCTGGACAAGATCGACTGTTGGATATGTCATCAGAAATTTTACCTTGAACTAGCTTGTGCCACCTTCAAAAGTTGAATAAAACGATCCACTAAAGGTAAGCAGATAGGTCCAAGAAGCAGTTCGAAATTAGGCTGCATTAGCTCTGTCAATCCCTTCATAAAGCTGCTATCACAGCAGTAGACCTTGTTATGGGGGGTTATCATGTATGGAACAAACGTGTAGTTCCCAGTGCACATCTGTGGAGACATAGAGCATCAACACGGGGTTAATAGGCATACAGGCTCAATAATGGTTGCATTTTGGCTTTTAAAACTTTCTATTTGAATTTAAAAAATTTAAAAAAAATTGTTGAGATCTCTTCTGTTAACATTACCTTTGGCATCTTATCAATCAAAACAACTCTATTCGAAGAAGGAAATTGCTTAAGTAGAAACTGCTAAGGCTGCCTTCACTTCAAACCTCTCCAGATATCTTTTAATGGGGAGTCTTACTTAGCTATGGGTTGGACTCTGTTGAAGTCCCTTCGAATTGTAAAATTCTGTGTTACTCTCCAGGATGCTATTATCTTCTGTTTCTCCACTCCTTTCTTTTTCTCATCTGCTCCCATTGGTTCAATTACCACCTTCACAAATGTTTATAACCAACCCTAATCTCTGGAATTTCTGTCTTATATTACCAGATGTTTATCTCTAATTGGATTACTGATTGCACTTCAACATCAACATGTCCACAGTTCAACAGATAAAGTGCTGGACCTAGAGTCAGGAAGACCTGAGTTCAAATACAACCTCAGACTCTTACTAGCTGTGTGACCTGGGATAAGTCACTTACCCTGTTCGCCTCAGTCTCCTCAACTGTAAAATGGGGACAATAATAGCACTTATTTCCCAGGATTGTTCTGAAGACTAAATGAGACAATATTTGTAAAGTACTTAGCACATTACTTGGGCACATTGGAGACAAAAAATGCCCAATTCTTTGCTTCCTTTCTTCCGACAAATTTTTCTTTTAATTTTTTTTTCTATTTTATTGATGGCAACATCATCTATATTTGAAATCTTGGGTTCATCCTTGACTCTTCCATCTCTTTCCATATCAACTGAGCTGCCAAGTCCTATTAATTAGATATCTACCACATCTTTCACACATGTTCCCTTATGTCTACCCACACAGTTACACTCTTCTTCAAGCTCGTCAAATCCATTCTGAAGTATTTCAACAGCCTTCAAGTTAGTCCTTCTGCTTCTAAACCATTGCCTCTCTAATCTGTCTTCTATCCATAAAAAAGGGTCTTTTTAAGGCATGCATTTGACCTATGATGTCACACCCCTGCTCAAAACTTTCACTGGCTCCTCGCTGCCTTTATGACAAAATACAAATTCCTTACCCTGCAAATAAAGTCTTCCACAATATGGCTACAACCTGCCTTGTGACACATTACTTTTTCTTCAGACATTTTATGTTCCAGTCAAACTGAAATACCTTAACAATTTAATATGCCATCCCCATTTCTGTGCTTTTGTCCAAGATGGTCCCCTTCTACAGGATACACTTTCTCTTCATTTCTGTATTTCAGAATCTTGCTCTTCTTTCAAAACTGAAGTTCAGTTCAAGTGCCATACCTCCAACATGTAGCTTCCCTGAATTCTCCCAGATAAAAGAGAGTTTTCCTTTCCCAAACTTTCCTAGAGCACTTAATCTGGATGTCTCCTTTGCCCCGTCATTCACTGGCAAGTATTATACTTATCGCTATATATGTTATATCATCTCCTCTCTACCCACATCTTGTAGAACGTAGGCTTCTTTGTATTCCCCAGCACCTAGCATAATGCCTTTCAACATGGTGGACGCTTAAATGTTTGTCAATAAGTCGATGAAAACTTTAGTTTCTATTAGTTTCCATTAAAAACTGAATTCTATTTAGTTCATTTTGTTTGATTTAAATAAATATGGATCATCATAACTTACGTAAGAGCGTGGAACAAAATCTGAGCAACTAGATAATTATCGAATACTTACTGTGTGCAAAGCACTGTCCCATATATGGCAGAGACTAAAAAGAAACATGGTAAGACAGGGTCCCTGCCCTTAAGGAAGTTACAATCTAGTTGGAGAGAAAGAATTAAGGCTGTGAACAGTTAAATAGTAATTTAAGAGTTAAATATAAATAATACTACAGCGCAATAGCTGCTAAAAGACAAGACATGACTATCAAATAATTGTCATGAACAGCAAATGTTTTTAATTTAGAGGGGTGAGTTTGTCATGGGATGAAATATTATGAGAAGCCTTCACAGAAGGGGAGACTGAAACTTTATTATGTAGGCAATGGGCGGCTCTTCAAGGTTTCTGAAAACATTTTCAGAATGGTACTTTCCAAAAATCAGCACTGGCAATGGTGTGCAGAGTGGATTATAATGGGGAAAGACTAGAAGGTACTTGACCAGTTGGAAGATAGAAAGAAAGTGTGCAGTGTTGAGTCTATGGTGAGGATGGGATAAAAAGCCCTCCAACAATTCCTTATTGCTGATAGAGTCAAGGTCAAACTCCTTCTACCGGAGGAAAAATATCCAGGAAACTCTTGTTTCCTGGCTAAGACAGGCTAAGAATGTAAGAAGGAAATTTGGGTCAGAGATGGAGAGTTAGGAGGCAGCTTCCTAAACAAGTTTCAACTAAGGCAATGACTGAGATAAAAGTATATGAGTCCCACTATACTACTACTTTGCAAATGAAAAAATAATACCTTTAACATTGGTACTTTTGGCTTTTAAAAGCTTTTTTTCAGTTTTCTTAAAAAAACTGATGTCTTTTGTGTTTATATTACATTCATTTCTAAATATATGCCTCCCTGTCTCCTAACCAGTGACAAATATTTTAAATGTACATTATAACAAAGATTTCAAAAGACTGAATGAAAAAGCATTTATAACACTTATAAAATATTTGGAAGAGAAAAAAATTAAGCAAAACCAAACAACCCACAGACCATATCTAAAAGTAGGTGCAATATTTTTTCTCCAATGAAAGGAGGAAGGTGCATTTTCTCAACTTTGGGTCATTATAAATGTATAACTACACAAGATTCAGTTTTATTTTATTGTCCTTTCCAGTTATATTGTTGCAGTAATCATGATTGTTTTCCTGGCTCTGTTTACTTTGCTCTATATTAACTTACACAGTTCTTTCCCACATTTCTCTGAATTTTTCATTCATTATTTTTTATTTTGAAGTGATATTCTGTCACATTCATCAAAGTAGCACTGAATTTAGATGTTTTAGCAGATGAGAATAACCACATCTTACAAAAAGGCATGGGGGACAGGGAGTCTAAATTTGGCCTGAAATAAAACTGAAACTAGGTTCAAGTCACTGGGTTTTTCTTCCTCTTCAAACTCCCTTCCTCCCCATTCTCTGAAGTCTCTTTGGTAAGTTATGTCTTCAAAGATTAAACAAAATTTTAGCAGCACCAAAGTTTATACATGTCTAAAGAGACGGACAATTTTTGTTTTTTCCCAGTAAGAGATCTGTAGTGTTGGTTTATTCTAAATGTAATATTACCCAGAAACTGGAGACAGATAAATAGCTAGAAATAGAGAGACATACGGATATAATAGGATATAGGACTAGAAGGGACTTTTTAGTGATAATTTAATCCAACTCCTTCATTTTACAGATGAGGAAACTAAGGCCCCTGTAAGGTTAAGTGATTTGCCCATGGTTGTGCAGATAACAAATAGCAGAGCTTGAATTTGACCCCTGTCTCCATATTCAGTGCTATATGCATACGAGATCCTTTCATATATCCAACAGAGATGAGCACATGCGTTTATCTGTTGGTTTGCATATGTTAAAGTAAATTCCTGGTATTCAATTACCAGTCTCTCTGTGATAGCTCTGCTTCAAGTGCAGACCATAAGAAATCATTGGTACAGACCAATTTCCAAATCACAGCTCCATCAGCAGTTGTTAGAGAAACGTATTTGCTCTGAACGAGAATGATGACCTGGACTTTCCCTTTCCCTTCTCATGTTGGTGCAGTTGTTCTCTGAACCAGCCCTCCCATACGAGGTCACCACAACAGCCACATTTCATGTAGGAAATTATCTCTTCTGAGGCCCTGCCAGAAAATGACTTTAGAATGACAGAATCCTTATGCAAACCAGATGTACTGTACTGACAAGGAAAGGAGAAGTACCAGGCTGCCTTGGTTAGATAGGTTTAAATGACTTTGATCTTTGCTACATTAAGGCATCTTTCAAAAATCAGGACAAGAAGCACACAGGCTGAATTCCAATTAAAAGTGTTAGAAGTCCCTCAAGATGGTATGATTCAATTGGCAAATTGCTTCAATAAAACTGTTCTTTTCTATGATTTATTCCTCCTTCCTGGAACAAGGATCAGAACACTAACCTGGAAGAGGGAAAATAAACAGGTTCTGGTTTAAACCAGGCTTTTCTAGTCTTATTCCATGTGACTCCCTCCTAAACTTGATCCCCAAAACATTTGCATCTAGATCTGAGGAAAAGGTAAGCACGTGAAATAGTCAGTTTTCCTCAGTTAGCAGTTTTCTATAGCTGAGCTACATAAGAAAAAGAGCACCCTGATACTTTTGGGTTCAATATACAGTATTACTTGAAACTACAAAGCATAAGGCAACATCAGTGCTATTCACACAAATCATACAAAGACATATGAATGTGAATCCTATATACCAGGAGATGATTAATAACGGTTTTAGAATATTATTTCTCTGCTGGATAGACAGAGGTACATATACACTCTGTAGTATATATGTGTGTGTATATATATGTGTATATATATATACACATCATATGTAATATAGTATTATACATCGAAATTAGAAGCTGCCAACCATGAGTATTTAAAATTTACAAATGCATTTAAAGCAATACATTACTAATTATTTGGACTAACAAGAAAGCATGCATTTTGGGCGTAACATCTGGTTCAATTCCAAAAAGGAAGAAAAAAAAATAATTGAATTGAATTAATATTATTGTGTGCCTACCACGTACAAAACAGTGAGCAAGGCACTAAATAAAATATAAAAGATGAACAAGACAATGTTCCTGTCCTTAAGGGATTTATAAACTTGTGGAACTCATGAAGCTATTTTCTCCTTTGTCTTATGAAACACAGAACAAGGGCAAGTAGCTAGAAGTTACAAAGAGTTAGATTTTGACCCCTCATGAGGAAAGACTTCCTGGCCATAGAGCTAACCAGAAATGAAAAGGGAAGGTGGTCATAAAAGAGTGAGTTCCTCATTAATGAAGGTGTTCAAGCAGAAGTTCTATACCCACTTGTTGGAGATGTAGATAAGGGCATTCCTGATTCAGGAAGGAGTTGGGTTAGATCACCTTTGAAGTGTCTTCTAGCTCTAGGATTCTAAGATTCCTATTGTGTGTGTGTGTGTGTGTGTGTGTGTGTGTGTATTTTAGGGGTGGAGGCGAGGGAAACATTAAGACTGGAAGAAAAATGCATGTTTTACCAAGAATAATGTGAAAATACATTAGAAAGGCACAAATAAAATACGAAGAGAATTCAAACAAAAGCAGAACCAAGTTAATATAAAAACCACTGGTCTATCCAAACTTTCATTCTCATACTCCAAAAAACACATCAAACGGGCATAGGGCAGGAAGGCTACTGAGGTCCTTGCAAGCATAAAGAGACAAACACAGTACCTGGTATTCCACAATAATATGATACACTTAGTAAGTTCACTTGAATCTTTCCCTCCCTCTCTACCTTTTTTGGTTAGGACTTAGGATTTTACCAGAATAATTAGGTTCCCATACGGAAGCACCCTACAATGCAGATCAGAAACTATTCCGCCAACTAGTCTTAAAAAGTTGCCAGGGTCAGAATGAGATGTTAGAAAATCATTCTACATCCTGTCTCATTCTCCAAAGTGCCTCTTCCACCCTTCTTTCTCTTTCATCCACCAAGCCCCACACTAGAAGATGACCCAACCTCCTGCTTCATTCATTAAGAAGACAGTTTATCTGAGGAGTTCCTTCTACTGCCTTTTTTCACCTCTCAAAACATCTCGGTATTATTGCCTATTCTCTCTTTGACTTCCTTCTTTTTCATAGGAAGAGATATCTTTGTCAAAGCTGATTCTTTTCTACCTATGCCCCAGATCATACCTCCTCCCACCTCCCCCCCCCCCAGCCCCCTTCGGGACATTGCTCCATTAGTCATACCCTCTCTCTCACTTATCTGCAATCTCTTCCTCTACAAAAGGTCCTTCCTATCTGCCTATAAACAGGCTTAGGTCTTCCCGATTCTAAAAAGAGTCTTCTCTTAACCCTCCTACTCATCTTGTTAGTGTTCCATTACTTTCTTTCCTTTTATTGCCAAATTTCTTTAAAAAGTAGTACATACCTGATGCTTCTGACTCCTTGCCATGCACTCTATGTATAAACCCCTTAGAATCAATTTTTCCATCATCATTGCTCTACAAATTCTGATCTCAAATGTCATGAATGACCTCTTAATGGCCAAATCCAGCGGCCTTCTTTCAGTCTTCAACATCCTTGAACTCTCCCTGGCATTCGACTAGCAGCTCTCATCTCTTCGTTTTTCAAAACACCACACTGTTCTCTTCCTCCCCGACTACTCCTTTTTTATATCCTTTGTTGTTCCACATCATACCCTCAAAGGTTGATCTTCAAGGCTCTTGTGTTCCCTTTCTATACCATCTCCCTTGGCAAGCATTCACACACAGATTCAATTACCACATTTAAGCAGATGATTTCAAAATCTCTATCTTTAGTGCCAGCCTTCCTTCTGAATTCTAGAACTATATTTCCAACTACTTACCAAATATCATCTAGATATCCTGTTAGCACCTCGAACTCAATTTATTCAAAATCAAACTTATCTTTCCACTCAAATCTCTCTCTCTCTCCATTTTTTCCTCCCGCTGTCAGCATTAATCTATCAGTCTTCAATGTTCCATGTTCAGAACCTTGGTGTTATCTTTGATTCTTCCTTCTCCCTCACTTCTCATATCCAACTAATTATTAGGTCCTAGTGATTATCTTCTATCCTCCATATTCTAAAATCCACTCATATGGACTACTAGAGTAGCCTCCTAAAAGGCTGCACTATTTCATACTCTCTTCTTTCCCATCCAACCTTCACAATATTCTCAAATTCATCTTCCTTATGTCCTACAAAGGAATGGTCAAAATTCTTTAACAACTCCCCTTTGCCTACTGTATAAAGTTCAAACTCCTTGACCTGGCATTTATGGACCTCCACTATCTGATGCCAGTGGCAATAAAGTATAGTGGGAAAAAAGCATCGCATTTGGTACCAGATGGACCTTACAGAAATCACTCAATCTCTGTGAGATCAGTTTCTCTCTCTGTAGAATGAGAGAGTCATGCTGGACGGCCTCTAAGGTATCTTCCAACTCTAAATCTATGATTTCATGTTCAACTAGTTCACTCATTTAGTCATTACCGAGCATCTACACGAGACTACGAGAGTCTGAAGAATGTGCTAAAGAAGGCTTTTAAAGAAAAAAGAAGTCGGGCCATACTTTCTTAGGATAGAGTAAAATATATTAGGTCACATGTTTTTTTGGGGGGGTGGGCAGGGCAATTAGGGTTAAGTGACTTGCCCAAGGTCACATAGCTAGTACATATGTCAAGTGTCTGAGGCCACATTTGAACTCAGGTCCTCCTGACTCCAGGGCTGGTGCTCTACTCACTGTGCTAGCTGCCCCAAGTTATATGTTTTCTTAAGGAATAAGGATTTGGGTCTCAGAAAGAAGATTCAGTAACACAAAGGTAAGATTTTATTATTGTTGAAGATGAGAAATACAATAAGAAAGTATCTTTTTTTAGTTTGTTTTTAAGAATGCAATTTTTAATTCCCTTGCCCCAGATATGACTCGATTCCTTGAACAGGCTTCAGGGAGAAACCAGAAACTGAAAGGACACTGTATACCTTTGCTTTGAAAGTCTAAATATGTTATTCTTTCTTTTCACTCTAAGTCATTCTCTCTTCAACAATCTCCAAAAAGGAGTAGGGATGTGGAACAATTGGGGAGAAAAAAGAAATCAAAATTGTCTCAAATATAGAGTTTTATTAAGCTTATGTCATTCTTTTAAATACACATCCCAAATTGGCAGCCAACAAAAAATTTACCAGCCTGCCTTCTCTCCAAGAGGTATAATCAACAAATAAAAATTCTTTATTATTATATAGTACAAATGAATAATCACACAGTATAAATATAAGGATAAGTAGGCAAAAGGCAAAACTGAACTACATAGACAGGAAGAGAATTGCTGAATTATGGCTCAAGGATACATATGCAAAAGATCACCTACAGGTTTCTACAAAAGCCACTCTCTGAATACATATGCTCTGTAGGGGACAATTATAGTTTACTTGAATTTCCATCAAAGAAATGAGTATTCGTGGGAATTAAAGTCATACTCTGAAGCAACTTTCTTGGAATTAGATGACGTTTGAGGGGTACGAAAAGCAAGGAAAGAATAAAAGTGAGAAGACAAGAGTGGAAACACAGTGAACAGATCACGACATATTCTTTCAATTTTCCTACTAGAGAGGGGAATATCAAGGGTGAAGCGTGAGGATAAAATAGCACCAAGAAGAAAGGTCCCTGAAGAGCAATGTCTTCATTATTCTTTAAACATTCATTCTAAGGATCCTTCGTCCTTGAGTCCAAATGGTAACACAGCTCAGTAAAGCATTTCCCTTAGTTAGTGCCCTACAAGGATATTCCAGCATGGGTCATGCCCTCTCCCAAAAACCAAACGAAAAACCCGTAAGCCTCAATCTGCATTCTGAGTTCATCACCTTCATATCTGGAGGTAGGTTGCCTGTTTCATCATGATTCTTCTGGAATTGTGACTGGTCAGAATTGCTGATCAGAGTTCCTGAGACTTTCAAAGTTGTTTATCTTTACAACATTGTTATTGTATAAATCATTCTCTTGGTTCTGCTCACTTCAATCTGCATCAGTTCATACAAATCTTCCCAAATTTCTCTGAAACCATCTTTCTCCATTTCTAATATAGTATGATAAATTGTATTCCATCAAATTTATATACCTTAATTTGTTCAGCTATTCTCCAATTGATAGGCACTCCCTCAGTTTCCAATGCTTTGCCATCACAAAAAACTGTCATAAATATTTTCATACTTATTGGTCCTTTTTATTTCTTTGATTTTTTTGAGAGTACAGACCCTGGGTATAACATGTTTCTTGACAAAAACTTCCACAAAATTCCTCCTCCAACATCTCAGGATGGGGTAGAAGTAAGTCTGGGTTTTATAGGATCATACCAATGAAGCACAAGTTCTGATAGAAACTACCAAATTTAAAAGATTTCAAGTATAATTCTAGGGATAGCCACAGTCTGCTGTCCAAGGATCAGCCTAGATAAGTATGGAGTATCTTATCACAAGGTGAGTTATTTTTGGTCATGATAATTCATGGAAAGAATAAAAAAATGCAAAATAGCCTCCTGTCTGGGGTGGCCTCTTTTCACTTCTGTAGTGGAATGGTAGAAGAAAATGAGGCTGATGGTCCTAAGAATCACACAGTTTTCTGTCCATCTACAAACCTTAATTTTACCTCTGGTGTTCTTCATATAGGAGTCTTAGGTCATAACCAATGAGTTAACTATCAGACTGCAAAACAATTCCCATATTAGCACCCCACCTCCCCCACTTAAATAAATGAAACCACATATTTCTACTTCCACCTCTAGAGGTCTTCTCAGTGTCCTCTTTCAACTGGTGAGTTCCTCCCTAGACCCTTCATTTAAGGAAATACCCATTCACCCATGGTCACTTCTAACCAAGCTCAGCCCCAAAGTAACCCCTTTCCAGCTTTCTTTATGGGTTGTGTTGCCCCATTAGAATGTACTCTCCTTAAGGGAAGGGGCAGTCTTTCTATTTACTTGTATTTATGCTAAGCCAGCACTTAACACAGCACCTGACATTTGGTGAATGCTCAATAAAAGTTATATTTCATCCTTATCTAATGTGAAAACATAGCTCACGGATTTATGAACAGAGAGCCAACTAGTGAAGTTACATAGTTGAATCACTCTATTCTCAAAGGCTACAAGAAGAATCATCTTAAGGGCACCATTTTCCCCAACTTTTCTCACAGCACTACTGATGAGCAAAAGGAAACACACCATCCTGAATTTGCAACAATATCCACAGCAGAGAATAAAGACATTAAAGAAGAATATGTCAAGACCTTACAAATTAAATCAGCATGTAACTTGATGTTCATTGCCTTCAATGTGAAAGTGGACAGAACGAGATGCCAGAAACAGGTTGGAAAATACAATTTAGTGATGATAATAATAAAAAATTAAGAAAACATGATTTGGAACCTAGAGATGACATGAACCAAAGAAAGGCCTTGAGCAAGTTATTTAAGCCTCAGTTTTCTCAATTTGAAATATGATGGGGTTGGACTAGATGAAGTCTTTTCTAGCTCCAAATTTATGGTCCTATGATCAGTCATGAGTTTCACATGAATATTTTCCTAAAGTGAGGCAAAAAGATTTGAACAACGAATGTACTCAACGGAATTAATTTCACTTTTTAAGAAACTTAACAGAAAGAAAATTGGTCATCAATGTGGGAGTCACTTCAGAAACAACTCTCTATTTACAGTTAAATCATTAGCTAGTGAGAAAAAGGTAAAAATAAATACCAAAGAAAAGATAAAACTTAAAAGATTGCAGCAGCTTCCACCTACCTACCTGTTTAAACAAGCTGTCAATACCAAAAACTGGTAAACACACAAATATAAAGGCATTTCGTTTTTAAGTTAAATTTTATTTTCAGTTCTAAATTCTCTCCTTCCCCCCACCCACTGAAAACATGAGAAAAACAAAACTCCACATGAATTTGCATACTCAAGCAAAAGAAATTCCTGTATTAGCCATGTCAAGAAAGAGAGAAAGACAAAGGAAAAAGGAAGACAGGAGAGAAGGAGGCAGGGAAGGAAGGAAGGAAGGAAGGAAGGAAGGAAGGAAGGAAGGAAGGAAGGAAGGAAGGAAGGAAGGAAGGGAGGGAAGGAAGGAAAGGAAAGGAAGGGAAGGGAGAAGGAAGGGAGGAAGAAAAGATGTTTCAGTCTGTACTTTGAGATCATCAGCACTCTATTTAAGGGAGATGGCATGCTTCATCATAAGTCCTTTGGAATTGTGAATGGTCATTGTGTTGATCAGAGATGACAAGTCTTTCAGAGTTATTATCTTTACGATACTATTGTTACTATATAAATCTTGCTCCTTCCGTTAACTTCATTGTGCATCAGTTCATACAAACCTTCCCAGGTTTCTCTGAAATCATCCCCTTCTTCATCACATCTTACAATGCAATAGTATTCTGTCACATTCAAATACCATAACTTGCTTGCACATCCCACAAATGACGGGTACTCCCTCAATTTCTAATTCTTATCACCACAAAAAGAGATATTATGTATATTTTTGTACAAATAGGCTCTTTTCCTTTTTCTTTGATCTATTTTGGGCACGGACCAGTAGTGAGTGGTACTGCTAGCTCATAGAGTATACGCATTTTAATATATTTTTTTTGCCACAGTACCAAATTGCTAGTAAAGACATTTCTTAACTCAAAATAGAAATCATAGAGAAGAGACCAAAAAAGCACAGAAAATGCCTGAGTATAGCAAAAACTTGATCTCCTTGCCAAGCAGAAAAACACAGCAGTAGGAGTAACATCAATTTAAAGAACAAACTTTCTTTTACAAAACCTTTGAGGAGGGTAGCCAAAGATCATGCATAGTATTACTTCATGCAGTTAAGAAAGAGAGGAGTCAGGAAAGATTTTGGTATGAGATCGAGTTTAAGCAGGACACGACTAGAGGGATGACAAATAGATGTGAAATGAAGCAGATTTGCTAGCATTTTTAGAGGGATCTATTCTCAGCACTGATATCACTGGAGTTACCATATCAAATTCAATGTACTATATGAGAATCTGGCAGAGATGCTGATGAAAAAGCTTAGGAAGATGAATTCACATGAAAATGTTCAAGCGTCTTCTCCCTCAACTCCTCTCTCCCTGTTTGTGAAATTAATGTGTATATCCCAAATATCTGAGATAATTGTTGAGTATTGTCTTCTCCCAATCACCTCTAATGGGCAGCTCCATGGCGCAATGTATGCATAGAGTTAGGCCTGGAGACAGGAAGACTCATCAACGTGGGTTCAACTCTGGCCTCAGATACTAGCTGTGTGACCCTGGGCAAATCACCTAACCCTGTTTGCCCTGGAGAAGGCAATGACAAACCAATCTTGTATATCTTCCAAGAAAACCCCAAATGGGGTCATGAAGAGTCAGACATGACTGAAATGACTGAACAACAATTGCCTCTTTGGGCAGGACAGTCTTTTTCTTATATGTATCCCCAATGCTTACTTCTGTGCCTAGCGCATAGCAGTAACTTAATTAATATCTATTGATTTACTGACGACTGTTTCTGATTTCAGAGGATCAATGATGAAACATGCTTTCCTCCATGGGGAAGTGGTAGATTTAGGGTGCAAAATGACACATACATATATACATATACACATACATGTATATGTATACATACACATATGTATTTATTTGTACACAGCCACTGAGGGAATTTGCTTTGCTTGATTATGCAGATTTCCTACAAGATTTTACAAATTTTTCTTTTCTTTTTCAATGGGGTTAGAGTGGGAGAGAAAGAAAACAGATTTCTATTAATTAAAAAAAGAAAGGTGGGAAAGTTGCCATAGATGTAGAAAGTTCACTTTCAGATAAAGTCACTGTGTTTTTAGTTTTACTTAACATTTTACTTTGTTATAAGAGATCTCTCATGGAGTGGAAATAATCTGTAAATGTATATAATAGAAAAATAAAATACATTACTAAAACTTTTTTTTAAAAGTGAGTAGGAATAAATGAGCCAAGAAACCTGATGACATTTAGAGGCAGTGACAAGTTGATATGACATTTTACACACTAAATTTGTTCATATAAATGTAAATTATTGCAAGACAAGTTTAACTGTATTGATATAACTATTTATTAAAAATATTTTAAAAATACACCAAAAAGACATTTGCATTGGTAGAACAAAAATATTTTCTTCAACTCCAAGATCTTCTTGTAATCTCTTTTCTTTTCCAATTAAAAAAAATCTATGAAGCTAAATGCATGTTGATGTGTAAAATATTACCATTTGTCAAGAATGTTCTTAGTTAAAAGACTTTTAAATCAGGGTTTTTTTAACCACATTGTGTCATGGACCATTTTGGCAGTCTGGTGAAGCCTACAGACCCTGTCTCAAAATAATATTTTTAAATGCATAAAACAAAATACATAAAATATCAAGGAAACCAATTACAAAACAAATGTGATTTTTTCTTTAAGTTTATGTACACAAGGTTAAGAACTACAGCTTTAAATTTTTCATCTTTTTTCAAGTATTCCTGTTCTCTACCATAGTGGTTAAATCCTAAATGCACTGGTTTTTGCAGACCAATATCTGCCTTTTTCAAACTGTGGCATTATTAGCAATATGAATGTCTTTACATATGGACCACTGATATTTCTATTAGGATTTAAACTTCAGCAGGTATTCACTTGGTTCCCCAAACTGCAAGAGTTACATCAAGTATGTTTTTAAATTTCTCATATGTCAATAAGGTATTTTCTAATCACTGGCCTCTGCCTATCCTTTCCCCATTTTCTTTATTTTGGTCACTGTTCCCTCCATGGACCTTCAAAAATCTTTTCTTCTTTGTTTAGAACTTGCATCTAATACCATATTTTAAAAATTTTTATTTCATTAAATATTTTCCAATTACATGTAAAAATCTTTTTGACAATCACTTTTTAAAATTTTGAGTTCCAAATTCTTTCCCTCCCTTCTTCCCAGCTCCACTCCTTGAAGAGGCAAGCAATTTGATTTTGATCATGCATGTGGGGTCATGCAAAACATATTTCCACATCAGCCATGTTACAAAAGGAAATACCAACGAAACAATAAAAATAAAGAAAATTCAAAAAAGTATGTTTCAGTCTGCATCAGTTCTCTCTCTGGAGATAGTTAGCATTTTTCATCGCCGGTCCTTTGGAATTATCTTGGAACACTGTCTTGAGCAGTGTAGCAAAGTCTTTCACAGTCGATAATCGTTATACTATTGCTCTTACTATGGTACAATGTTCTCCTGGTTCTGCTCACTTCACTTTACATCGGTTCATGTAAGTCTTCTCAGGTTTTTCTGAAAGCATCCTGCTCATCGTTTTTTATAGCACAATAGTATTCCATCACAACTGTATACATAACTTGTTAAGCCATTCCCCAATTGATGGGCATCCCCCCAATTTCCTGTTCTTTGCCGCCACAAAAAGAGCTGCTATAAATATTTTGGTGCATATAGATCTTTCTCCTTCAAACAAACAGAACCCCCTCTATCCACTGGCACCACCCAGCTGCTAGAGTTGATAATGCTATTATTGTTCCATCATTCAGTCTTGTCTGACACTCTGTGACCCCATAGACCATTGCACACCAGGCCCTTCTATCCTCCATTATTCCAAAGACTATCCAAGCTCATGTTCATTGCTTCCGTGACACTTTAGATCTGTCTCATCCTCCCATTCTCCTTTGCCTTCAATCTTTCCCAACATCAGGGTCTTTTCCAATTAGTCCTGTCTTCTTGTTGTGTGGCCAAGTTATTTAAGCTGATCATGGTGAGGCTTACTTTCTAGGCTAGGTTTCCATGTGGCATGAAAGAAAAGATAATTCTTGGAATCAGAGAAATTGGACCACTCCAATAGTTTAGTAGATGACTGACCTTGAGCAAATTACTCTGTCTGTGCTTCTCTTTCCATAATTGTAAGGTGGCTATAATGGTAATTACCCTATTTACCTCTCACAGAGATGTAAGGAAAGCACTTTGGTAGTTTACAATGTAGGTCAGAAGACAAAGGTAGTTTATAGATAAATTTTAAACTACACAATAGAGACAAAGTACTTTAAGAGTTTAGACAGGAAAGGATCACTACGTGCTCAAATAGTCAGAAAGGTTTTGTAAAGGAGGTGACTAGACCAAAGGCGTAGGACGGTAATACCAGCCCCATTGGTGAAGAGGCTGAATGTGGAGAGTGCCACACTCTCAAAAAAAACCTACATTGTATTTAGAGTCATTAGATTTCAGTTCAAATCCCATCTCCACCGTTAACTACTTCCATGACCTTGGACAAATCACCACCTCTCTGGCTTCAATTTCTACATGTGTAAAATGAGACTGAACTAGCTGACCTCTGAGGTCCTTTCTAGCTCTATATCTATGTTCCTACAAATAAGTAATTGGAGAAAAGGTCATACAAATTCCGTAGGTCCTTTTAAAACTAGGCAGAAGACTTTGCACTTGGTGCAGGAGTAGTAAGAGAAATTTTATAGTTTGTAGAGCAGGGAGCACTGATAAAAATGGGGTTGATTCCACAATTATCTCACTGTATACAAACCAAAGATCAACAGTAAATGTGTGTGTGTTTGTGTGTACAAATGATTGTTTTCAGAACTCAGGGCAGTACCAACATATTGCAATTGAATATTTGTATTAAGTGACACGGAGACCAACTACAAAGGAAAAAAAAGATGAGTAGATTTTTTAAAGTAATTTTAAGGATTTGAAGAAGCATTACATCGTATAGATCCAGCCCACTGTTGGTCTCCTGCTGAATTCTTTTGGGGATGTTTGATTCATTTCTATATGCTTTAGGTGGGGAAAAACATGAAAGAAGGTAGACTGTAATATCACTTCTTAGTCTCCATTTGAGTGAATTATAGCTACTTTTGTCATCTGAAACTGTCGCATTAATCAAAGTAGTATGAAATAGATACAAGGATCTCTCTACAGGAGATGGATAGGACTGAACCTTCTGAGTAAGAAGTAGCTTCTGCCCCACAGAACGATAAAGAACCCACTGATATCCCCAAAGCAGGGATCCTTAAATCTTTTTGGCATTCTTTTGATTCTTTTGGCATAATTGAGATCTTTGGCAACCTAGTGTAGCCTAAGGACTCCTCAGAATAGCGTTTTTAAATAGGATTACAAAGGAAACCACTTATGTTGAAATAAGTTCTCAAAATATGTTTTTTTAAAATGTTCATGGACTTCTACTTAAGAACCCCTGCCCTGTGGGATGAGAGTCCTGGGCAAGAAAACTGAAGGATTTAGGGGCAGAAATAATATGACTACTAGAAAAGGAAAGTAAGGATCTTAATAAGGAATAGTAGGATATAAGAAGAGACCAGCTGGATAAGAAGATGGTGTCAGGAAATGAGATTTGTTTTGGGGACTGTGAAATGTAATAAAGCAATGATGAATTTCTTTTTTTTAATTTATTTTAATTTATTTTTGACATGTTTGGTTTTCAGCATTGATTTTCACAGGCGTTTGAATTACAGATTTTCTCTCCATTTCCTCCCCCTCACCCCAAGATGATGTACACTCTGGTTGCCCTGATCCCCAGTCTGCCCTCCCCTCCATCGCCTCATTCCCCTCCCATCCCCCTTTCCTTTCCTTTCTTGTAGGGCAAGATAAATCTCTATGCCCCATTGCCTGTGCCTCTTATTTTCTAGTTGCATGAAAAAAAAAACTTTTTTACTTTTGAACATCTATTTTTTTAAAACCTTGAGTTCCAAATTCTCTCCCCTCTTCCCTTCCCACCCACCCTCCCTAAGAAGTCAAGCAATTCAACATGGGCCACATGCCTATCATTATGTATAACCCTTCCACAATACTCATGTTGTGAAAGACTAACT
>CM053627.1:109756369-109834854 GCA_028646595.1 Phalanger gymnotis
AGGCTGTCCTGGGCTGGGGCCCTGCTTCCCTCTGCCACTTTGTGGGTTCTGCAGCTCTAGAATTGGTTCAGAGCCATTGTTTTATAGGTTTTTGGAGGGACTTGGTGGGGAGCTCACTCCAGTCACTGCTTCCTAGCCGCCATCTTGGCTCCGCCGCAATGATGAATTTCTAACCATTAGGAATGGAATACCTCTCAAAGAAAAGACCAAGAGAATATATTTGGCTGGAAAATGGTAGATCTGAAAAGGAGTGGAAGGAGAACCAGTATAGAGATAGAATTTGTTGTTCAATGGGAACAACCATTATCAAAACCATACCAATAGCTATAGTATACTTTTGATGAGGAAAGAGAGAATCATAAGCATTATATGAGCTAATAGTTTCTTTCTTCACCTTCTTAATACTAAATGGTCCAATGGTTGACAACAGGAAGACAGAAATGAAGCAAAGCACTTTAACAACTAGTGTTTATACATAAATATTTGTAGCTTTGCTAACACACATACATGTTTTCCTAAAAATAATATTTTAAAAATACAAAAACTGATCTGAATGACCTTTAGCTAGATTGAAAGCACATACATCACCCACATTAAAAAAAGGGAAAGAATGGAAAAGCATCAAGTAAATGTTTTCCATGGGCCAGGCACTGTGCTAATGGCTGGGAAAACAATTTTTTTTTAAAAGACACTACCCTCAAGGAACCTAAATTCTAACATGGCAAGAAAACACATATAGGGGATCGGTGATGAGGGAAGAGTGCCAGGCACATGAGGTGGTTTGGCTGTGAGATGTGAGATAATAATGTGAGATACACCCTCATTCAAACTTAAATAAGCATCTCTATATGGAGATGGTGGAGCACACATTATCAAAGGTGGTCAAGATTTCGGAGATCACCTAGTCTAAGCCATATCCTAGCAGTTATTTTCTCCATAATATTCCCAATAAGTGGTCATCTAGACTCCATTTGATGACCTTGAGTGAAAGAGAATTTACTACCATGTCAAGGCATTTCATTTGAGCAGCTCAAATTGTTGGGAAGTCTTCCCTTCCAATGAGCTGAGATATGACTCTTGGCAGCTTCTATCTATTTCTCCTAGTTCTGCTCTATGGGGTGCCAAGAAGAAAAACTGGGTCCCTCTTCCATATGACTGCCCTTTGAATTTTTTTCTTCTGAAAGATATCATATACTCTTAAAGTCTTCTCTTCCCCACTAAATGTACCTTGTTCCTCTCAACAGACTGTTGCAGGGCATGGTTTTAAATTCTTTTTACCATCTTGGTCATCTTCTTTTGTACCTGCTGTAACTTGCCCATCTCTTTCCCAAAATGTAACATCCAGCACTTAACACAATACTCCAGGTGTGGCGTACCCTGGTCAAAATACAGAGAGACACCACTTCTTCTAATTAGGGCATTATATCCTTACTAAAGCAATCTAATTTTTATTACATTAGCTTTTGGAGCACCATGTCACAGTGACTCTTTAAATTGACCATCCAGTGCCTAGAACACAGTAAACACTTAATAAAGCATGTTGATAGCTTGATTAATTTCTTCAAGTTCATTAAAAAATATCTTTTCAAATAAACTGTTGTCCAGCCAAATTGTCTTTGTCATGTAACTATGCAGTTAATTTTTGGGGATCCCAATTATGTCATTCAATGTGCTAGCAAAGCTTTCCCAGCTTCATGTCATCCACAAATTTAATGAGCATGGCATCTATGCCTTCAACCATGTCACCGATAAAAATGTTCAAAAGCTAGAGCCTGGTGACACAGAATCCATGGTGACATCAATCCACTGATTACCACATTTTGCATCAGATCCTTCAAATAGTTCCAAATCCACCTAAGTGAAATACCTACTCCATACATCTCCATCAAAGCTAAGGTGGTATTCCTCAACAACTGCTTCACTGAAATCCAGGCATGTTGTCCAGGGCATTGCCCTGATCTGAGATCAGGAGCCATAACATTAATGAATTCCAAATATCTCCTCTTCTTCCACTCACCACTGTCACTCACTTAGCACTGTAAAGATTAGAATTCCCCCAAAATCCCTTGGTCCCCAGGCCAATTTGTAAAAGAAAGCCTGTTCCAAGGAGATCTAAGTGATGTGTCACTGTGAAAATTTAATTTTTCCTCAGAATAAATATTTAAAGCAAAGTAACATCTCTGAAAAGTCCTACATAATGCTAAACAAAAGCCTACAAATGGTGTGGGGGAAAATAATAATTATTTCTTTTCTTTTTTATGTTCAAAGAAGGTCAAGAATTTAAAACTTATAAGTGCCATAAGGTTCTATATTATAAATGCTCTGATCATAGAGGGTACGATCTAAGTGGTGAGACCTAAAAGTTTTTTAAATGAGATATTTGTAAATGAGATATCTTAAAGCATTATATAAATACTAGTTATTTAATTTATAATGGTGGCAACTTGATAGTCAGAAGACTGGGGCAGGCAATCCGGACTCTGTAAATAGTTAGCTGCACGATGGGTTTCAGTTTCCTTGTCTATACAATGAAAGGACTGGATCCTTCCAACTCTACAGCATAATAAACTCTATGAAATCCTGTGAACCTCTATATAAAAATTCTTACAACCCTATGTGTGTGTGAGGTTTTTTTTTTTTTGGCTAATGCAGTTCAAGTCAACATTTATTAAGTTCCTGGAACATAGTAGGTGCCTAATAAATAATTACTGTACTGTATGATGAGTGTCTTATGTGTGTCAGATATAGTGCTAGATATCAAATGCTTGGTTATTAAGGGTAAAGTGCTTTTTGTCAACTTAAAAGCATTTTTAAATTGTTTTAAAAAGAACAGAAGCACTCTCTGTCCCAACTAGTAGAACATGTTTCTGAAATGAAAATAAATAAAAATCTATTTAAACTTTGGATAGAAAAAGCAGACTGTTGACTTTTTTTTTTAAGAAAAACATTTATTAAGCACCTACTATGTGCCAGGCACTATGCTAAGTGCCTTATAGATATTATCTCATTTGATCCTCATAACAACCCTAGGAGGTAGGTGCTATTATTATCCCCCATTTTACAGTTGGGGAACCTAAGGTAGGCAGGTCTACCTGAGGTAGACAGAGAACTTGCCCAGTGTCACACAGCTAGTAAGAGTCTGACGCCTGATTTGAACTCAGGACTTTGTGACTCCAGGTCCAAGGTTTTATCCTACTACTGCTAGTCTCATACTCTTCCTACTATGACATACTGCTTTCCTATAGCACCACTCCAATCATATCACGCTCCTGCTCAAAAATCTTTTAATGGCTCTTCCTCAACTGAATTAAGTCTATTAAGTCTCTGTTCCCTAGCTTGGTATTCATGTCCTTGTCCTAACCTGTCTCTTTAGACTAAGTTCTCACCACTCCCCCATATACATCTTATACTGTAGCCCAATTTGTGCTTCATCAAATACGTCCTATACTCGTAACCCCTCTGCATCATATCATTCTCTCTTCCTGGAATGGACTCATCGCCATCTCTACCCATCTAAGCCCTGCTAATCCTTCAAGGTTCAGCTCAATAATGTCTTCCTTCTTAATGGATGTAATCTCTCATTCCTGTGAATCTCCAACACCATATTACCCACACTCATCTTGAAGTACTCACAGAATTCTAAGAAGTGGAAAGGACATGAGAAGTTAACTCATAGTCCAGGAGTCTCGAGGGGAGGGGAGGGGAGAAACACAGTGTCTTCTATATGCCAGGCACTATGCTAAGCATTTTACCAATATTGTCTCATTTTATCCTCAGGACAACCCTGTGAAGCCTCCATTTTAGAGCTAAGGAAACTGAGGTAAACAGAGGTTAAGTGACTTTCCCAGGGTCACACAGCTGATGTCTGAGGTCCCATTTGAATTCAGGTCTTCCTGACTTCTAGCCTAACACTCTACCCATTATATCATCTAGCTTCCTACTTATACACACTTCCTATAATAAATCAAGCTAGTCGTGGTCTAGGTGCCACTTCTCCACAAAGGGAGAAGTTTTTACCACCCGAGGCAGCCCAGTAAACTCTGTTAGAACTTCAAGCCTAAATTAGCTCTTGAACTCCCAGTTACTGCTCCAGGTTCTGCCTCTGGGGCAAGTAAAGGATGTCTAATCACTTCTTTACATGACAGCCTTTCAAATCCTTAAATAGACTTATCATGCTTTCCCCTTGCCAAATATCTCCAATTCTTATGTAACATGGAAACTCAAGGTCCTTTACCATCCTGGTTATTCTCCTTTGGACACTTTGTTATTGTTCAGTTGTTTCAGTCATGTATGACTCTTCATCACCTCATTTTTGGTTTTTTTTTTGGGAAAGATACTGGAGTGGTTTGCCATTTCCTTATCCAGTTCATTTTACAGATGATGAAACTGAGGCAACCAGGGTTAAGCGACTTACCCAGGGTCACACAGCTAGTACGTGTGTGAGGCCAGGTCTGAACTCAGGAAGATGAGTCTTCCTGACTCCAGGCCTGGTGTTCTATGCACTGCACTATCTAGCTGCCCACTTGGACCCTCTTTGTTGATCAATATCCTTAAATCGTGCTCCTTTGTCTCAGAACTGAAAACAAATGTGGTATGGTTCCAGGTGGAGAACAGAGAGACTATTTACTTCCTATTCCTGAAAACTGTACCTCTTTTAATACAACCCTAAATCGAATTAACTCTTTCTGGCTGCTCTAACAAATTCTGCCTTGCATTATAATTAGGTGTGTACTTCTCTTGTCCTTCCATACTAAGCTACAAATTTCTCGAGAGTAGTGACTGGGTCGTCTTCATTCTTCTATCTTTGGCACTGTTCTCTCCGGGTTGTGGGTTTCTCGTCTATAATGATGAGGTGGAACTAGATGACCTCTAAAATCTTTTCTAGCTCTAAATCCAAGGAAACACAGGTCGAAATTAATACTCAATTGCCTATCAAGTGCTACAAATGCATTCCTTATGTATTTGTTTTTCCTTGTCCTTCTCAACAATTATTTCAGGCAGGGTCAGAATCCTCTATCATAACCAGACACAAACAGTACTGACTACAGATAGTCCTTTAATTTGATGGCATGTCTCAAAACCTATTCCTTTCCATTCACAGACTCTCTACTGCCCTTTATTTCTCCATAAGAAACTATCTCCTCAAGCCTTTGGTGACCAGGGCAATTCTTCATGAAATAAGCCTTGTTTGGTAACATTAAAAAGTTTCTGCATCACTAAGGAGACAATGTCACATCAAACCGCTCATCTATGAACAACACAAAAGACAGATGGACACCTTCTAAATGAATTAGTCCAAATATAATATTTTTACAAAGACATTGATTGAATCCATAATCCATCAGTCCAGGGGAATACAGAGAAAGGTAATATTACTGGAAGAAGGAAGGGAGAGATGGAAAAAATATATAAGCATATCTTCATAAGGAGGAGAAATGAATGAGAAAATACAGCACATTTCATGAAAAAATGCTACTTGTAACAATGTATTTTATAAATATGTACTTGGATATTAATAGTTTGATGAAAATATTATTGCTAGCATCAAAATCTTCCCACAGCAACCCAATTTACATGGTAAGGAATTTGTTCCATAGATGCCAATTTGGGAAGCACTGCATTAACAGGAATCTGACTGCTTAGGTTACCTAAGAATGTAATAAATAACTAGGCAATGCAATAAAGAGTATTATGTCGTTGCTCATAGTCATAAATTCAAGATCAAAGTAAAGCTTCTGAAACACAACTGCTGTGTTCAGAAAAAGCTTGTTGTAATAGACCCACTCAGGCAGATATTAGTACAAATCTTAATACATATATTAAGATAATGTTTCACTTCATCGGGTCGATTTAAAAAAATAAAATAAAATGCCAATTTTTCTACTGGTCCAGAGATACTGTAAATAGTCCTGGAAAGCTATTTTTAAACTACTACTTTAAGGGAGAATAAAGCATAGAACAAAAATAGTAATTAAAAGTCGATGAAAAAACTTCATTTTTCCAAAGAATCAATGAGAGAAACTGCAAATTTGAATATATATATGTATATATATATATGTATGTAATATAAAAATAAAATACTCACAGTATTCTTCTGACAAATGATTTCCTGCAAAATAAGAATAATATATACATTAAAAGAGAAAATAAAGTCAAACATATATTTAACATCTGGTACAGAAAATATTACAGTAAACAAATTTCAAAGGAACCAAAGTATAAAAGATAACACAAATACAGTCAAAAGTTCTATTAATGTATAAAATATTCAAGAAAGCACAATTGTTCTCCCCCGTGGACTAGGAATGAATTCTGTGGCTAATGCTGCAGGAATAATGTTCTCCTGAGCTCCTGTCCTGCATCACTAATTTCCTACTACATGTTTCCAACTGGATGTCCTATAGAGATGTTAAACTCAACATGCTCAAAACAGAATTAATTATCCTTCCCATCCCCTTTCCCAAACTTTACCTTTCCTAACTCCCTCTTTTTTGCTGATCGTCTACCATACAGCCAATGGGGTTCACAACCTTAGGGTCATCTTCAATGAAATCTTCTATAGCCTCCACTCCCATGTCCAATCAGCTGACAGGCATCGACAATTCCACCTCAGCAACATATTTTACATCCATCTCCTTCTCTACCAGCTTTTATCATCCCTCACCTGGACACCTGCCATAGCCTTCTAGTTGGTCTTTCCACCTCTCACAATGGATTCCGAAGACACTGTGATGGCTCACAATGGATTCCGAAGATATTCAGAGAGAAACAGATCTTGTATGTACCTAGTTATTGGTAGGTTGTTTCTGACATTAGAATGTAATCTGCTCCTGGGCAGGGGTTGTTCTCTACTTTCTTTTGTAGCCACCGATCATAGTACCTGGTACATAATAAGCACTTAGTAAATGCTTGTAGACTTACTAAAGGAGTGGGAAAGATACAAAATAAAGGGAAATTGCACCATATGGACCAGGGTGACTATAACCAAGTAGAAATCTAAGAAGATTTTGTAGAGGTGGGCCAGAAGAATACAGAAAGGTAAGACATGTGAAAACACTGTGAAAAGCATAAGATAAAGTATTTCTGGCTCATGGCCAGTACATTCATCTGGCTAAAAAGAATGTGACAGTCATCTAGCAAGAGAGAAGGTGGGCCAGTCGAGTCCAATTCCCTCACTGTGTATATGAGGAAATTAATGTACCCGCTAAGGTCACACAGGTAGTAAGTGCCAGGAGTTATATATCTAAACTCAGGTTGTCCGACTTCAAAGACAACATTCTTTCTCTTGGGCCTCATTACCAATAGAAAGCTCTAAATGTATGTGCCTATATTTATATTTTTCTATTTCACGGATCCGTGTTTTAACTCATATGGATGCTCCTTCTAAGCTTCAATAGATAGGCTTAATAAAGATCTCTAGTTGAAAAAAAGCTATCACTTGGTAGCTAACCTTCTGTGGAGAAGCTTTGCCAAATTTAGCAAGGCTGGCTCTCAGACGACCTACATAACAGATCCCATACCTGAAACACTCCCAAGTGGCAGGTCTATGTTTGGCCGGCACAATCCTTGAGAACCACAGTTATATCCAGACCACAATGAGGCAGCAGAGCAGGGCTTCGGATGAAATCCATGTACATGGATTCACATATATGGCACCAGGATCAAATATAAATTCTCTGGCTTTTAAAGGCTTTCATCGCCTAGTCCATTCCTCCCTCTCCAAGTTTTCTTGCACCTTCCTATCTTCTATGTGCTCTGAGATCCAATGATATTACCCTCCTTGCTGTTCCTTACACAAGACACATTCCCTACTCTATGCATTTGCATTAGCTGTCTCTCATGCCCCCTCATCTATATCCCTTGGCTTACTTCAGGCCTCAGCTAAAACCCCACTGTTTTCAAAAGGCTTTTTCCAACCTTCATGCCTCCCCTCTCTTGTTTGTACATATTTGTCTCCCCCATTAGACTTTAAGCTCCTTGAGAACAGGAACTGGGTTTTTTTTTGTTTGCTTGCTTTTTCTTTGTTTTATTTGTTGTTGGATTTTGTATCTCCAGTGCTTAGTGCTGTGCCTGGCACATAGTAGGTGCTTTATAAATGCCTGTTGACTTAATTATAGGTGTGTGTCTATCAATCATACATAATGACAGGCATATGATATCATTACTGCTTTTCTTCTTCTTTTCTTTTTGAGTATTCTATTATGGTTTAACCATAGGGAACACACAGAACAGGTGGTCTCCCATAGCAATCACGAAGACAGTACTTTTTATTGGAAGGTGAGAGGTTCCCAGGCTTTCCCAGCACACCGTCTCATCTACCACCACCTCCTACTGAGGCAGGAACAGCAATGGAAGTGGGAGACACAGTAGCTTTTGCTGATAAACAGGTGAGTTGAAACCAGTCCTCTGACCTACACATAAGCTCAAATTACTGGCACACCCTGGCAGAAAAAACAAATCCTGCTCTAGGTGGTTAAATTTTAACATTCTCCTAAAGAATTACTAGGCTGAGATAATCCTCTTGGGTGTCTCATTTGAATTCTTCCTGCCATTTTATGTATCTTAGAACGAAGAAAGTGTATTTAGACAATTCCTATAATAATAGAGCAAATCAGAACCAAACTACAGTTAGGTTGGCTTACATTCTGAAGTCGTTTAAAGAGAAACAAATTATTCTCCTTGAGGCACAAATAGTTTGCTTATGGTGGTACCTAAGAACGTGGATATTCAGCAGCTCTCCTCCTTACTGTGACATAATTAAAAGCAGATAACATTCTGGGCATTTTAACTGAGCAGGGAAAAAGTAGTCCGTGCTCCAGAGCATGTCACCAAGACCTTAGAAAGAGTACAAACTGCCCAGGTAGGAAAACAGGGTGAAGTTAATTTGTGCTAATTGGCTGGAAAGGAAAGGAAGAGGAAGAAATTAGAAGCAAAAATGCTAGGCTTTCCAACACTGAATTGTATAAATAACCTAGAGCTAAATAAAAGATCTCATAAAACCTGTTATCTAACGAGCCTATAAGTGAAAAGATAAAAACAGCATATAGAGAGGCCACTTCCACAAATAACACTTGAGTGCTAGTGAATGAAAATTCATTGGCTGCCATAAAACCTGATTCATTCTCAAAGCATTCTTCCAAGACCTCCCTCCGCAAAAGGGATTAGAATGAGAAACTACATCCAGCCTAAATCAAAGTCAGGTATTTATTTATCAAGCCACTACTATGGGCTAGGCACCATGTTAAGCACTGAGCATACAAAGAAAGGAAAGAAATCCTTTCCCAATCCCTCTTATCTAGTGCCTTAATTATTTCATATTATCCTGTATATTGTTGCTATTGTTTAGTTACATCTAACTCTTTGTGACTTTCATGGATCACAGTCTGTGAGGTTTTCCTGGCAAAGATACTGGAGTGGTTTACCATTTTCTTCTCCAATAGATTAAGGCAAACAGAGATTAAGTGACTCGCGCAGGGTCACACATCTAGTAAGTGTCTGGGGCTGGATTTGAACGAAGATATTCCTGACTCCAGGACCTGTAGCACTCTATCCACTGGGCCACCCTAGCTGCCTCAATCCTGTATAAGGTGCAGGTGCATGTATGTGTGCATGCGTGCATATACGTGTGTGTGTCTGTGTTATCTCTCCCATTTGATTGTGAGCTCCTTGAGGACAGGGACTGTCTTTTGCCTTTTTTTAATCCTTGATGCTTAGTGCAGTTCCTGGCACCTAATAAATGTTTACTGATGAATAGAAAACAGTCCCTGATCTCAAGGAGCTCACAGTCTAACGGGAGAGACAACATGCAAACAACTACATACAAACAAGCTAAATATAGGATAAACTGGAAATAATCAACAGAGAGAAGGCACTAGAATTTAGAGAGCTTAGAAAAGGCTTCATACAGAAAATCTAATTTTAGCTGAGATTCAAGGGAAGCCAGGAATGCAAGGAGTTGGAGATGGAGAAGGAGAGCATGCCAGGCATGGAGGGTAGTCAGTGGAAATACTAGAGTATCTTGGGCAAGGAACAGCATAGGGGCTGGTGTCACGGGACAGGCAGGTAGGGAAAGATTGGAAAGGTGGGAGGGGGCCAGTTTACATGGAGATTTGAACACCAAACAGGATTTTATATTTGATCCTGGTAGTGATAAAGATTTCCTAGTTGTCTGAAAGGGGAAGGAGGGTGACATCGTTAGAACTACACAGTAGGAAGATTATTTTAGCAGCTGGTAAAGGATGGACTGAAATGGGGATAGAATTGAGGCGAGGAGACCAACCAACTAGCTACTACAATAGTCCAGGCATGAATCGATGCGGACTTGCACGAGGGTAGTAGCAGTGTCAGAGAAGGGAACATATGGAAGAGTTGTTAAAAGGTAGAAATGACAGGACTTAACAATAAATTGGATAATGGGGTGAGAAAGAGTGAAGTGTTGAAGATGACCTCTGGGTTGCCAGCCTGAGAGGATGTTGGTACCACTGACAGTAATTGGGAAATTAGGAAGAGGGGGAAGGTTGGGGCAGGAAAATAATGAGTTCAGTTTTAGACATCTTAGGTTTGAGAGGGCTACAGGATATCCGCTTTGAGACGTATGATAAGTAGCCAGAGATGCAAGACCACATCTGGGAGAGGTCAGGGCTATATAAGTAAATCTGAAAAGTGTCAACATCAAGATAGTAATTGGGTCCATGGGAACTCAGTGATGAGATCACTGAGGAAAACAGTATGGAGGAAAAAGAGAGGATTTAGAATCAAAAGTTAAATGGCGGCTAAAATGATGGGTTACCAGATGTGGGTACATTTCACAGCTGCTCTAATCACAATCGAGAGTCAAGAACTGATCCATGAAAACAAGCAATTGTTCATTAATGTCAAGGGCAGTAAAAAAAAAATCAAGCGAATGAAGACCAAGCCAGGAAAGCAACTTTCAACTGAACACAAAGTACATCTCAATCCTAATCTTTTTTACTTGGTTTTCATGGTATAATTATATCTTTACCTGCATGTCATATAGCACTTTTCAAATTGGGGTTAGGACAAAAGGACAAAGCAGTTCTAAGAGGGGTGGGAGGGGACTGGGCACCACAGGCAGGGAATTAACAGAGCTTATTATTGAAAGAACTTTCTCACTGTGACTGAGTCAGCATCATCAGTATTCACCTCTTTCTCATAAAAAGCACATGCTCCTCAGTATTCCATATTATTATCCCCTACTATTATATAGGATAGAGAACATTCCAGGTATGGGGGATGGTCAGTGAAAATGCCCCAAGTCAGAAGAAAGGGTGTCTTATTTGAGAATCAGCAAGGAGGTGTAACAGCAACCACACTGGCACCCCCAAGATGGCTGCTAATATAGGTTCTTTTACTTGCTTTGCTAGGAAAGCAACTTAAAAGGGGTCAATGACCTTCTTTAATCAAACAGAAAAAATACAGAGAACAGAAATAAAGACCAACAGACAGGGCTCTACTGCCTGAATCAAAGCTTTACACCACCACCGAATTGGGAGAGCCTTTACCTCTGACGAGTTGGAGAGCTTTGAACACACAGTCACTCAGAGTCTCAACCAGGGATTCACAGTATCTTTCTCATAAGCGAACCCCCAAAGCAAAAGCTCATCTCTCAGAATGTATACTCTTTAGGCTTAGTGCCTAATTAGAAATTAACAAAAGGTGTGTAAGCCTTCCTACAAGCAAGCAATCTTCCCTTAATGGGTTCCACATGAGGCCTATTGATGGACAGGGAAGATCTTATTCCCCATTAACTTTACCAGGAGGCCAGTATCCCTGGATTGCAATAAATTATAAAAATACTGTAAAAGCGAAGGGGAGAGGTTATGAAGGGCTATGAATACCAAACAGGGGGTGTTATATTTGATCCTACAGGTGACAGGGAGACACTGGAGTCTACTGAGGAGGTGGAGTGACATGGAACAGACCCGAACTTTAGGAAACACCACTTGGTAGATATACACAGATTGCCCAATTCAAAACCCTTTCTTCTACTTCCATGGTTCTGTAAGTGGAGAATCCACGAATGCTAAATGGAAGACAGGCCAAATATGTAAGTGCTTATCTACAAAGGGTGAGTCTTTGTGTACTAGGGTATTCTTTATCTCCTCTTCCTTGTTATCTCTTTTCTATATGCAGCTCATAAAGAAGGTAAAAATTTGATCACGTCTACAATAAATATAATAAAAGAAAGACTGTAAGATAATTACTTGTCACTGCTATGTTATAGTAATAACTATTACTATAATAATTCAAGTAAATTGGCACAGTAGTGCTGTTGAGAAAGGAAGCCAATGCCTAGGAAGCTCTGGGAGTGCAATGAAACATGTAGAGGGTGTGGCCCTGGTGATTATGGAAAGGACCAAATGATTCTGGGGCACCATGTGTAAAACCACCAACAAGATTTTAGTGAAATCATCATTGTTAAGCTAAAACCTTCTAATCAGGACAAATGAAAATTCCACAAAAAAATATATGTTAAACTCCAATCTGTCCTAAGTTTCATTCTAGGCTAGGTATAAAAAAAAGTGAAATACAAGTAAAGGAAGTAGGTCAAAAACCAAGAGAAGTTAGAAAGCATTTCTGTGTAAAAGAGCTCTCCAGAATCCGGTTTCTTTCACTGAAGAATAGGCTGAAAATTCAACTGAAAAATGAAGCTGATACATAAAATTGCTCTTTCTGGGGCCACCAATCTTCTAGTAAAGGGCATGATCTTTCACAGTTTCCTCATTTGTAAAATGGGGGTGGGAGGTGGGTGTTGAATTAAGTGTCTTCTAAGGTCACTTGTAGCTCTAAATCTATGACAAAGCTAGAATTGAACCCAGATATTTTAGACCAGTTAGAGGCAGCTAGGTGGCTCCATGGATAGAGCACCAGACCTGGAGTCGGGAAGATCTGAGTCCAAATCCAGCCTCAGACGCTAGCTGTGTGGACCTGGGTAAGTCACTTAACCCCGTTTGCCTCAGTTCCCCATCTGTAAAATGGGAACACAATGGAGAAAATGGAGAAATGGCAAACCACTACAATATCTCTGCCAAGAAAACCTCAAATGGATTCATGAAGAGTCAGACCCAACTGAAATGACTGAACAGCAACAACCAGTCAAACTCAATAGAAACTGGGTCACTAATATGCACGTAAGAATCCCTGTGGCCATACTGACTTAGTTTTAAAATGTAATCGTATCTATGTTTTATTGTATTTTTATTTATTTTACTAAATATTTCCTAATTACATATTAATCTGATTTGGGTCAAGCTCTGTCCTAGACTTCGAGCTCAGCATCCTACCCATTAACTACACTGCCTTGATATCGGTCTTTCTCAACTTGAGTGTTCATGAACTTTTTTTTTCAATCATTTGATAATTATTTCAATTGATTTATTTTGCAATCCTATGTATTTTATTTGATGCATTTAAAAACATTATTTTGAGAAGGGGTCCATAGATTTAATCAGACTGCATTTTATACACACACAGTTAAGAACTACTCTCTCTCTGTGCACTAAATGTTAAATATTTTCATTTTTAACCCAGTTGAGTATTATAAATTGACATCATTTGCCATTTTGAATTTGACCCAATGAGAAATATGAGAGTCTTCCATTAATCTCTAGTGACAGGATACAGGACTTAAGTTCTCAATAAGGTGATGTGTAGTTGAAAAAAGTAACAAAATATAAATAGTATTAGCTAGGCAAAGCAGGCTAAATTTTCACAGGAGTTCTGTTCATTAACTGGGCTTGGAAAATTGCTAAAAGCTGCTAGTCTTTAAGGATGTTAAAGATAATGCCACACATCTAGGCTCGTTCTTCCATGTTTTTTTTTTTTTAAACAAAAGCTGGACCTCTCTGGGTAATGATTAGAGCAGTCTGTTAGAGTAAGAATGTTAGCCATAGAATATACAATTCAGTTGATTAGTCAAGGAGTAAATATCAATATAAGTAACTGCAGAGAAACTCTGTGAAATCCTTTGCATTAGTTTTAATGAAGTGACTTTTCATGCAGTGCTCAAAAGAAAAAATACGGCTTGATTTCCTGAGTCAAGAATAATCTAATACAATAATTATATTTCAGCTCAGACTTATTCACTACAAATCACCATACAATATTGATCCCCATGCAGAGAAGTAACCTGTGCTACATTTACACTGTAATGGATAAAACAAATATGGAACCTACTTAAATGTGGCAAGAGAGAGATTCAAATATACTTTATATCTATACACTACCCTCTCTAACCACTACTATAGCCAATTAAGAAGAAGAGACTAAAATATCTTGGGGCTCATTAGTTAATAATGTTATGTATGTCGTCCTCATTGATAGAAGAGATACAGAAGCATTTCTCAAAACTTGTGGGTGTCTGATGATAGGAAGAGAAGGGGAAATCAGAGGGACGGCAATTCCTCTTTCTCCTTAATACTCAAAGAAGGTCAAATGGAGAGTCAAAAGGGGGTTGAAGTTTAAAGCTTAAACTGTTTTGTGTGGGGAAAAAAAGACTTATTGGCATAACTACCTCACTTCTGTAGAAGCCACTAGATTACAATCTCTCTCATAATTGCCTGCACCCATTCTTTCTTACTATCAAATGCTCCTTTCACATTTCATTGCATTGATATCTAATTTCTAGCCTTCCTCTCCAAAATTTGACCAAATTTATATCTTGGGGAAAACAAAGAGGAAAAAATTCTCCTATCACTTTTCCCTTCTCAACAAAGTAGAAATCCTGATTACTCTCCAAACTAATCTGTCCTTTTCCCCCTCTTTTCCTTCTTCCTTCCATACGTCATTGCCATTCCACAATGGCTCCTTTTGGCAGAAGGCAAATAACATAAGAGAGCACTCAGGAGGTTTGTATAGTAAAAAATTTAATAAACTATTATAATAATACAATATAAGAATGATTCTCCCATAACATCAACTGTCTTCACACTGTTTAACAATCTATTCTTAGAGTCAAAGAAACATATGGTGACTCAATTCAACAAGCATTTATTAAGCACCTACTGTGTGCCAGGCACTGTGCTGGCAAAAACTAAAAACTCCCTGCCCCACACAATAGGCTATAAAATAGCACTTTCAACTTTACGATAGGCTATAAAATAGCACTTTCAACTTTAAAAGACGAATGTAAACAATCTGTTAAAGGTATTAACTCCATAATTCAAAACTTATGGGACCCAATTATTATTTAGCAACTAAACCATACTAATTTTAAATACGCTTCAGAGGCGTGTTTTATACATAGCCACATATATCCTTTTGTGGTCCTATTAACTGTTCCTCAAGAACTTGTAAATGGTTTCCCTTTTTTGTTTCCTTTTTAAAAATACCAACTCCCCCATACATTCCCTCAGGGATTTTTCTGACACTGAGAATCTTTTCCTCTTCAGCACCAAACAGGTCAAAATTAAAATTAAAAAATTAAATCAGCCCAGTCTGGTTACATATATTCCAGTCTTTTCAGTAATCATCATATGGAAGAAGGAGTATATGGTACAGTAACTTTGGGGCCTGTGGTTCTAATTCTGTCCTTGCCTTCGTGAGAAGAGATAGTTGATGCTTTGGTCTTTTTCATATTTTTAGTTAACCATATCCTGTCAATAAAAAGCTGGTGCTCTTTTCAGATCTCTTTGTAATTCTCTAACCTACCACTAGATGGAAAGAAAAGAAAAGGCCAGTCTATACCCAAATATGGCAAAAATAAAAAGAAAGACTTTTTCTCAGAAGGAGAGCACCTTAGGGTTTGGGAGATGGGGGTGGGGAGGTGGAGAACTCTTCTAAATTATCAGCATATCACTACAACTCTCTCCAGGCAGGAACTTTAAAAGGTTAGGGTGACACTCTTTTCAATGACTAATCACACCTAATCAATACTAAACTGGATCACTGAGAAATCCAACTGATGAAAGTGAATATATCAGTGGGAGAAAAAAAAGAGGAGGAGTGATAAGAAAGGGTAGAGAAAAAGAAAAGGTTCACATAAGCTACTAAGTGTCTGAGGCCAAATTTGAACTCATGTCCTCCTGACTCCAGGTTTGATGTGTAAGGTGTTGGACTACCTAGTTTAAATCACAAAACAAAACTGACACTAAAGTCTTTACTAATAAGTCTTAATTTTAGTGCCTTCCCTGTGTTAATTATTTCCTATTTATCTTGTATATAGCTTATTTGTACCTATGTGTTGTCTCCCCATTATACTATGAGATCCTTAAGGGCAAAGTCTATCTTTTGACATTTTTTGTATCCCCAGTGCTTAGCACAGTGCCTGGCACATAGTAGGCACTTAATAAATGCTTGCTGACTGACTGGCTCAAAGGTTCTCAACAGATTTAGCCTTTATATAAGGCATTTATTAGTACTTAAAAGTTTACAAGGCAAAACAATGTAGAGTTTTTGGGGACTGAAGATGTAGCAGTCTTTGTGAAAACATTAAGCAGTTCTGTGAGGATCAGCTCAAATTTGCTTAGAGGAAATGGTAATGCTCATGCCAAGCTTGAGATCTCATAATGGCTAGTTGTAAGAAAATGCTAAAGCAATTCAGTGATACAGTGGATAAAGAGAGAGATGATGGACCTGAAGCCAGGAACACTTAAGTTCAAATCCAACCTCAGATATTTACTAGCTGTGAGACCTTGGACAAGTCATTCAGACTCTGTCTGCTTCAGTTTCATCATCTGTCAAATGGGGATAATAAAAGCACCTACTTCTCAGAATGTTGTGAGCTTAAAATGAGATAATACCCATAAAGTACTTTGCAAACTTTAAAGTGCTGGTTGTTTGTCTTTATTTTCAAAGAGGATTAATGACATCATGGGGGGGGGCCCGGCATTGCAAGGATGTCTCGACTTGTGTCAAGATTTAAGTGAGGCAGAGTCATCCACCTCACTCCCTTCCAGAGTCAAAGTCCAGTGGCAAGACAATTAGTGATGGCCTAGGATGCAGTGGATGACCTTGGCATCTTGGCTATCCAACCAAGCACTTATAAAGTGCTATATACAAGTGCTAGTTATTATTATGATTATGATTATTGGGAGCAGTTAGGTGGCACAGTGGATAAAGTGACAGGCCTGGAGTCAGGAAGACTCATCTTCCTGAGTTCAAATATGCCCTCAGACATTCACTAGCTTTGTGACCTCAGGCAAGTCACTTAGCCCTCTTTGCCTCAGTTTCTCTTCTGTCAAATAAGCTGGAGAAGGAAATGGCAAACCGCTCCAGTCTCTTTGCCAAGAAAACTCCAAATGGGGCCGTGAAGAGTCAAGACACGGCTCAACTGAACAATGACAACATTGTGCTGAGCGCTAGGAATATAAAGAAAGAAAGCAAAAACAGTCCCTTTCCTTAAAGAGCTCACTTTCTAATGGAGACTGTGGCAAGCAATGCACAAACAAGATAGATATAGATATATGCATCTCTAGATACATAAATACACACAGGAGAAAGTGGAGATAATCTCAGAGGGAAGGCACTAGCATTGGGGTTTAGCTCTCAAAGAGTTGGATGTGGCTGCAAAATGATTCAATGACAACAAAAATTACTATTATTATTATGATTAGTCAACAAGCATTTACGAAACATTTACTACGTATCAGGCACTGTGCTAAAGAGTGGAGATACAAAGTAAGGCAAAAATAATGCCTGCCCTGCTCTCAAGGAGCCCACAGTCCGACGGGACATGCAACATATCAATAATTAAATATCTCTATACACACAGAGGAGAGGAAGAATAATCCCAGAAAGGATGGCAGTAGCAACTGGAGGACTCGGAAAGGCCTCTTGCAGAAGGTGGAGTTTAAGAAAACAAAGAAGAGGAGGTGAGGAGGGAGAGCCTTTTAGACCTCCATATGGAAGATGAACAGCAAGGATGTGAGAACAGCAAGGAGGTCAGTGTAACCAGACTGCAGGGTGCATAGAGAGGAGTAAAGTGCTCAAAGAGCTTTAATTGCCAAACAGAGGGTTTTATATTTGATTCTGGAAGTAATTAGGAGACAATGGAGTTTCCTCTGGGAGGTCTAGGGAGTGGAAGACCTATGCTTTGGGAAAATCACTTTGGCAGCTGAGGACTGGAGAGAAGAGAGATTCGAGGCAGGGATACCAATTAGAAGGCTCTTTATTGCCATACTCCAGCCCAAGGCGATAAGACTGGTGGCTGTGTGAGTAGAGTTAAGAGGACATATATGAGAGATGCTGTGATGATGAAAACAATGAGACTTTACAACAGAACAGCTATTCACGGTGAAGGACAAATATGTCAATCTTGGGAAAAGCATCGAAAAACGTACTGGGAGAAAGGAACTGGCTTTCTATTGATCACCTTCCTTTATCGTGTTGCCATAAAATAGTATGAGTAAGCCAGTGTCTAGATCGATAGGAGACAGTTATTAATTCGGCATCTGTCAAAGTCTAAGGTACACAACCTGGATTATATCCCCCTGTAAGCAGCGATGTCAAATTCATCATGTTTCACATATTATCCAATTGTTGACAACAGTTTCAACCCAGAGGAAAATAAGTCTTTCAGTAGGAAGTATTAATATCTAGCATCAGCTGTGCCAAATGAGGCCTCTTTAGCGACCTCATATTTGCACTGGAACTTTCTCTATCAAACCAGCTTTTCTATTTCATTAAGTCTCTTAATGAATTCCTTGGGAGTAAAATCTTTTTAGGTTATATCTCTCACTGGCCCTAAGGACCCCCGTGTAGATTTTTGTTTTTCTAGCCATCAAACTTGTCTATTGGATATCCATATGAAACTCATACAAATAACTAATGATGTCTACCTTAATGTTACACTGACAAAAATCATGATTTTCACATACGTCAAAAAGGCTGAGATTTGGTGGGAAAGACAGGTACTGGTGAAATATAAGGTATACAAACACGGAAACAGAGATGTACCTTCAGTGACTGAAGAGAATCTGAATTGGTATCACAGTAGAGGATGATATTGTTGGCCATGCTGAAGCTCTCTCTCACCCCAAGATGGTAAAACAAGGACGGCTGGCGGAAAGCATCACTCATCTCGACCACAGCGATATCTGAAAACAGAAAACTGATGAGCCACACGGTCTTGACAAGGGGTGGCATTAAATCATGCCTCACTGGCATTTTCAACAACTCAGTATTTCAAAGAGGAAATGAAGAAATGATAGGGATTTCCCCCTTTCCTTTATCTCCGAAGAACTTTGAATGCAAAATTCTATCAGGAAGTGGTTACCCGTTTCTTAAATATGCCTACATTTCTTAAACAAGAAAATGGTCACATATCACTGAAAAACAAAGAACAGGTAATGGTAGAAAATGAGCACAAATCATCTTTTAGGGATAACACAGTGAAAAGCAATCGAATGTTATGTAATGAAAGACAAAGCCAAAACAGTGCACAGAGAAATTATTGCTAAGTAGAAGATGGCCGATTTTGGAAGCCATTTCATGGATGCAATGATGAAGTTAAAGCTAGCTCCAGTGACTGAGACACAAGTGTGTAAAATAGGGGTTGAAACTATGGCTGTGCAAACACTAGGCAAGAAGGATTCCAAGTTTACAAAAGCAAAAAAAAATGGTTAAAAAGATTAGTTGCATTTTTTTCCAATTAGAATTTAGAGGGGTTTTCTTTCTAAAAGGCAGATAAATGGAGTTTTCTTCTAGGGTCTGCAACATTCCTATGTTGAAAATTAACACTAGAGAAATGACTCATTTTAGTTTTAACTGCACTAACCATCTGTCTCTTGCACCCACTTTATTTCTTCTTCCCACTGATATCAACCCCTCAGAGTCCATCAAAATGTTTAAAAGGAAGAGACAACACAAAACAGTGGCTTAAATAAAACAGTAAAATACTAACCAATGAAAACTAAGTGACAAATGGAAAGAAAAACACAAACAATAAAAGCAAGAATAGTTTAAAAAAGGCAAGAAGAGGGTTATTTCCCAAGAAGTAATACTTAGAATTGTATGCAAAATTGAGACTTAAAATGCAAGGGGATTTCTGATTAATTGGGATGACTGGGACCTTAAAATAATTTGACAAAAAAAGACAGAAAAGTATATTCCTTAGCTTGGTGTTTCCAAAGTCAATCTGACAAAAAAAATGACAGAAAAATGTATTCATTAGTTTGGTACTTGCAAAGCATGATGCTCTGGAGAAATACGCTTTTTCTAAATGCTATGACATCCATAATACCAATGAAACTCAAATGCTTATATTTGTAATGAAAACAACAACCACCCAGTGATATACAGTAACTTAAGAATCAATTCTATCTCACTTACCTATTCAGAAAAGACATTAGCTCTGATTAATTCTTTGGAAAAAAAGGGGGTATTTTACTGGCTTTCTTAAAGGAATGTCATGGCATCAGCTGCTACCTTTTCTGATATATTTTAAGTACTGTTACCTTTTCCGACATATTTTAAGAAGTCATGGAATGAAATAAATTGCTGCATATGACACGAGTCTTTCTAAAAGTAGAATGAAGCTCTGCAAGCATTTATCAAAATATTTGTTCACCACTCTAAATAGAATGGCATGGTGGACAAAATAATATATTCATCAGCTCTCTGGCAAATAAAGTTGACTAATATCAGCTTAAGTGAAAAATCTGAACGGCATATTAATCCAAAAATTCCCTATTCTCTAACATTACTGTCTTCCTTTTATGGGGGGAGGGGGAAGTGGCTAGGTGGTGCAGTGGATAGAGAACTGGACCTAGAATCAGGAAGGCCTGAGTTCAGTTCTGGTTTTAGACACTAGCTGTGTGACTCTGGGCAACTAACTTGACCTCTGTTTGCCTCAGTTTCCTCAACTGTAAATAATAATAATAGTACCTACCTTCCAGGATTGTTGTGAGGATTAAATGAGATAATAATTGTAGAGGGCGTAGCATGGTACCTGGCACATAGTAATGCTTATTAGCTATCATTATTATTTAAAGACAGCTAGGTGGTACAGCACATAGAGCCCCAGGCCTGTGGTCAGGAAGACCAGAGTTCAAAACTAGCCTCAGACACTCACTAGCTGTGTGACACTGGGCAAGCCACTTAACCTTCTCTGCCTCAGTTTCCTCATCTGTCAAATGAGTTCAAGAAGGAAATGGCAAACCACTCTAGTATTTTTGCCAAGAAAACCCCAAATGTGGTCACAAAGAGTCAGACGCAACTGAAACGACTGAGCAACAACAAATTATTACTTAAATAAGACAATCTTCTAGAATAAAAGCATTGATGAAACCAACGAACACATTACCCTCAATTTTAAGTATCACAAATGAAAAAGAACCTTATCCTCTATAAGCCTGAACTGGTTAGTGAAGCTCCCTAATTTAATTTACTACCTTGGAGCTACTTAGTTAAATTCCAGTGCAGTTTCTTCCGTTGGTTTGCTTTTTGGTCTTAACAAGTGAGTGCCATTTCCCAGTGTCCATCTCCACGCCTCTAATTTTATATCTATGGAATAAATTGGATAAAATTATCTGAATCACAAGACTACTGTGAAAATATGTTCCTAAGGCATGTTAGAATACTAAGAGATCCACAATCTTATAGTATGAGATCTATGTAAAGCACCTTGCAAACTTTAGAACATTATATAAATGTCAGTTGTTATTATTATTACATTTAAGTTGCCTCACTCTGGCCTAATCCAAATACTCCCTTTATTTCCAATATAGTTTAAGGTTGTCTTTTGTATCTTCCTAAAATTCAGCAGTAGACTCCTTTATAAATTCCTTTATTGTTTTCGACTTAACATTTTATAATGTTCCTTCATTTAGTCTAACCATTAAAGTACCAAAACTCCCTTGGTGCAACTGTTTGCTCCACTTTTCTTCAGTCTCATTACCTCTTAGTAAAAGAGATTTTTCTCATGGTCCTCTCATTTTACCTCTCTTTTTTGTTTCTAAAAGGACCAGAATTTAAGAATATCTTGAAAGATCAAGCTGTATTTATTGATGCTGTGGATTTTTTTATCCATAAGGCTAAGAAAACAGAGGTAGGATGAAAATTTTTAACTTCAAAGTAAAATTATAATACATTTTTTTTGTGTCAATTGATGCTCCTGGTCAATTTTCACTGAAACTGTATTCTAAGACACCTGGAGGAAAAGGCCACAAAATACCAGTAAATTCTGTTGCCCACTATGCCAATAGGAAGGTGAGGTTTGGAAGCAATACATTTGTTTTTCAAACAGTAGCGCAATGTGTGTGGGGGGGGGGGGAGAGGATGGAATAGTATATGGAAAAGATACCCATAAAAAAACTATCTATGCACCAAAACCAAAATGCTTTCTATGGTTAGTATAACAATTAAGCTTTCAGGTACCATTATTGGCAAAACTGACATTTCCAGCTTAGAGTTGACCATATAGTTTGGTAGTGTACATTAAGACTTGTACATATTTTGAGAGTCTAGTGGCAATTCTAACCTCCATAATTGATGCTCTTAGAGAAGAGGTGTCAAACACATGCCTTGGACAATCCAAACATGGTCTTAACCAGATAAAAATGTAATTGGAAAGTATGTAACAAAATAAATAAAAATACAATAAAACACAAATAACACCACATTTTAAAAACTAAATTACTATGCCATTGGCAAGGATCATTATGTGCAGATCAGTGATCTGTTTCTTTTTGAGTTTGACACTACTGTCTTAGAGAGCTAGGGCAGGGAAAGGTTAAATGACTCAACCAAGATCACACAGACCATAAGAGTCAACACTTGAACATGGGTCTTCCTGATTCCAAAGCTAACCTATCCACCACGTTATGCTGCCTTTCACTTGTACATCTGTCTTTGATTTTCACTTTGGGCAATGCTACTGTTTCCCTTGCCCTGAGTTTAGTAAATGATCAATGAAGCATAAAATTAGGCTCTCTAGATAAGCAATTAGGGTATAATAAACCCTTAAGAGCAAATAATGGAAAAATGTGGTGACTAATTGCAGCTTAAAATGCCAGCTATGGGGCCCCTTGACTTACTCTTCTGCTTCATTTTTTTTTACTTCACAGTACACATCTGGTAGCAAGTAAATATTTCTAACCAGCTATAGCTCACTTCCAGTCTCTTTTCATCAATGGAATCATTTCCCTAGGATCATAAGCACTGATTTATAACAAGAGTCAAAATATCTGGATCAAGGGTTACAATTAGGATGACTCAGGACAATTTCCCACAATATGATATGATGTAAAGCTTGCTAGATCTAATGTCAGTAGACCTAGATTTAAATCCCAGTTCTACCGGCTATAATCCTACATCGAACATCTCCCAAATCATTTACTTTTAGAAATTATTGTGAAACAAGAATATGTGTAACCTTGAGCAAGTCACCTCCTCAGCCTCCATTTTACGTTCTACAAAATAGGAGATGAATACTTAAGTCTCTTCTCTTGCAGCATCTGACTCTATTACTTATAAAAAGCTGAAACTGATAATCCAGGACCCTCATCAGGACCACGTAAAGAATGTACTGTGTGTAGTTCAGCTGATACCAGCATCACGGCTGAATCCCCTATAGCTACTAATGCCTTTGCCCACACAGGAATATCACGAGGGTCAGCTGCTTCAGTAATAGAGGAGCTCCCAAGAATGTGAACTCCCTCCACCAATGTAAAAGATCCATGCATTTGCAGGTTCACTCTAGAGACCCTCCTGAAGCACACACATGTTAAGTGATTTGACCGAGGTCACACAGCTAATGTCACAGGTAGGCTATGAGCCTTTGTACCCAAGTGCATTTAATAACTGTTGAACTGAATTCTCCTGATCACACAAGATGGACAGAGCAGAAGTGGACTAAGAATAAGTGAGCCTTAGAAATCTTACAGCTGACATAGATTTGCTAATATGCATTTAATCACTCATCAAATGATTTAATGAAGATGGGTAAGGGCATCTATTCTAAAACGTATCTAAACTCCATCCTCTTAGTTCAAACGAAAAAGAAATAGATGTGGCAGGATAGAAGCATGCAGACTTGGGGTGATCAGGTAATACTAACATCTTACATTTGTATAGCATTTTATGGTTTTCAAAAAAGCATTTAGTCAGTCAACAAGCATTTATTAAGTGCCTTCTATATACTACAGATACTGTGATAAGTCCTGGAGCACACTCACATACATTATCTCATTTTATTTCTTGCACCAACCCTGTGATTAAGGCAAAATGGAGATTAACATTCCTATTCTACAAATGATGGAAGGGAAAATTCAGAAAACTTAAGTGACTTATCCAAAGTCACACAGGCAACAAAGCATAGGGGTGAAACTGGTCCCAAGGTCTCTGATTCCTAGGAGCCTTTGACTTCACCTGTGGTGTCAAACCCAAATAGAAACGAGGGCCAATAAACTATACATAAGGGCCCAAGTAGGTACATACTGACTTAGAAAACCAGATATTAAAATTATCTGTGTTTTATTGTATTTTCATTTATTTTGTTCAATATTTACCAATTAAAAAAAGGAAAAAAAGAAAAGAAATATTTCTCAATTACCTTTTAATCTGGTTTGGGACATGTGTTTGACACCTCTGGATGACACCATATAAAATCCTTACTAGAAAAACTAAACCAAGCACATGCCTTTCAGAGAGATCAGTAGGGTCATTTTTTATATAGGAGGGATAGTAGAACATGTAAGAGGCGCAGTGGAAAAACTGACAGAATTGGAGTCAGAAGACCAGCGCTCAAATCTAAGGGGTCACTACCTTCATGACCTTGGGGAAGTCACTTAACCTTAGTCTCAGTTTCCTCACTTGTAAAATGAGAGCACAGGATTGGACACCTAAGGTCCTTCCAAATAGCAATATATGACCCTTTGCCATGACTGTAACTCAACTCTTAAAGACTTTTCAAGTGAATCTCTTATTGTAGGGATATTTACCTGATGAGTACATAAGTCATATAGATTCATTCTTTAATGGAGTTTTTATTAACTACTTACTATTAGCACTGTCCTAGGTGCTGGGGAAGAGACAAATACAATGCAGGGCATTCCCTCAAAGAGTTTATGATTTGATTGGGGAAGGGGAGATATGATGCTAGGGAGAGTGAAATGAGAGAACCAGAAAAGGACAAGCAAAGTCCTATGAATATTTAAATTATTTAAATTTTAATATCTAAAATATTTATGGCAGCTCTCTGTGGTAGCAAAGAACTGGAAATTGAGGGGACGCCTCATTGGGGAATGATTAAACAAGTTGTGGTGTACGATTGTGATAGCATACTACTGTGTTCTAAGAAATGCTGAGCCCGATGATCTTAGAAAAACATGGATAGCCTTGCATGAAATAATGAAGAGCAAAATGAGAAGAACCAAAAGAACGTTGTATACAGTAACAGCAATACTGTTTTTAAGAACAACTTTGAGCGACTAAGTCATTTTGACTATTAAAATATCTAAATTAACTATAAAGGACCTATGAAAGACGATGCTATCTGCATCCAGAAAAAGAACTGATAAATTGAAGTATGTATAGAATAGATTTACACATACACACACACACACACACATACACACACACACACACACACACTTGTGTCTAATGGTAGCCATCTCTAGGGCAGAGGGAGAAGAAAAAAAAAGAAAGTTACATGATAACCTTAGTATATATTTAAAAGGAATAGCAAGTTATACATAGTAGATTTGCAGTTTCATGGGCAATCACATTTTTTCTATTCTACTATGTTATAGAAATGCTTATTTAAGTTCAGAATATAATAAATAAACTTTTAAAACATTTAAAAAAGAAGATCCCACTTTCAAGATTAAGGGAAGGAGTGAATCATGTCAGAAAAGATTTCATGGAAAGACGTCATGGAAGGTTGGTATTTGTATCAGGCCTTGAATAAAGGGAAGTACTCAGAAGACAGACCCAAAAGCATTCCCCCACAGCACCCATTCTAAACCTTTTTTACTTTTGTCGTCTCTGAACCCTACTTCTTTTCCTCAATTTAACCACTTGCCTTCCTTTCTGCTTTACAAAACAACCAAAGATAAAAAAACAACAACAAAGACAAAAACAAGACTTCTCAATATGTGCCACTTCAACTTCTATCATTCCACAACTGAAATCTCCTGGACATGTTCTTCCATGTTCGCTTGTCTTAAATCTATCAGTAAGCCTTTTCCCTTCATTGCCAAACGTCTACAAAGACTATGCTCCCCATCTTTAGGTCCTCACCTCCTATTTATTTTTTTTAAAGCATGCTTGGTATTCCTTTGTTTGTTTTTTTGTCAGGGCAATTGGGGTTAAGTGACTTGCCCAAGGTCACACAGCTAAGTACACGTGTGAAGTGTCTGAGGCCAGATTTGAACTCAGGTCCTCCTGACTCCAGGGCTGGTGCTCTACTCACTGCGCCACCTAGCTGCCCCTCACCCCCTATTTATTAACATTCTTAGCATACGGTTTTTGCCCCTACCACTCTGCTGAAATTCTGCTGAAGAACATTAGTGGACTCTTAACGGCTAAATACGATGAACTTTTCTTCCTCCTCTCTCTACACCATGTGACACTGCTGACCAGCTCCTGCTTCTTCTTTTCTATTTGCTTGGCTTCTGTGCTGATGCATTCTCCATGTATCTCTCTCTGACTCCTCTTTGGTAATTTTTTTTAAAAAAGGTTTTATTAGGGTGTTTTGTATCTGTAGACATTTACAGAATACCCACCCCCTACTTAATGTGACAAAGTAAAACAATTAAGTATAACTATTGATACAGTGACTTCACCTGAAAGTATGTGCAACATTCCACATCTATAGGACACAAATTCCACCTTTCTCATTTTTAACTGTTTTTTAAAAAATGAACAGAAATCTATTTTTTCTCCCTGCCACCTTCTACTCCATTGAAAAATAGAGAAAATAAAACCAATTCCTTCTATCAAATATGCATAGTCAAGCAAAGTGTATTCCATCAATAGCTATATATATATATATATATATATATACACATATGTATACACATTTTTGTTGTTCAGTCATTTCAGTCATGTGTGATTGACATGCATGTAAACACATGTATGCAAGACATATACATATGTGTGTGCATATGTGTATACACATAAACATTCCTATATAAATATAAGCATAAGTAGGGCAGCTAGATGGTGGAGTGGATGAGTTCTAGGCCTGGAGTCAGGAAGACTCATCTTCCTGAGTTCAAATCCAGCCTCAGACACTTACAAGCCGTGTGACCCTAGGCAAGTTACTTAAACATGTTTGCCTCCATTTCCTCATCTGTAAAATGATCCGGAAAAGGAAATGGCAAATCCTTCTAGTATCTTTGCCAAGAAAACCTCAAATGGAGTCACGAAGAGTCGGACATGATTGCAATGACTGAACAGCAACAAGTATAGGCACATGTCTCATTTTGCACCCAAATTTATCACCTTTCTGTTGGGAGATGGAAAATATGTGCCATCACCAGTCCTCTGAAATTATAGGTGGTCACTGCATTGCTCACAGTTCTTATGGCTTTCAAAGCTATTTGTCTTTGAAGTGTTATTATCATAAACATTGTTTTCCTGCTTTTTCTCATTTCACTCTCTATGAGCTTATAAAAATCTTCAAAGATGTTCATTTTTGTAATACTGATTTATAATATTAATAATTACAATATTACAACATAAATTTTTCCTAATGTCACTGCCTACTTCACCTTCTATCAGTTCATTTAAGTTGTCCTATGTCTCTCTGAAATCATCTCTCTCTTTATTCCTTATAACAGAGTAGTGCTCCATCACAGTGATATACATAATTCATTCAGCCATTCCTCAATTAACAAGCATCTTTTGGTTTCCAGTTGGTTGTTGTTGTGTGTTTTGTTTGTTTTTTTTTTTTTGCCACCACAAAATGGGTTGCTATAAATACATTTGCATGTGTGGGACTTTTTCCTGTTTCTTTGACATTTTTGAAGTATAGGCTGAGTCCTAGCTGGTACAGTTGAGTCAAAGAGCATGCAGTGCTTGATAATTTTTTTGTGAATAATGCTAAATTGCTTTCCAGAATGGGTGTGTCTGTTCAGAGATCCACCAAGAGTGCCTTAATGTGCCTATTTTCCTGTAGCTCCTCCAATATTATCAACTTCCTATTATGTCACCTTTGCCAATCTCATGGTTACGAAGTGGAACATCGGAAGTTCTCTGAGGTCCTTTTCTTCCTCCCATCTCCTAAATTAAAGGGTTCAATAAAGCTTATTAAACTCAAGTTCACTAAAGAGTTCTGGGATCTCTTCTGTTCTCCCCCTATTCTCTCACCTCATCTAATCTCACAATTTCAACTGATTTCTCTAAAAAATGATGCCAAAAATCTTTACCACCAACTCCAATATCTGCCCTGAATTTCAGTCTCCCATTCCCAACTGCCTTCTTCTATCTCCATCTGGATGGCCTACTGATACAGTGGATATTAGAAACTACCAGCTCCAATTCCTTTGTTTTACATATGAGATAACTTCCGCTAACAGAACTGTCCCTTCTAAGAAAAAAAGAGACCGAACAAGCCAATGCATTAACCATATCTGTCAGTAGAAGCAACATTCTGCATCCACATCCATGTCTCTGTCAAGGGAAGAGAAATATGTTTCATCATCAGTCCTCTGGAATCAAAACTAGTCACTCCGTTAATCTGGACTGTTTTTCTGTTGCTATACATTGTGCTATTAGGCCATTAAGTATACAGTCTTCTTGGTCATGCTTTCTTCATTCTGGATCAGTTCACACATGTCTTCATAAGTTCTCTGAAATAACTCATATTCACAATTTCTTATGGGGCAGTGATATTCTCTGTTACATTCATAAATCTCAATTTGTTCAGCAATTCCCCAATTAATATGTATCCATTTAGTTGGTTTTTTTTAATACCACAAAAAGTGTTGCTATGAATATTCTAGTACATTTGGGAACTTTTCCTGTGTTTGACCTCCTTGGGGTCAATGCTAAGTAGCAGTAACATGGGTCAAAAGATAGAAATATTTGAGTCATTTATCTCAAATTATTTCAAATTGTTTACCAAAGTGGCAGTTTTACCATCAATTCACAGGTCCACCAACATGTATGCCAATTTTCCCATAGCCCCTTTGACACTGATTATTTCTTTCTTTTATCAGCTGCCAAGCTAATTTTCCTTGTGCTATCTAGCACACTGAGCAGTGGATCCTCTTGAGGATTTATGGGAAATCACAAATAAAGGACAACTAGGTGGCACAGTGGATAGAGTGCCAGCCCTGGAATCAGGAGGACCAGAGTTCAAATGTGAACTTAATTACTAAGCTGTGTGACCCTGGGCAAGTCACTTAACTCTGTTTGTCCCAGTTCCTCATCTGTAAAATGAGCCAGAGAAGGAAATGGCAAACCACTCCAGTATCTTTGCCAAGAAAACCCCAAATGGGTCTTGAAGAGTTAGACAGGACTGAAACAACTGAACAACCAACAACAGATAAAACTTGTATAGATTAAGAAGGTATGGATAGTTTGTGATCTGAACCAAGGAGCGGATACCCACATTGGTGAAATCAAAGATCTGTTGAAATATGTAACTCATTATGTCACTGTGCTGTTCAAAATTCAAACAAATTTAGTTTAAAATTTTAGCCTGTCACTAAAAGTCTGTGACTGTTTTTTCCAACCAATCAGTAAGCCTTTATTAAACACCTACTATGTATCAGGCACTGTCCTAAGCACTGAAAGTACAGAGACAAAAATGAAAAAATCCCCACCCTCAAGTAGCTTCTCTCACCCCAACCTTCATGCACCCCATCATCTAGCTAAAACGGAGACATTCTCGTCTATTTTCTGGTACATATATATACTCATACCATTTCCCACCCTAACCCCTCCCCCCCATTACAAAGATCTGATTATGAAAATGAAGTTTTGTGTGTGTGTGTGTGTGTGTGTGTGCGCATATGTGTGTTCACCATTTGTCACAGATCATAAATTTAGAGCTACAAGGGCCACAGAGGTTACCTAATCCAGGATCCACATTTTACACATTAGGATACTGAGGGCCAGAGGGACTGAGTGACTTCCCTGAGGCTACACAATTAGTAAATAGCAGATGTAAAACTTGAACCCACATCTTCTGACTCCAAATCTAGTCCTCTTTTCACAGCAACAGGTCTGTCAAATGTGCTCTACAGATTTTTCCATTCTCTCAATTTAAAAAGCAGAATAACTGAATCATTTATACTTCTAAGGGGGAAAAACATTAAATTGCATTATACTGAAATGCTGCCTTCAATTTTTTTTCCCTCTCAGAACATAAGGCTCCCCCATCCCTGCTGAATGGCCTGAGAACTATGCTCATTCTGAAAACTTAAGGAAGATGGTGGGAGGTGATGTAAAGAGAGAGAGATAGATAGGGAGAGAGAGACAGAGAAACAGAGAGAGAGAGAGAGAGAGAGAGAGAAGCAGGGAGGGAAGGGCATGAGAGGGCAGGGGAGAGGAGAGGTGGAGAGGGCATCAAACCTCCATTTAAAAAAATCACTGTAAATTCTTCCTAATACATAATCTCATACCCAATAACTTTAATTAAGTCATAGTTCTATTGTCAAATTATGGTCAATGACTTTCATTGAGCTTAGCATTTAAATTCAAATGTAAGAAAAATTCAAAATAAAAATTGGAAAAAATTTCAAAATAAGAAATTGGAAAAATTAGAGTAGCCTTATATCCATTTCATCTTCATATTTCAGAGTTTCAGTACTTGAAAAAGCGTTCTCTACAAAGTGTACACCTACTGAATATTTCACTGGTAGAATTTTAGGGAGACACTTGAGGTCCTGAAAATACTCAGAAATGAAAAAGATCATAAAATATCATTTGTGGAAGAAAAATCAATTTTAAAAAACCATTAACCCCATCAAGCATTAATAATCAATTTACCAGTTTGCAAAGGATGACTGGTTTAAGAATTTATTTTTGAATGTAAGGGTAAAATCAATACGTATCAATAGAAGAGTAAGCGACTTAAACAATAACAAAATGAAGACAAAAAGACTGTCATTGCATTCGTTTATTTATTCAACAAACATCTACTGCCCCAGGCACCACAGGGCTAGGTATTCAGTTGTTTTCAGTCAGGTCCTACTCTTCATGACCCCATTTGGGGGTTTTCTTGGCAAAGATACTGGAATGGCTTGCCATTTCCTTCTCTGGCTCATTTGACGGATGAGGAAATTGAGGCCAACACGGTTAAATGACTTGCTCAGGGTCCACACAATTAGTAAGTGTCTGAGGCCATATCTGAACTCAGGAAGATGAGTCTTTCTGACTTCAGGCCCAGCACTTCATCACCTAGCTGTCCCTTGTACTGGGTATTTGGTTCCTGTTAATTTGTTTTTCACTTGTGCCTGACTCTCCATGACCCCATTTGGGGTTTTCTTGGCAGAGATACTAGAATAGTTTGCCCTTTCCTTCTCCAGGTCACTTTATAGATAAGGAAACTGAAGCAGAGAAGGTTAAGTGACTTGATCAGAGTCACACAGCTAGCTAAGTGCCTGAGGCCAGTATACAGAAACTAACAAAGGAAAAAAAAAAAGCTCTCTTTTGCCTTCAGTTTTTCAGTTTAATAGTCTGATGATGTGCTGGAATCCATTCACTCAGTAAACACTGATTAATGCCCACTGTGTGCAATACAATGAACTATCTCCTACAAGTAATGAGAAGATAAAATGAGCCAGGTTCCTATTTTCAAGATTGTTCTTCAATGAAGACAACGTTTGTGTCTTTGCAACCCCAGAACCTGGCACTATCAGTGCATAATAAAGGCTTGTTGATTTTGTTGAGATGAGACATGATGCAACTTTGAAAGTAGAAAAAAAAAACCCAACTTTTTTGTCAAAATTACTGTTATTACTATTTTAAAGTTGAAAGACAGTATGAAATCTATACATGTAAAGCTGACCTCTGAGTCACAGAGACTTGGGTTCTAGCTCTGCCTCTGACAGACACTGGCAGAGTAACCCTGGGTAAGTCATCTCCACGCCCCAGACAATTCTTGAAGGCTGTAAGGTTGTCCATCTCTATTAGTAAAAGGAGTTTCTTCACCAAAGATTCCCCCTTCACAGATGAAAACATGGGCATGGACAACAACAACAACAAAAAAATGCCAGATTTAAGAGTTTATGATGATCTGTTGGTAATTTATTCTAAATGACTGCTCTCAGTCCTATTTCTAAGTCCATTTTCCCATTTAGACTGAAAGCCTGAAAGATCTATTCATGAAAGTTTGGCTCTGGCTGCTTTTTCCAGAGTTTATTATTTTCATTGTGTTTGAGGCACATGTTAAAAACAAAAACAAAATCCACCTCGTGTACTCCACACAGTTTCATGTTTAATTAAACTGCCAATGTGCTTCCCTTCATTTAGGTTTCAGTGAAGAGTCTCAACCACAACGGACAGAAGAGTTCTTTGTAACCACAGAGGTTTTACATAGTTCTCTTCCTAAGACTGCATGCTCTGCCTCATTCAATTGGCACTTATATAATTGGAAGGAGAGTGCCAAAAATTGATTTGTGCCAACTTTCCTTAAAAAAAAAAAAAAAGCTCTGCTGGTTTCTCACAGCTCTGGACAGGCAAGGGAAAGACTATTTGTTAACTGTCATTCAACTGTGTCATTTCACACCTGATCTCACCTAGGTACGATCAGGAAGTGCCTAGGGTACAGTACAACATTACTTTACAGAGTTTAATTTCAGATACAGCCGTGCTGGCTTTATATATTGTCCTGGCAAGACTGTTCTTTCTCTCTTCCCATAAGCGGTCACTGAATTACTGTTGCTTTCTCAGTGGATAAGGCTATCTCCATTTCTTCCTTCACTAGAGGCAAAGTCCACCAGTAATTATTTTAAGGAACCATTTCAATCTATTCCCTATTTTGAGATAAGTGAAACTGATCACTGTTGGCATGCCAAAGAATGTTCTACTTAACACGAGAAATGATTAACAGCTTGGAATGGTGAAAAGAATGTTGGCCCTGGAATTGCGAAGGACCCGTATTCAAATTCTACCTGTGTGATCGTGAACCAGGCAATGCCTGTCTCTGAGGCTGTTTTTTTCATCTCTAAAATGAGGGGGAGGGGGGAGGCGGAGTTTGGACTTGATAAGCCCTAAGATCCCTTCCAGATCCAAATTCATGATCCCATGAATATATGAATCTATGGGGCAGCTGGGTGTCGTACTAGTGAGCTTGGAGTCAGGATGCCCTGATTTCAAATCCAGTCTCAGACGCTTACTTATTAGCTGTGTGTCCCTGGGCAAGTCACTTAACCCCATTTACTTCAGTTTCCTCATCTGTCAAATGAGCTGGAGAAGGAAATAGCAAACCCTTCCATCGTCTTTGCCAAGAAAACCCAAATGGGGGTCACAAAGAGTCAGAGACAACAGAAACAAATCAACGACAACAAAATGAAACAAACGTGGCAAATACAAGTAAGAAATGCATCAACCCACAACAATTCTGTATTACCATGTCATCCCACTAGTTCCCAAACTAATCTGTCCATGGAAGACTTCTGCTCTCAAATACATGGACAAACCACATGGATACAGACCTCTATGCAATTCAATTCAACAGGAATTAAGAACCTACTATATGTAGGGCACTGTACTAGGCAGTGGTGATACATAGATAAAAAATGAAACATCCCTGGACACCAGGAGTCTACATTCTACTATGGAGAAAGAATTGTGATCAAGGGGCAGCTAGGTGACACAATGAGTAGACAGCACTGGCCCTGGAGTCAGGAGGACCTGAGTTCAAATCCAACCTCAGACACTTGACACACAAGCTGAGTGACCTTGGGCAAGTCACTTACCACCAGTTGCCCTGCCTTCCCCCCACCAAAAAAAAAAAAAAAAAGAAAAAGAACTGTGATCAAGGCCACTGGCCTCCCAGAAGAGAGAGACGCTTTAGTCTAGGTCAGAGTAGTCCAATGGAAAAAGGATGGGTGCTTGTGAAAGCAAATCCCAAAGGGTCAAGGGTATGTTCTTTCTGACTCAGTTTGTCTTTTTTATAGTTGGAGGGGAGTGGAGAAGAGAATCAGGTATGTGAGAGGGCTGAAAGGAGGTTTCACAGCCCCTTGAGTGATTACTAACTTCAGAAACAGATCATGTCTCATTCCAAACTGTACCTTCCCCTATCAGATATCGTACTATTGTGGCCCTAACTTGAGTATGTCTGCCATAGATACACCCCTCCTCAGATCAGAGGGCACTTCTTATGAACTGGAAAGAAGAAAGTCTTTTCAGATGGTTCAACAGTATCCAAGTTTCCTCTCAGGTTTCTCAGGAACAGAGCTAATAAATGATATCAGGGTTGCTTAATATTTTTAATATTTTGCCCTAAGTGAGAAGACCAGTTTGGAGCCTGGGTTGTTTTTTTTTTAAACGCTTGCATTTTGGACTGTGCTCGCTTAGTCACTCAAACTTTAAACCAAATGGATCTAGTAAATAGGGGGTGCACTTTGAGTCAATCCAAAGTGCTCAGGAGGACTTGTTCGTGATTTAACATCATGGTGCAGTTGTTCAGTCATGTGTGACACTTCGTGACCCCATTTCAGGTTCTCTTGGATGCTGGATTGGTTTGCCATTTCCTTCTCCAGCTCATTCGACAGATGAGGAAATGCAGGCAAACAGGGTGAAGTGGCTTGTCCAGAGTCACACAGCTAGTGAGTGTCTGAGGTCAGATTTTAACTCACGAAGATGAGATTTCCTGACTTCAGGCCTGGCCCTCTATCTACTTGCAGATAGAACCTGGGACCATTAACCTTATATAAGGATTCCTTATGGACTGCATGTTGACTTTTAAAACTCCACAAATTAACATTATGTTCCACTGTATTTTTACTTATTTTGTTAAATATTTCCCAATTCCATATTAATTTGGTTGGGGCACTTGGGAGTATTGAGGACTGAGTGTTTTGACACCTCTCTGATTTAGCAAGTGGAAACCTTGCATCAGAGCCAATGTGTAACCACTCCTCCATCACTGTGCCCTGCAGCTCTTTTCACTGTCAATATGTGTTGAATAATGAGAGGGCCACCTAATTCAATAGGTTGTCTTTAAAATGCCATGTGTCTCCCAATAAGGCTATCAGTATTCTGTGGATTCGACAGATGTGAAGATGATCCTACCAGTAATTATGTCATTTCACTAGCTCATATTTTCGCATTCCCTTTGAGTTCAAGAATTCAGTTTTCTGGAGCCTCAGGATCATCTTCTGGTTTTTGTTTCTTAGGATAGGGTACATTCAGAGAAAACAGGCGATCCTGGAGCTATTCTCTGAATAAACATTTTGACTGCGAGATGACAGACAGACCTAGTTCCTGACCTTGCCTAGCAGTGTAATGAAATACCATATTGCTTTTCTTTTTCCCCTTCTTCAAACTACCATTAAATCTGTCAGTCTTGAAGTCTCCTTCCGGTTTCCTAGGAAGGCTCTTTTGCCATCATTATTTTTAAATCCTCCAGCATAACAGCATATAGCAATTTCTGCGTCTTTGGATAGATAGCATGGCAGAAAGATGCCAGAAATTGATTGTAACTTTGGACAATTTGGATGGAAACCAAAATGGCCATGGAAAAATGTCAGCATCCACAAAACAAGATTACTTATTAAAGCAAATAATAGTTACTGATATTAATATTTCAAGGGAGGTTTGGCTATTCTTGGCCTCAAAGATTGCCCTCCTGCTATAGACAAGAGTGCTAAAAAGGTGTCATCCTTATTCATATTTGATTTAGGGGCTATCATCTGTACACAGGGGTGACTTGAGTAGGTGATTTTATCCTATTTTCAAGGCCCAGATGATGCTATACTAAGGTCCTGGGACATTAAAAATATACATTTCCTCCTAACTTCTCTGCCCTTCAAAATGAGATTTCTGAGCCAACCCACTAGCTGCCAGTTGGGCTTTATTCTGCCTAGTATAAAATGAGTTTTCTGGTTTGAGGACTAATACATATGTAAGATTACCATTAAATTATCTTCAAGCACATTACCCAGGACCTCCTCCATTATTCAGGAAGGTCCCAGGCCATCGAATGAAGAGCTGTGCTGAGGAAGAGGTCAAAGACACATACGGAGAATGATATGTATGTACCAGTGTATATCTAATTGTATTCCAATAGCAAGCGCTTTAAAATGATTGCTTGATTAATATTATTCCTTCCATTTATACAGTCAGCTCTGGACTATCTCTATAATGTTATATATTATGCTTGGTACCTCAATAAGCTCACTTTGAATATATACATATGCACACATATGTGTAATTTCTCCCAATTATATGTTAAAATTATTTTTAATATTTTTTAACAGTTCCAAGTTGCAAATTCTATCCCTCCCTCTCTCCTCTTCCCACTCTCTGAGACAGTAAGCAATTAGATATAGGTTATACAGGTGAGGTCATGTAAAACATTTCCATATTAGTCATTTTGTGTAAGAAGAGTCAAATAAAAGAAAAAGAATGAAAGAGAAACAGCATGCTTCAGTCCGTATTCAAACGGTATCAGTTTTTTCTCTGGAGGCGGATAGAATGCTTCATCATTAGTCCTTTGGGATTGTCTTAGATCACTGTATTGCTGAAATTAGCCAAGTCACACTTTGAATATCTTTTTGCAGCTGGCTGCACATTTGGCATGCGGAGAGGGGTAGATTGAACTAGAGGAGGGGAAAGATATATACTCTTAACTCCTCCTCATACTTTATAGTCTTACGACCAAGGATATCAGCAGGCTGCCACAGAGCTCCCAGAGTTTTTTTTTCTACTACAGTAGTTTCGAAATCTACTCCTTCCTTCTAACTCTGCTAGCCTAAGCCATTGTTTTCTCTCATCTAGTCTGCAACTTTGCTTTCATTTCTAGGACCCTCATTCTCTAATCATTTCTTTCTGCCATGGACCAAAGTGACTTTGTCTTTCACCCTGATTAGGAACCATTTCTTCTTGGGGCTCTAAAGTTTCTTATCACCTTCTGGGCAGAATTCTTAGCATTTGCTTCAAATCACTTTATCAGAGCCCCCTTTGGAATAGGTCCCCCCTTTGTCTTGTTTCCTTCATGAGAGCCACATATAAAAACTAAGTTAGTTCTGGGAATACTCTTGGCTCTGAAGAGGCAAAATGTGTTTTGTGAGGAAGAATTTCATTGACTAAGGGATGCCTTTTCTCTTTACCCACCTCTCCCAATCTCTTCTACCGTAGCACCAGATAGATGGTTCATGCAAACCTCACAGCTATAAAAACCTCCACAGGAGAAATGCTATGTAGTCCTAAGGTCACCTCACTGACTAAGCCTCAAATGCCTTTGGATTTTCCACAGTATCTCTACAGTGTGGGGTGGACGGTAGGTATTCAATAAAAGGTATTGACTGATTAATTGGCATGACTTCAGGAAATAACAGAGGGGGTTTTGTTTTTCTTTTAAACTTCTATTCCTTAAATCCAGGGGAAGGCTCATCCTCTTTCTCTTCCTTCCAGGAGCAAACTGCTGGTCAAGAATAAATCCAAAAGGGAGCAGGGAGTGAGCCACAGCTTTTCCCAACTCTCTCCTCTTTCTAATAAACTTTCTAAAATGTTTTTCAGGTTTGGGGTTTTTTCTCCACCAACAAAACCCAAGACTGTTAAGCTGACTCCAGCTGGCATTAACTGGGGACAAAAGAACTGACTGTAAGTGACGAGGGAAGACGCCCCCAAATTACAGTAATGGACAATCATAATTATAATAATTGTCATTTACAGAACGATTTGAGATCTGCAAAGCACCTGAGATACATAATCTCGCTTGACTCAGTGAGACTGGCACCACAAGTCTTATCATAGTTTTAAGGATGAAGGAATGGAAGCTTAGGGACGGTAAGTGACTGGATCTTTCCTCCCCCAGAACTCAGGGCTCTTCCTGCCACACCACTCTGACAGCTCTTTGCTGAAGTCAGTCTGGGTTATCAATACAGAAAGCAAGTCTGACACCTCACCTCTGCTTCTTTGTTTCCCTAGCTTCCTCCCACCTCCTCTAAGAGGTCTTTCTGGTCTTCTGCTTCACTTCCCCCACTCCCCAAAGCAGTTAATTCTTTCCCCTCTCAGATCATTATGGTTGTTCAGTCATGCCCCAATCTTCCTGACCCCATTTAGGGCTTTCTTGGTAAGGATCCTGGAGTGCTTTGCCATTTCCTCCTCCAGCTCATTTTACAGATGAGGAAACTGAGGCAAACAGGGTTAAGTGACTTGCCCAGGGTCACACAAGCTAGTGAGTGTCTGAGGTCAAATTTGAACTCAGGAAGATGAGACTTCAATCCACCTAGTCGGCCCCATTTACTCTCTATACTTTTGGCATATACCTAGCTATTGGCATGCTATTAGAACATAAATTCCTTATTTGCTTTTCTATCTATCTCCTCAGTGCTCAGTAGAGGGCTTAGCTCCTACTAAGTGTTTAATAAATGCTTTTTGGCTGACTGTGACAACATGGGATAGAAGCTGTTTATTGCTTCTAAATGCTTTTAAAAATATGGACGACTTCTCTGAATTTTTCATAGGCCAAGATGCCGACAACAATTTTATCCCCAGCATTTGGCATAGTGCCTGGCATTCCATAGGTGCTTAATTGACGTTTGCTGTTCAACTGAGTCAAGGAACTTACATTCTATCAGCTAAGACTATATATTCACAAACAGATATGTACAAGATAAGTTTGAGGTGACTGTGGAGACAGGGCACTGCTAATTTTAGGGATCAGGGAAAGGCAGTTAAGAGGCAGTGTGGACAGAATACCAGGCCAGGAGTCAGGAAGACTTGAATTCAAATCCAGCCTCAGATACTTACTAGCTGTGTGACCTTAGGCAAGTCACTTAATCTCTGCCTCAATTTCCTCATCTCTAAAATGGGGATAATATATCCTCTAACTTTCAGAGTTGTTGTGAGGATCCTTAACATAGTGCTTGGCACACAGTAGGTACTATGGAAGTGTTAGCTATTATTATATGCTCATGTAGAAAGTGGGTCTTGAAGGAAATTAGGGATTCCAAAAGACAGAAGTGAAGACAGTGTGAATTCTAGGCATTGAGGGGAAAGAGAGTCCAATGCTATGTAGGAGGAACAGTAAAATGGCCAGATTGAAAGCCAGTTTGACCAGATGGTGAAGTGTGAGGAGGGAAATAATGTATAATAAGGCTAGACTCAGGCCAGGTTGTGATGGGTTTTAAATAGCAAAGAGAAGAATTTCTATTTGATCCTAGAGGTAATAGGAAGCCCCTAGTGTTTATCGAGTAGTGGAACGACACAACCAGACTTGCCTTTTGGAAAAAAATACTTTGGACACTGTGGACGGGATGGCCTAGGGTAAGCAGAAACTTGAGGCAAGAAAAATGATTTGGAAGCTATTGAAATAAGCTCGAGAAGAAGGGAAGCTGGTCTGAACTAGGGTGGGGGCCGCGTGAACGGAAAGAGGGGGACACTTGCAAGAGATATTGCAGCGTTGAAGAAACAAGATTTGGCGATGAATTTGGAAATGAAACGATGAGGACAGTTTCAGTAACTTTCCCAAAGTCTGAATCCAAGTAAGTTGACAAACAGGGCTTAAAATTCAGAAGAATTTCAACTGAGGAGAAAGTAAAGTGGGCTAGGACGTCAGTGGGGAGGGAGTATAAGGGTGGAAAGGAGAGCACTTCTTAATATCACTTTTGAAAATAAATGCATATATTTTTAATGCCAGAAAATCCCGTTCCCCATGGCATAAGGGTAGTATTTACTTTCTGCAAAGTCAAAAGTCACATGTTTTACAGGCAAGGCTGTGGTGGACAGTAACATATCAGACGTAATTTTCCTATCTTGCCTAAGGCAAACCAATGCTCTCTCCCTCTCTCTTTCTGATTTTCCTTCTTTTACAATTTGCTTCCTTTCTTCTCTTTATTCCCTCTCTCTCATCTTGGAATCTTGTTTTCCCCTTTTCTATAGAATGTACATCTGTTGAAAAGGGGCACTCTTTATCTGATCAAGTATCTGTTGTTTACTTATCACTTCTTGTGAAAATACCTATAGCAAGGTATTTTTTTTTAAACTTCAACAAGTCTGTACTAGTGTTATAAGCATGAGTAAATATCCCCTGGGTACTAGAGGAAAAAGTTCCCAAAGGATGTCACTTAGGAATTCTACAGGCTTAATTTAGACATCCAAAATGAAAAAGATTATTACCTTTTCCTGAACTTTATAGATCCCCAAGTTATTTGTTACACTGGGTTCTGAATAATTTCTAATATTGATTTTACAAAAGTTAATTATTTCAAATCTTTCCCCCCCCCTATTCCTTTCATCTTCTGGTTTCTCCCCTTTCCCCACCCTCCATGATACAGTCTCTTTGACCACCCTCTCCATCAACAACTACACTTTTCCTCTGATTCACTTGTGGTGGCAGGGGGATTAGAATATCTTGCTCCCACTTCCAGGCTTTCTCTCTATCTCCATCATTCAGTAACCTCTCCTGTTTTGAAGTTTACTTAGTATTTACCTCCCAGTCAAGATTCAGGTAGCTGTTACTTATTATTAATTATAATTATTCAGGTAGATATTATCCTTCCCTCATAGTAGGAGACATCAATATACATAAAGATACTCTCTCAAATAATCTAACCTCCCACTTCCTCAACTTTCTCATTCCCCAGGACCTGCTCTTGCCATCATCTACAAATGCACCACCTCCATGTTTATGAACTCTGAAATTCCCTTATCTGATCACAATCTGTTGTCATTCCATCTCCATCTCTCTCTGTGTGTCTCTGTCTCTCTTGCAACCTTGAATCCTGTTCTTTGTCCTTACTATGTTCTTGAATACTTTGACCCCTTAGTTCTCTCCCAGGCCATCACCCCTGCATTGGCTACACTCTCCTTCCTTCCCCATGTTGACCCCTTAATGAACCAATTCCACTTGACACTGATATTTTCTCTTGAATTCTTTGCCCCCTTTATCCATATCACCAATCTTGCCCTGCAAAGCTTCCCCCTGATTTAATTCCACCATCCATCGCCTTCATTCCTGTTGATGTGCCGCGGAATGAATCTGGAGAAAATTTATAAAACTGTCTTGATGTGTCAGGCTGCGCAAAAGGGTTCAATTAAACAACCCCTTGCCACCAGCTCTAGTGGGATTAGCCAAAGCTAGTCTTCAGATCTTTGAAAAATCACAAACCTTGTCTAGTCCACAAGACACCAAACAAGTGATTGGTCATCCAGCCTTTGCCTAAAGACCTCCAAGAATAAGAATAATGGAACCCACCACCTCCCAAGGCAGACCATTCCACTTCTGGATAGCTGTAACTGTCATGAAGCTTCTGTTATATCAAGATTATATCTACCCCCACACCCTCTCTCTATTTACCTCCATCCTAAGGGGTGGGAGGTTTAGATGGCCAGCTGCCTGTCGCTTTCTTCTTTCCTTACTTGGAATTTTGTTTTCTTTCTTTTCAGGAGTCTTACTCCTGTTCTCAAGAGAACAAGGCTGCTGTGATTCCCCCAACACTATATATCCCCTAACCCATGGAGAAAAAGGATCAAGGAATTGGTCCTCTGGCAAACACCAGCCTAGACTGAAGATTCAAGTTCCAAATTCCGAATCTGAAAGGAAAGAAAATCCTGAATGTAAATAACCCCTCCCAGTCACACTGGCGATGTCTTCACCTTCCTCTCCCCCTCTATCATACAACAGAAATAGAGATTTGCTTAAAAAGCAGCCTTTCACACTAGGCAGTGAAGAGCTGCTAAAGGGAGGGCTGGTAAGAGATCAAGGATCTAATTACCTCTCACCAACTTTCACTAATAGTGGCAGCTGATTGCTGTGTAAACCCAGGATGAATCACAGTGTTTAGTAAGCCGCGTGAGAATTTCAAAGATAAGTGAAAAAGCTGCCCAGGGTAGTAAAGGACTAAGAAAGCAAGGTTCACACAGTACCTTTCACACTCCACCTCCAAGCTAACATCTGGTTTAGCAATGCCTCCTCCCCCCAAAAAGAAGAGAACAGAGACGAAATTATGTCAGTAAATGCACTAAATTTCTTTATTGATTTTGTGTCTTCACGAAGGGCACATCCCATCTTCATCAACAGTTCCACACCAGCCTTCACATTACGTGGTTTGTTCCTTTGCACTCATTACCATGGGGAAATGTATTTTTAAGTAGTCATCTCTTATTAAGCTCTATTGGCAAAGTTTCAATCTTGTGGGATTTAGTAAAATTATGTTTTCTATTCCTACATCTTCAAGAAAAACTTGTTTTTAGCATAAATGTTCTAACATATAGCCTATAATTATAAAAATATGAGTGGTTGAGTACTGTCCAAAAGGTTGTGGAGGTACATATTTGGTAAAATAAAAAAATACTTAAAAGAATGAAATTATGAATGACAAAGGGTAATGATTTTCTACTCATACCTTATGCTTCTCCTGAGCAATTCCTAAGCAGGAGCAGGGGAATAAAGGATGTCACCAAACAGATGTACGAATGGAAAAAAAGAAAAATACCTGGGCCAGTGGCATAAGGAAGATAATGAATAGGCGGCCTGTGTGCTCTTCAAGTATCCACCAAATACCTTAGAATAAAGCTCCCAGCACATCAGGTGGACCCCTTGTAAAAGAATTTACAGTATTAAGATGGCAGGCATGGGCGGATTGCCATCTGTGCTGTTGGAGAGAATACCAATAGTGATGAAATCACAGATTCATCAAGGTATTAATTTTCTACCCATATCCTTGGGTCCAAGAACAATGGACTACACTAAATACAGCATGCATTTTTCAATTTTAATTCATACAGCCATGAGTTTGGAGTTTGCCTTCACCTTTTCCATTTTTTCTGTAAGACTTTTGCATTTCTGTTTTTCCTTTTTTGTTCAATGCAATGCAGAATGACAGGTACACTGCATTATTTAGAGAAAGGTGTTAGGATGCTAAGGAACTCCAGAAAGGCATACCACACTCGGATCAACTGAACAAACTACAGAGACCACTTAGGGGACTGTTATCATCATCATCTTCAAGTATTTGAAAAGCCATTATCTAGAATAGGACCTAGGCTTGTTCTGCTTAGCCTTATAAAGCAATAGGTAGGAGCAATTTAATTCAAATTAGAAAGAAATATCAAGGATCTACTCCAGGGCTGTCCAAAATGTGGCCCCACAGTGTGATTTATGAGGCCCGCCTACAAGCATAGAAATTTACATAAAAGCTTTAGTAAAGGAAGCTGAGCTAGCTCAGAGCTCTCCCTAAAGTGGCAAATCAAAATATACTGTCTATTGTTTCAATAAAAACCCAAGGCTGGACAGCCACACTAGGTGTTGGTGATTTGTTGTTCAGTAGTTTCAACTGTATTCAATTCTGTGACCCCATCTGGGGTTTTCTTGGCAAAGCTATTAACGGTGGTTTGCCATTTCCTTCTCCAGCTCATCTGACAGATGAAGAACTGAGACAGACAGAGTTAAGTGACTTGCCCTGGGTCACATGGCTAGCTAAGGGTCTGAGGCTGAATTTGAACTCATGAAGATGAGTCTTTCCTGATTCCAAGTCCAGGGTTCTATCCACTGCACCACCTAGCTACCAAAACAAAAAAATTACATGATCCTTGCTCTCATGGAGTTTACATTTTATTTTATTTTTTTGAAGACGGAGATATGACATATATGGACATAGGTAAAATAGAATTTGGGAGTGGTGAGAGGGTTTTTTATGTGTGTGTTCTTTTGTAACATGGTTAATATGGAAATATGTTTTGCATGATTTCACATGTATGATCAATACCATATTGCTTGCCTTCTCAAGGAGTGGGAGGGAGGGAATTTGGAAGTCAAATTTTTTCAAATGTATGCTAAAAACGTGTTTGGACAATATTTAACAAAATAAATTTTTTAAAAAAAGAAAAAAGGATTAAAACAATTCTGCTTGGTTCAGAGGGCATGAGTAGGGCCAGTGGATATAAGTTGCAAAGAAGTATATTTAGGCTTGATAAGGAAAAGTCCCCAGCTCTAATGGTTAGCCAGAAGTTGAACAAGGCCACCCCAAGAAGTAGTAGGTTCCTCCATGAATGGAATTCTTTAAGCAAAGGTTGTTATAAATCACTTTTCAGGGATGTCAGAAGAAGAGTTCTCATTTGGGTATAGGTTGAATTAGATGGCTTTTGGGTTCCCTTCCAGTTCTGAGATCATGTGCTGCTTCTGTGGTCACCTTTTGTTTGTCAATCTGTAGGTATGTGCCTTGTGTACATGTTACTTTTCCTTTTTATATTCTTAATTAAATGTTTGCCTAATTGTCTTTATTTTATTTTCTTGACATCTTTCCACAGAAATATTATCTTTCTGAGCTGGTTAAGTTCCCAGAGCAGTGAAATTTTTTCCAAATTCACCTAGCTCAGGAGTCAAACCCCAGAAGGCATATTTTAAAAAGGCTTCTGGTGGTGACTGTTATGCTGACAAATGCAAGTATAGTTTCTATATGTGCACAGTACAGAAGAGTGAGCTGATAAGGTGTTAGTTTTCTCCACCATATCCGCACTTGGATGTTAGTCACCATGAGTAATCTTTAAAAAAATATGTGTATATTTATACACAAATATTTATTTATTTACAGAGAAGTAATCACTGTATGAGGCACTTCTCATATTCAGGAAGAGAAACTTTTTTCTTTCTTGGCCGATTTATGCAAAGGAAAGAGAACTATGAGAAGAGAAAGATATGCACTTAAAAGCACCACGGAGTGGTGGCTGGGGTTCGAGTCAAAAGACCCATGTTCTTTAACACACATTATTCGAGTGACTTGGGCAAGTTACTTAACTGCTGTGCCTCAGTGTTCTCATTTGTAAGATAAGGGAATTGAATTAAGTGACTACTATGATCCCTTCCACCTAGAAATACGTTTTGTTGTTTGGTTGTTTTCAGTCATGTTCGACTCATCATGACCCTATCGGGTTTTCTTGGCAAAGATACTAGAGTAGTTTGCCATTTCCTTCTCTAGATCATTTTACAGATGAGGAAACTGAGGCAAATGAAGGTAAGGGACCTGCCCAGGGTCACATAGCTGGTAAGTGTCTGAGGCCAGATTTAACTAGGGAAGAAAAATCTTCCTGACTCCAGGCCCAGGACTCTAACTACTGTGCCACCTAGCTGCCATGAAATGTGTAAGTTGTATGAAATGGGCCTGGAAGGATAGTATGGTGCCAGACTGTGATGGGCCCCAAATGCTAGAGTGTAGAGTTTTAATTTTATCCTTTAAAGAATGGAAAGGCACTGAAGTAGTTTGAAAGTTAATCAGACAGCAAGAGAAGGCAAGATGTGTTGACTTCGTGGGAAGGGAAGTTCTGATTTTGCTGAGATAGGGAAGAAGCCAACAGTAGATTGAGTGGCTGGCCCTGGAGTCAGGAGGATCTGGGTTCAAATCCATCCTCAGATGTTTACTAGCATGTGACTCTGGGCATGTCACTTAACCTCTGTTTGCCTTAATCCACTGGAAAAGAAAATGGCAAATCACTCCAATATCTTTGCCGAGAAAACCCCATGGACAGTATTGACCCTGGGGGTCACAATCGGACATGACTGAACAAGAGCCAGAAGTTTCAGCTGCAAGTCAGACAAGTCCCACAGTCTTTAGACCGTAGCAGCAAAGCAGATGGTCATGCGTCTTCTTTAACTCCTACTGAAAAAAGCATATTGTTTCTGTTGCTGAACCCCTCCCTAGTGCCTAGGCCTTTGGTGGTGAGAACTTCCTTTTCTGGATGCAGCACCAGCAGAAGCATTTGCCAGGTGGCAGTTCCACAGTGGCTGCTGCCCAGGGTGATGGTTATAGGGCTTAGGCTCAAAATAGGACCAGCGGTCCTAGGGGATGGGGGATGGGGGATGGAATAGTACCACTCCTGGGGATCTTGGTTAGTATGGTTGGCAAGTAAGGTGGGCCAGCTCCCCTCAATGATGGCTGCAGGAGCAGGGTAGAAGCAGGGTCAGTAGTGGGAGGGGAACAGTTCTTGGATTCAAGATCCTGAGATGTCCCCATCGGCATCTGAGAGGAGGTGGTGGTTGAGGTGATGGCAGCTGGTGGTCGGGCTTGCTTGGCATATACTGCTTCCCATCTTTCCCTCAGGTGCTTGTTCAGAGGAAGACAATGTAATTAAACTAGTTCAATTATCTGTAGGACCGAAGGAGCCTTAGGTTTCCTAGAGATGTGAATAAGAATTTGAGAGGGAGAAGAGACAGAGACAGAGAGAGAGTGAGAATAAGAGCTGGTCTTTGAGTCAAGAAGGCTTGGGTTCAAGGTAAACTCTTGACTCTACTGGGCAAGTCACTTAATTATTCAATGCCCCCCAGGAAAGTGTCTAAGATTGTAAGTTGGAGAGTAGGTGATGATCAACACTGACAGCAGAGGTCTCTCACCAGGAACTTCCTACCCTGATAAAAATCAGGGGTCTGGTTCAAAACAAAACAAAACCTACCTCTTTATCCTAAATGAATCACTATTTGGTAGAATTTATGGCAGCATTACAGAATGAAATGAAGCAATCTTGGGGAGCCTGGAGACATCTGGGGGCAGCTAGGTGGCACAGTAGATTCCTTCAAAGTTGTGACACATTACATTCAAATAAATCCATTATTCTTATTATAATGTTATTTATAATAGTACAAATGAAGTCGACAAGTATTTATTAAGCACTTAACACCCTATTTGCCTCAGTTTCCTCAAATGAGCTAGAAAAAGGAAATGGCAAACCTCTTCAGTACCTTTGCCAAGAAAACCCCAAACGGGGTCACAAAGTGTTGCACATAACTGAATGACAACAATAATCGGGAGGACGTTTGGAATGGGAGGGGTCTCGAAGGCACGTATCATAGGGGCAGGGCCCACCTGCCTGGGAGTTTACCTCTGATACCTTTTTATTTAAGTTGGTTTTGTTCTTTTGATCCACTTCCAAACTTAGAGAGTTTTAAAAGGTCTCAAGTTTGTTCACAAATATCCAGGCATCGATGAGGCGACTTGTGGGAGAGGAGCAGGTGGTTCTGAATAGTGGAGAGGGAATTCTAATGGATCCCGAGTTGTTATAAAATCATGATTTGCCTGCCTGTTTTGAAGACCTTTATCCCAATCAAGTATTTCATTTTAAAATCCTAAATTTATAAGCTAAGGGCCATTCAACTACTGCCTCTTATCTTTCAAGTGTTGATCTATTTAACCAAAGGTTAGTAACTGTCACTACTTAAAGGGCATCTGCTATCTGATCTGCTTGAAAAAAAAAATCTGCTTTCATTTCAGCTCTTCCTGTAGAGCCAGCCCTATCCTGTGTAATGTGGCAGAGAATTAATTTAAAACAGAGATTCTTAACTTTTTTTGTGTTTACGGACCCCTTTGGCAGCCTGGCGAAATCCATGGATGCCTTCTTAGAATAAAGATTTGAAAAGCATAAAATAAAATATACAAGATTACAAAAGGGAACCAAATATATTGAAATAAAGCTTTTGGGTTTTTTTTCCTATCCAGGTTCACAGACTCCCCTGAAATCTATATCCATAGACTCAATGGAGATCCATGGACATGATATTAAGAACCTTCTAAGTTTAAATGATAATAAGCAGAATGAAGAAACTCCAAGTACTATGAATGCTTTCTGTGCTTCACCCCTTAAAGTAGGAATAATCTCCTCCAAGCTTAACATGCAATCTGAACCTACTCTCTAAGCTCTTCTTGGTGAAAAGGGGTAGGCTCAGTGTAGGGAAAGAAGGAAGAAAAAAGCTGGTAAGTACTCATACAGAATGACTTTGTAGACTTATGAACTATTAAGGCTCTCTTTAGCTTCTTTTCCCACAGATTCCCACATATACATTCTTCCAGCCTCTTCTCATTCTTTCCAAATCTTCAGATACTTTGATTACTCTTCTCCAGATATTATTACAAGTCTCCCAACTAAGCACATTACTGTTATAAAGATCTAGCCAATGCAGAGTAGTTTTCAAAATTACACTAAGAGGAGGAAGACGGCTAAGAGATGCAATGTGGAAATGACTCAAGGTCCCCTTGGGCTGAGGTGCCCAAGGCCCTATGAAGGAATGAATGGAGATGAGCAAACCTGTCAGTTAAACAAAGTAGCAGGTGTTTCTACGGTTCAAGGAACAGGTCCCCAACCAGCCTAGGTCAAGATCACACAGTCTATGCTGCTTCACTTTACAGCTGAGGGAACCAAGGCCCAGAGAGGCAAAGAGGCTTCCTCTAGGTCACAAAGGTAGTAAGCTGAGCTAGACTGAAGCCCAGATGCTCTGACTCTAAATCTAATGTCCTAGTCCTTGTTCTACAAATCAATCCGACTCTGTTCTTAATCTTCTGGACTTAAAATTCATGTCTTTACTGCTGTTGCATCCTGAAACATGCCTTCTCACCATGGAATGTATTTCTCCATGTGGCCCAACCCTCCTTTCCCACTGGTGAGTTCCATCTGGAGTCTTCATTTTGGGAAGTGGCCAGCCCGTCTTCCCCTCCTGGACCTTTCCTGATCTTCTGGACTTCAAAATCATGAGCCTGTGCATATCTTTTCCTCCTTCCGCCTTTTCAACTCCCTTTGTGTGTAGAATATCAGTTCCTGGATTGTCTTCCCTTTTGCTTGTACTTGTAATAATGCTTAATAAATTGCTTAGTAATAATAAAAATATCATATATTTATTGTATTAATAAATACACAATATAAATATAATAATTAAGAAAATGCTTAATAAATGCTTGTTTCCTTCCTTCCTATCTACCTTCTTTCCTCTTCTGAAACAAAAGAACTGAAAATTCCTTCAAAGTTCTGACAGTCTATTCAAGTATTTATATTTTTATTTTTCATTATATGTATGTAATACCTATTATATACTCAAATAATTATAATATTCTTCTTACTATGATGTAATATACAAGAATAGGTCAAATGAAGTCATCAACTGGCATTTATTCAGCACTTATTACATTCCAGGTATTGTAAATACCAAGTGTTTCTGTTCTGGACAGAAACTCTGAGGGCCTTCTCCTCTCTGATGGATTCTTTTGTGAAGGCAAAGTAGGCCATCTTTTACCTCAATTCTTACCTAGCCTTCAACTACTGAGTGGGTATCGCCTCAGACAAACTGAGACCTGGGAAAGACTTTAGCTTAAAAGGACCAAGGTCTGCCACAGCATCTCAGCCATCGCCTGACCTGTCCTTGCCACTGGAGTGATGATTCTGGAGCAGAGAATGAGGCTGATGACGTCGTACAGCTCTGTCTCACTTAAATCCAATTCACTTGCAAGTCAAGACATCACCCATCTGATGTCGTTGGTCCTCTTTGAGAAGAAAGGATGAACAACCTTAAGGAGTAGCTAAGTGGTCCAGTGGATAGAACAGCTGGCCTGGGGTCAAGAAGACTCATTTTCGTGAGTTCAAATCTGGCCTCATACACTTGGTAGCTGTGTGGCCCTGGGCAAGTCACTTCACGCTTTTACCTCAGTTTCCTCATCTGTAAAATGAGCTGGAGAGGGAAATGCCAAACCACTCCAGTCTCTTTGCCAAGAAAATCCCAAATGCGGTCGTGAAAAGTTAGACATGACTGAAATGCCTCAAAGGCAACAACAACATTGGGCTAAGTGCTGAGAATACGAAGAAGGAAAGCAAAAACAGACCCTTCTCTCAGACCCTTTTTGATGGAGATTGGGGTAAACAATGCACGGACAAGACAGATATGGAGATATGTGTTTATATGTACATACAGGGAAAAGTAGAGATAGTCTCAGAAGAAAGGCACTAGCATTAGTAGGTAGGGTTTAGCTGTAAAAGGCCGTTCAGTGATTACCTACACCTATCCCTCAATTTTGCAGATGAGAAAACTAAAATCCAGATAAGTTGTAACTTCTCCAACAAGTAGCAGATTTGTGAGTCAAACCCCAGTCCTCTAATTCCAAATCCCAATGGTAGTCTTTCCACTATGCTAACACTGCAAAACCACGTTTAACAAACATCTCAGTACTGTATTTATTTAGTTTGATGTTCACACTGAGCCGTCCAGATTGGCACCCACAATTGTAAATTCATCCTATATCCCTTCTTAAACTTGTATAGTTGGCTCTTCCTCCCCCGAGTGAATTTGTCTTTATTGGATTTCATTTTGTTCATATCATAGCCCCTGCTCCTCCAACTTACTTAGAGTCATTTTGAAATTTATTCAAGTGGCACTAATAGATTTAATGAGTTCTCTCCTTTCCAACTAAATCATTAATAAAAATGTTGCATGATCTTGGATCTTGGCCTAATCCCTAAGGAAATTTTCTCACTATAGCCACCCCCTACCCCATATTGCTAAATGTCCCTAAGTGATTTATTTCTCTTCTCTGGAAATGATCTGCTAACTATAACTATATTGTATACAAATCACTTCCTAGGCTTCACTGTGTCTTTGGACAGTTCATGGATCCACTGTGGTGGGAATCTCTACCTATAGAGATATACATCTATATATACAAATATATACACACAGGGAAAAGTGGAGATAGTCTCAGAGGGAAGGCACTAGCATTAGTAGGTAGGGTTTAGCTGTAAAAGACAGCTTAGAGGTTATCTACACCTACCCCTCAATTTTACAGATAAGAAAACCCTTCTATGACTCAGACAGTCACTCTGGCCAACAAGTTTTAATCACTCTGCAGCCAACCTTAAGATGGAGCTCCTCCAAACTTGCCAAGCCTGTCTCCTCACACAACAGACAAAGAGAGCTGTGGGTTCCATCCTTGAAGCCTTTCTAACTTGGCTGAGCCTGCCACACTTTGTGTTTGAGAAAACTTGAGGAAGCCAGGGTCAGCTGTGGAACATCAGGGGGAGATAACACTAAGGCATCGAGGGGAGAGTCAGCGGAGATTCATACCGTGCTTATTCTTCCATCAACAGGGCTTCCTCTCCACAGTAAAATTATTTAGGGCTATCCAGGTTCTTTCTTAAGTCCTTGAACTCAGTGACAAAAGGTAATAAAAGAAGTATATAAATTCCCACGCAACATGGTTAGTACTACACTGGCATACTAGGCAATACTTTTGGCTCTTTTATGAGAAAGTGCTTTTGAAAGTATAGATAACTGTACAAGCATCAGGGTGTTGTTATCATGGTCATTACTGCCTTCAGTACTAATGAAAAATGGCCAATGGGCACAAAACTCAGACCAATACAAAACAGGATTAAATTCCTCTTCCTCTGTGCAAGCTGCTTTATGTATTCTGTCAGAGATAACTGTTTAGGAACAAAAATAGCTCACAACAGTGTTGTTGGTAGATTGTACTAGTTATCATTATCCTTTTTTTTTTTTAATCAAATAAGAAAACAGACTTAGTGAGATTAAGTGGTCTACCCAGAGCCAGGAAGGACTGGATTCAGTGATTTGCCCATAGCTGGACCTCAAACCCAGATCTTGTGACTATGAGTCTAGGGCTCTTTCCGGTAACTTGTGGGTGTGTTTACATTTCATGCTCTGCTTCGTCAGGAAAATAATAAAATATTATTCATTAGTAAAGTCATTTCCTAAGAGCCTGATACATAATGATGCATTCATTAATTGAAAGTGACTCTGCCATAAGTGGTTTTTTGACAGAGAACCAGGAAAGAAGCCCAGTTTCAGCAGGATTTACTATTGAGTAAATCTGCGAGGCATAGTGTATAGAAAGATCTGGGTTTTAGTCCCACCTTTTAATCAGAGTGGCTGTGTGATTTGGGGAAGTCTGTAAGTTTCAGAGAAGGCACTAACATGCATGGGTAGAGAGAGATTCTTCTCCCTATCAGTGGGAGATCCCTATCAATGAAATCACTATATAAATTTTATATATATGTATATATAAAAAGGACTATGTAAATGCTATTATTATTATTATTTCATTAAGAAATAGAAGGGTTTCTTTTGACTTCTCGCAAGGACGAAGCACCGCGCTTGGCACGCTCTTGACAACCTGAGTCCCCTGTGGTTTCTTCTGGCTCTTTTGGCGATGTTCCCTCTGTTTAGGAGGGCCTTGAGCCGCTTTTCAGTTCGCAGCTTTCAGCAAACTGTTGAAAGGCAGAATCACCAGGACAGGCTGCCTAATTTTCATGATAAGTATGGCACCCCAATATTGCTCAGTGGAACCACTTTCTGTCTTGCCATTTGGGTATATGCTGCTACACAAACTGGAATTGAGTGGAACCTGTCCCCTGTGGGCAGGGTGGTCCCAAAAGATTGGAGGAGCCAGTAAAGGAGAAATTCCTTTTCATCAAAGCTGGCATCATTCTGGATTGTTCTAGAATTAACATGATGTGATGAAGTCAAGATAGTCTGTTATCAACTGTAACGTGGCATTATTAACGTAATAAAATGCATTTGAAATCTTAAAAAAAAATAGAATAGAAGGCATCAGAATTAAATTCCAATAAAACAAAAAAGTAGTCAGTGCTTAATGCTGAGTGTATGGGACTATTCCAGAATAACACATCAGGTGATCATATCTCAGATATGGCTGGAGTATACATAGGTATCCAAGTCTCCAATATGTTACACTAATGAAAAGCATTAAATTTTTTTAAAAGTTTATTTCTGGTACATTTAAATCTCAAGAAGGCATGTGAAGATAATCAGCATAAATGCCTATGTTGTAAGATAATGACTTTTTAATCACTGTTTGGAAAAGAGCTAAATTTACACTGCTGTATATTACGATTGGCAGGCAATGGTGGAATTATGTAAATGAGCTTGACCAGATACTGCCAGTTCGATAAATAGGCTCCCAGAGAATGTCAGAGCTAGCAAGCTCTTAGGGGTAATTTATTCTACATCATTAAACGAATGGAGGAAATAGAGGCTCATTTACTCCTCCTAATATCTAAGTAAATCCTTCCTTTTTCCTCCAAAAGAAGGAGGGGGGAAAATCCCTATTTTAGAGAACATCCAGTCTGTATTATCCATCCTATAAATTTAAATTCCGTGTTTTGTCTAAATGTGACAGTGATGAGGTACTACGAGTGTGACAGCATCTCAGGAACAGCCTCATGAAGTATGAAGCTGCCTTTTCTGTAAAATGGAACAATGTAGATTTTATCTGGAAAGGACCTCTTGCAGTCTAGGTCAATGCTATGGGATGTTTTTGACAAAGTCTTATAAAGGATGTAATTAGCAGCTGCCCCGGGAAGCTCAGTGAGGTATTTCTACTTCTCTGTAATAATTAGTCAAATTGCTTGATCCCCAGAGTCATTTATTACTATTACAGTCAGAAAATATCCTTCTTCAAACTTCAAGCTAAATTTGCCTCACTGTGAAAGATTTTCTAACTTTCAGATTTTGACATATATCAGGGATTCCTTTACCTCCAGGACTCAGTTTCCTTTTCTGTAAAGTGATAGGGTAGATGACAAGATCTCCAACTTCTAGAGATTCTTGGATTCTCTGCTTTGACTCAACCAAACAGTTTTCTGCACCTAATATAGTGCTTCATATTGGCATTGGGGGAGAGAGTAGGAGTAGGGCTAGATCTGTGATCTGTGATTTTATTGATATAAGAACTCCCCAATGAGGAATGTTTTTCTACCAACGAAGACCTACAACTGCTCTGCAACTTTTGAATTGTCTGAGACCCAGAAAAGTAAGATGATTTGCTCAAGGTCACAAAACTAACACAGCAGAGGAAGGACTTGACCGTTCACATTCCTAACTCCAAGTGGCCGGCTCTTTATCTACTATGCCACAGTGCCCTTTGTCTCGCATACAGAAGATGCTTAATAAGCATACGATGAATTAAATTAGCATTCTGTTACCTTCATAATGGTACATATCTCACATTATAGAACAAATAAATCTAGCTAAATCAACAGGTAAATTAATTTTTACCCAAAAGTCTTCACTATACAATGCTGCTTGCCACTACTGTGGCTGTATGAGACCAACACAAGACCGACAATACCAGCACACAGGAGGGCTGCTAGCACGGGTTCTTTGGTCTGCTTTTCCGCAACCTTAAGGGGTTAACAATCTCATTTTAATTAAACATACATATATCATTCACTTTAGTTCAGGGGGAAAAGTCAGCACCCTGAACTTCAGAGAGAATACAAACAGAAATTACAAGCATATACTATGTAAACAGAACAAACACAAATCAGCAGACAGGCTTCTATCTGTCTAGCAATACATACAGTTGCCAGAAAGAGAAGCACCAACATCTGGGTTTTCAAAGCTAGGGGCTCCATGATAGCTACCCAGAGTCTTGTCTGGTCAAATCACATGACATTCTTCCAGTGAGAGTCCCAAAACAAAATGCCAACTTCAGATCTTATATACCCTTCTCAGGATCTGAGGGTGTCACAACCATGTGACTCAAACCCAGGTGAACTAGGCCTTCTTGTTTCTTAAGCAGGACATCAAAGACACTTGATTATATCAAAGAAACAAAGGCAAGACTCATCAAAGGCACTTGATTCCCTCAGTGCTGAGAAGCATTCAAACAAAAAACAGCAAAAAGCGCCACTTTGCTTGCCATTACATTTGAAAGTCAAGACTCAAAGGTACTTGATTACCTTAGCATTCCAAAAGAGAAAACAATTAAAAAAAAAAGTCCCATCCTAATTACCATAACAACAGATAGAGAGACAGACAGATTGACTGATAGACAGACAGACAGATAGACAGGAAATGCATTTCTATAGGAAGATGCCTCCTCCAGACCAAGTTTAAAGCTTTCTCCAGTAAAAGGACTAAAATGGTAAGCAACCCTAGAGTAAGGCATCATGATACATGGTGGGGGAAGGTGCTGGATTTGTAATAACAAGCCCTTGGTTTGACCAGCTCTGCTAATTATCTAATCTTTGACTGCATAAGTCACTCTTATCTCTTGACTTCCTCAACGGCAAAATTAGGAGGCTAGACCAGATGTTCACAAATGCCCCTTACTAGCCATAAATCTTATTTTCACATAAAGATTCTGTATCAGGCACTGTAGAAAATCAGTAGCCTAACTTCTACTAAGAAACTATACCATAGAAGGCACCTAGGTGGTGCACTGAATAGAGCACTGGCCCTGGAGGCAGGAAGACCTGAGTTCAAATCTGACCTCAGCTGTGTGACCTTGGGCAAGTCACTTAACCCCAATTGCCTTGCCTTCCCCTTCAAAAAAAAAAAACTGTACCATCCTCAGAGATCAGAGAATGGCTGAGTATTGCAGAGAAGGAACCTTGCTTTTCCTGGAGAACTCTGTAACTGACTTCCTCCTCCATCACTGCTGTCACCCCCCCTGTTCCTCTAGTTTTCCTTGTCATTGGGGATACCCCAATGCTGCACTGGTGGTGTCCAAGTCTAGAATCTTCACTTTATCCAAGGACTGACCTTGGAGCCAGAAAGGACCTGGGTTCAAGTCCTGCCCCTGAACCCATACTGTCTATCGGGCCATGGGCAAATCACTTAACATCTCATACCTCAGTCAGTTCTTGCAGAGGATGTGTTACGGATGAGTTGCCAATCTGCATTGGTTGGATGAAGCAAGATCCCTGCCCAGCTGCCTCCATTGAAGCATCCTATTTACACCTTCTCGTGTAATGCAATAATTTATGCCCAAGTTCCCCTGAAAATTGGGGGTGGTGGGACTGAATCGTCGTATGGGGGAGGAGGGCATGCTTCCTAGAAGTCTCTTAGCATTCTACAGGAATCAATGCAGACTTATTATTTCTCATTGTCACTACAGGACCGGTCCACCTCCTCTTCTAGTCATTCATCACTCTCAGATAATACTTCTTGCTCTATTCCATATGGACATTTCATGACTAGTGATATGCTAAACCTACATATGTCCAACACTGGCACCATGTGCCTCTCCAATGTCATCTGGGTGACCCACAAATTTTGAATCTTCAGAGACTGTGATATTCCATGATTTGCAGCCACAGGCCTCGCCACAAGAATACTAACACTCTAAAGACGGGCTTTTATTTCAGGAAAAAGATTGGGGTCATTGAAAGTGCTACACAAGTCCTGAGACCCAACTGAGCTTATTTTCTTACTGGACCCAGCTCCTTTTTATCTGTAGCATCTATCCAAGATTGTATGTATGTGTGTGTCTTGTTTTCTTATGATATAAAAATTATACATATATGGTCATACATACATGTATATGTGTGCATATATATATAATTTTTATCATGAAATAAGGTATATATTCAGGAAATAAATATATACATACACAAATATACGTATAAATAACACACAAATGAAGTGACTCTCTAAGTTACCTATATAACTGTATCTCATATCCTAGGCAACAGGCATTCTTCATCTACTTGGGTTTTGTTTTGTTTTTTTTTTCCTGTGGTTTGTTAGGTCAAATTGTTTTGAGTGATTATGGATCTCACTTAGGAGGTTGTGCATTAGTCCAGGACTTGATAGACTCAGCATGGTGTCATCCAGAATTAGGAGGAATACATAATTTATAGAGAATTTCTCTTCCATTGAACTTTCCATTGGGCTTTTTCCATGACAGTGGCCACAATGTCTGACCACAATACATCATGCCCTGCTTGTTGGGAGTAATTAGAAGGTGATCTAGTGAATTTATCTCTGTTAAGATTTTGTTATGATTACTAGAAATATGTAGTATAAGTATGGGGCATATTTCATTGGAAGAGAGCCTTTTAGGTTTCATTTTGCTTCTTTTTTTATAGGTATTAGACAATAAAAATGGTGAGAACTTTTAGCCTCTATACCTTTTAAATTGACCATGTAATTTTAAAGATATGGCCTGCTGAAAAATATATTTGGTCAGAACTCCATCAAGAATGGCCTAAATAAAAATTTTGTAGAGATATTGTTGCTTTCTACTTTCTAGAACCTCTGCAATTGTGTGTCATATGAAGAGAAATTAGAGGTAAAGCCATAGGAAAAGACAGAAATCCCAACAAAGTAAATTCTTTATTATTTAACGTCAGAGAACTGAATGTTTAGTATGATTACTCAGAGCTTTCCTTCATGTGCCCACAAAAGCAAGAGCAACTCACTTGGTGCCTGTGCTCAATAATGGGATTTAAATAACACTAGATTATTCTAAAGTCACAAGTAATCACAAGAGGGTATCAAATATGTTCTAGAAAGAAAGGAGCTCAAGTTGCAATAAAAAAATACCCTACAAATCTGAATTTAATTATCACTGGAAAAAAAAGATAAACATTTAACAAAAGAGAGTCATTTAATGCTTTACTGAGGGGTGTGTGTGTGTGTGTGTGTGTGTGTGTGTGTGTGTGTGTGTGTGTGTGTGTGTGTGTGTGTGTGTGTACTACCAGACAGAACATATGAGTTTTGAGTGCTCATTACAGAAGTACAAGAAAAATCAATAAGTACAGTTATAAAGAAAAGAATAGGCAACAAATCAATTATCTAACTTATTTTTTACTTTTTAACTGAAATTCTAACATTTATTTTTATATAATTTATATATCATATATGATTAAATTTAAATTTAAAAAACTTTTAAAGAGACAACTATTGATGTATGGGAGAAAAGAAAGAAAAAAGAAGGACCCTTAAGATGTTTTTTCAAAAGATCTGGGGGCAGGGCAGCTAGGTGGCACAGTGAGTAGAGCACTGGCCCTGGAGTCAGGAGGACCTGGGTTCAAATCCAGCCTCAGACACTTGACATACTAGCTATCTCACCTTGGGCAAGTCACTGAATCCCAATTCCTCTGCCTTCCCCCCTCCAAAAAAAAAGACATAAGGGGATTTAAATCAAATTTAAAGGCTCAGAAGACCCAAAGGGATTGAGCTGAGATGAAGCATTAAGAACTAAATTCCCTGACACATCTATAACTGAATCAATGTCTTTTGGGGGAAGTAGTTACAGAGTTGGAGGCTGAATAAATGGGAAGGTGGTGAACAGAGGAAAACAAAAGGAAGACATGGCAGTAGGGGGTGGCTGAGAGCAGTGTGTCTCACTCCAGGAGTTGAGAGAAGGGTTTCACTGAGGAGCATTCCCATGACAAAAACATGTGTCTGCAGCAGAAACCTGGGCCTTGTCTTATCTAAATTTACCCAACTGTTTCTATTTACCCTACCGACCAGTAGTGTTCTGTACACAGCAGGTGCTTAATAAATGCTTGTGAGATTTGTTCTTCTTGTATTCTCCAAATGCCTGAGGTGTGCATATGATGTGTTGTCTGATTAAAAAGAAAGTTGTATTCTTTGAATACCAGATATAAACCATAGGATTTATAAGTAGAAGGGACTCCTACCCCATCTCTTTGCAAATGAGGAAGCCACAGGCCAAAAAGGTTAAGTGATTTGCCCAAGAATAAATGGTAACAATCAAGAGATTTTCAAGTCCAGGTCTTCTGACTTTAAATCCAGTGTCTTCCCACTACATTATGCTGTATTATTTTGGAGGCATTTATTATTCTGTTATGGAAGCTGACAAATCACATTTATATTTCCCCCACCCAAACAGAAGGCCAGCTTCCTTCATGGAGGGAATAGACCAAGGAGATGCCTGCAGGCATCAAAACATTTTTCTTAGAAATTCAGTTAATATTCTCTCAAGCTCTGAAAGGAACATTTGGTGAGAACTCAGAACTCTGGACCACATGCCAGTGAAGAGACAACTTCTGAGTAAAATATTTCCAGGGCCCACCAGGATATTACCTGTGAAATGTACTTCCAAAAAGCTGAGTAAATTGACTGGATAAATCAGATTAGTCATGACTATCCCCTTTAAAATGCTGATGATTTTCTACCAAGTACAACAATTTTAGTTTTGATATAACTGATGCCCCTTTTTACAGTGACTCACCAATAGGCACAGCCGCTTCTTAAGGGTACTTCTAGTCAGAGAGAATAAAATTATGTCGCCAGTGTAGACAGTACTTGAATTCATGCTGGCCACAACATGACACCCAATTTCCTTAATAGCTATACCGTTTTGTTATGCCTCTATTAAAAAGAAAGAATTGTTATTGTTCGGTTGTTTCATCCATGTCCAGCTCTTCATGACCTCATTCGAGGTTTTCCTGGCAAAGATATTGGAGTAGTTTGCCATTTCCTTCTCTAGCTCATTTTGTTACAGATGAGGAAACTGAGGCAAACAGGTTTAAATGACTTCCCCAAGGTCACATAGCTAGTAAGAGTCTGAGGCCAGATTTCAAGTCCTCCTGACTCCAGGCCAGGTACTCTATCCACTGCACCATCAAGCAACCCAGAAAAGAAGGAAGCTAGAACTTAATTCTCACACTCTTTCAAATTCGGGAATGAATCTGAGATAAGGACATTTTTTTGAAAGACTGAGTTTTTCCATCTTTCTGAGGCTGAAAGTGCTATGCAAGGACCTGATGTCTTTCAAACATGGCCCAGCTCACTGCCATACTCACACTGACTCGGTACCCTCGTACAGTCACCTGATCAGCTGAGCTGATGAAAGCTCAGGACTGCCAGGTTCAGGAGACCCACCACTTCATCTTCCTCAGCAGCAGGGGTTACAGAAGTACACTACCACTCCTGGCCATAGGACTATTTATGCCAACTGATTTCTGTGGCTTTGTTATGAAATGGGTACCTAGGAAGTATCAATAGCCAAGGCGCTATCATCAAGGTGGATCATTCTAGAGCATCGAGAGCCATCGTGTCCAACTCACGTGCTTCGGGAAAATGACACACTTCTTCCTCTATCACTGATGATTATACTCCAAATGATTATAGCAACTGTCCTCCACCTTTCCTATCGCACCACCTGCCGATTACAGCAGCTTGTATAAAGCAGAAATATTAAAGTAGAATTCTATGGGAAAGTGTAGAGGATGAGGAAGTGAAAGAAAGAAGATTGGAGAATTACAGAATCATAGGATTTAATCCTGAATGGAACCTTAGAGATCATCTCACTCAGTCAAGAAGGATTTAATAAGTCCTTACCATATGCCAGGCAGTAAGAAAGGGCAAAAACATTTCAATCCCTTCTCCTCTTCCCCAGCCCCATTTCTAGTACTGGACCTAGACTCAGGAGAATCAGGTTTAAATGCTCACGAGCTGTTTAGTCATGGGCAGATAACCTGACCTACCTGTCAGGGGAACAGGCGGGTAGGTGGTAAAGTGGATAGATAGAGCACTAGACTTGGAGTCAGGAAGATCTGAGTGCAAATGTGATCTCAGATACTTTCTACTTGTGTGATCCTGGGCAAGGCACTTTACCCCTATTTGCCTCAGTTCTTCATCTGTAAAATGGGGGGACAGGAAAGAAAGAAATGGCAAACCACTTCAGCATCTTTGCCAGGAAAACGCCAGGGACAAAAGTCCACGGGGTCACAAAGAGCTGGACACAAGTGAACAACAATTAGGAGAGTACTTACACTACTCATTTCACAGGGTTGTTGTGAGGAAAATACTTAAACGTGAGTTATTACAAACAAATACACTGAGACCTTGTAAGGTTAAATGTCTTACAGAAGGTCTTTCAAATATAAATGAAAATTGAAGCTATCAAAGTGAATGAAATCACCAAGACAGAGAAGGGAAATATGCAAGAAGGGCAGGGACAGAATGGTAGAGGGTACCCACGCTTAAGGCTCTGGAGAGTATAAATTACCAAAGGAAATAAGGCAGAACAGGCCAGAAAAGTCAATGTGAAACCATGAAATTTCAGTGTCTCCACAGTCAAGGAAGAGAATATAAAAAAGGGGATGATTTTCAGTGCCTTTCTTTCTTTCTTATTAGAGGCAACCAGGGTTAAGTGACTTGCCCTGAGGCTGGATCTGAACTCAGGTCCTCCGACACCAGGGCCAGTACTCTATCCATTGTGCTACCTAGCTGCCCTGTGATACACAGTTTCAAATGCCAAAGGGCAGTCAAGGGGGAAAAATGCTGATAGATTAGATTTAGTCATGAAGAGTCAGTACATTGGTGACCTTAGTTATAGCTGTTTTGCTAAAGTAGTGGGGATAAAAGGCATGTTGAAAGGAAATGAGTGAGGAAATGGGGACAAAGAAGATATACTACTCCTTCAAGAAGTCTAGCAGTGAAGGGGAAGAGCAATAGAACAGCAGCTTGAGAAGATAGGATAAAGGGAAAAGATTTTAGTTTGGTTTGGTTTTCCCCGTAAGATAGAGTAGAACTTGTCATGTTTGTTGGCTGAAAAAAAGAAACCAGCAAAAAGTGATGAAAGAGATGATTAATGGACTTGGTTCTCTCCCCTGACATTGGGGATGAGATGGAAGTATAGAAGGGAGAAGCATAAGCAAGGAAGAGAGGAGACCAGAGGAAAGGAGGAGAGAATGGGAAAACATTTTACCTGTTGCAACACATTGACATTTATTAAGTTCTTGATATATTCAAATACTGTGCTAGATATCAGAGATATAAAGACAAAAAAAAAAGGCCAGCCCTCAAAGACCTTACATTCTATTGGAGGGTAGGAAAGATATAAGTAGTAAGCATAGGAATAAGCACAAGATAATATGATGAGGAAAAGGCCTCTAACAACTTGCGGTGGGGGTGAGAAGAGGACAGTTGTGCAGAAGGCTTTTCAGAGGAGCCAGTACGGGCAATGAAAGGAAGATAAGGACTGATAAACGCAGAGGTAAAGCAAGAATGCATTTCAGGTATGGGAAGGCTGGCATGAACACAGAAACAGGAGATGGAATGTTGAATTCGGGGAACAGCCAGCAGACCGGTGTGCCTGGAATGTAGCACGTGAAGGGGAGCCATGTGAAAGGCTGGAGGAGGTCACGTTGGCTAGCCTAATGGACCAAGGAAAGCAGAAGGTTCAAGGTCAGCCACTGAAAGTGAAGGAAGAGAGTTGGATTTGGGGTCAGGAGGAGGAGGTCTGGAAATAAACATATGGAGTTCTCTATAGGGAAGAAAGTGAACATGAAATCAAGAGATGAACTGTAACGCAATAGTAAGGAGCAAGCTGAATTCAGTCAGCTGGAATTTGTGGTAGCCTGTGTTGGCAGGATTTGTAGTGTTGGACGGCATTGAAGTAGGAGCCGAGAAAGCCAGTGTTAAGAGTTACCCAGTTTCACAGTGCAAGAAAAGAAGATCATGGGGTAAGGATTTAAATATCATTACTCTAGTGACTGACCACAGAGGCAAAAATAGTTAAGGAGGAGAATGAGGCCAGAACAGAGCTGAGAAACAAAAACAGGTGGCACAGCACATAGAGTTACTGGACTTAGAATCTTGAAGTTCTGAGTTCAAATTCAATCTCAGACACTTACTGGCTATGTGATCCAGGGTAAGTCACAACCTCTGTTTGCTTCAGTTTCTGTAAAATTTGACAAATATTAGCTAGAATTTATAACGCACTTTAAGATTTGCAAAATAAAGTATTTGGATAGCCTATAGAGGGAATGAAGACATAGTGAAAGCACAGAAAAAGCTATGTAAATCTAGGAGTTCTGTACACAACAAAACTGCTAAGAGTGTTCTCTTACCAGTAAATTGCACATCAGGACTTGGGTCTCTTTAATGGAGACAATGTCACCTGTTAATCTAGGTTGTAGTCACTGCTCTTGGGCAAATTACTTAATGGAAGTATGTTTTTTTTTATTAATATCCACCTGTCCTCTGCCTATTGGAGAGGATATATACCTTTAAAAAGCCTGATTTTGTCAAAAGAAAGGTATGATCTCTTGCAATAGCCATAAAAATACAGCATGTAGAATTATGGAGGTTTTGTTTTTATAGTTTCCCTCACAAATCTTCTACAACAAATGATGGGAGAAGCATCAGACCTTCTTTAAAAAAAAAAAACCACCTCATTCATCTTCCCACAAGAATGTGGTGCTGCAAGAATTTCTATTTATTTAAAGGCAACATTATGAAGAACATCATCTTGCCATGAACTATTCTATCTTCTCTACCCATAAATAGTTCATGCAAAGTGTCCGCTGGACATTTCAAATATTAGAAAGGAATATATTTTATTTGGGGGGTGGAAGTATTTAAATAGACTTAAGAAGTCCAAAATTACAATTATCATTTGAACCTTTTCTGTATGTTTCTCTGTCAAAAGTAGATGTTCCTCACCTTTCAGGACATCACAAAATCGGGCATTTGTCTGTATCAGCACACCAGAAGAGGGCAACAATGCTTCTATCTTACACAGTACGGTGTGTTTCAGAAATGTGGGTCGGCCAGTCAAATCAATAAGCATTTACTAAACACCTACTACACGTCAGGTAATGTACAGTCCTTGCTACCAAGGAGGTCACGGCATAAGACATGATGCAACATGCAAACACCTATATGTGTACATTCAAGAGATGTAGAATGGATGGGAGACAATCTCAGAGGGAACACTCGGTGGGGAGGCGAGAGGAAAGGGAAGAACAAGAAAGACCGGGAAAGGCATCTTACAGAAGGTGAAGTTTTAGCTGAATCTTAAAAGAAGCCAGGGAAGCCAGGAGGTCCAGAGGGGAGCAAGAAGAACATTCCAGACATGGGGGACAATCATTAAAACGGCATGGAGCGGTGAGATGGAGTAACGTGATTGAGGTACAGCAACATGAAGGGTGTTGTTGAGTCAATGCAGTCGTGTCTGACTCTTTATAACCCCATTTGGGATTTTCTTGGCAAAGATACCAGAGTGGTTTGCCATTTCCTTCTTTCCAGCTAATCTGACAGGGTTAAGTGACTTGCTCGGGGTCACACAGCTAATGTCTAAGGCCAGATTTGAAATTAGGAAGATGAGTCTTCCTGACTCCAGGCCTGGTGCTCTATCCCCTGTGCCACCTAGCTGCCCACATGGAAGGTGTTACTATCATAAAATACATGGAAGGGAGTCAAGGGTAAGAAAACTGAAAAAAAAGGGGCAAGATTGTAAAGGGCTTTACTTGCCAAACAGAGCATTTTATATTTCATTCTGAATGTAATAAGGAACCACTGGAGTTTAGTGAGTAGGGAGATAACACTATCAAATCTTCATTTAGAAAAATCAATCAGGCAACTGAGTGAAGAATGGATTCATGTAGGGGAGACATTTGAGGCAGAGTGGCCAAACAGAAGGCTACTGCAATAGTCTAGTTGTGAAGTAATAAGGCCTGTGCCAAGGTGGGGGCAGCTGTCAGAGGAGAGGAGGCACTTGTAGGAGATTTTATGAGGGCAGTAATGACAAGACTTGGAAAAAGAAAAGTGTGTGAGAGAAGGACTGGGGATGACACTGAAGTTGTGAGCCTGGGTGACTGGGAGGACACTGGTCAACTTGATAGTTATAGGGAAATTCAGAGATGATGAGGGTTTGGGGAAAAGATAATAAGCTCTGTTTTGGACATGTTGGATTTGAGATACTTAGAGAACACCCAATTGAAATTGGTCAAAAAGCATCTGGAGATTTGAGACTGAAGCTCAGAAGAGAACTTAGAGCTGGGTATATAAATCTAGGAATCAACTGCATAGAGATGACAAAGGAATTGATGGGTGCTGATGAGATCACCAAGTGAAATAGTACAGACTGAGAATGTAGACTAGGAGACAGCCTTGGAAGATTTATACACAATTAGTAGGTATGAAGAACCAGCAGACTATACTGGAATGATGTAGTCACAGAGCCAGGAGAAGAATAAGGAGATAAGAGTGTCACAGAAGCCTAGATAAGAGAGAATGATCAGAAGAAGAGGGTAATCAAGAGTGTCAAAGACTGAAAAGAGGTCAAGAAGGATGGTCTAAAAAGCCATTAGATTTGGCAATTAAGAAATCATTGGTGACTTTGGAGAAAGTAGTTTCAGCTGAATAAGGCCAGAAACCACACTGCAGAGGGTTTAAAATCAAGTGAGAGAAGAAGTGAAGGCACCAATTGTAATGGCCTATCCAAGAAGTTGAGCCAAGAAAAAGAGGAGAGAAAGAGGACAAAAGTTATGAGGGCTGATAGGGTCAAGTGAAGATTTTTAAGGATAGGGAAAATGTGGGGATGTTTGTAAGAAACAGGGAGAGACTAAAAATTAGAGACAGAGTGGGAGGGGATGATAGGAGGGAAAATCTAATGGAGAACACAGGAGGAGATGGGATCAAGGGTGCAGAAAGAGTGGAGAAAAATGTCAGAGTTATGGGAAATGAGGAGGGAAGAAAAGGGAGCTTTAGGTGACTGGCCTCAACTTTTCCATGGGGTATGAGGCAAAGCACTCAGTTGAGAGGGTGGGGGGAGTTGGTGCCATGGGAGACTTGAGGACAGATGAAAAGGTTTAGGACAGCAGCTGTGAGGAATAGGCAGTAATGACAAGCCTTGGAAAAAGTTAAGTGTTAAAGGGTTGCCTTGCTATAGTGAGAGCCCAGGTGAGGGTAATATAAATTTCTAGTCGAGCCAGTCATGTGACTTTCTCCAGCTCTGTTTAGGGGCATGTGAACAGGAATGAATGCAGCAGATGGTGAGTGTAATACAACTTGGGTTTGGCATGGCATAGTCTACAACTGGGACAAGCATGCCACTTGCCTGCCCCAGTGACGCACTGTAATATATCAAGAACTGTCCACTGTTGGGTGACGTAGCACAGCAATTATCAATTGCTATCTAACATCACTAATTAAGTTATCAAGCATCTACCAATAGGTTCCTGACCAATGTAAACAATAACCAATAATATTTTAAGTCATGTTCCTTAAAAAAAATAACAAGCCTCACTTGCTGCTGTTGAAGAATTCTAAAACTAAGTTTAATCCTAATATTGATAGGAAAAAACAGTCTTAGAAATTTTCATATATTACTCTTTGAATTTATTTTAGGTTAAAAAAGAGTGTAATAATGCAGCAATAAAAGAAGCATTTCTAGTATTACATAAGCATCCTAGGCCTGGATAAATAGCACAGCTGTAAAATGAAGAGGTTTGGACTAGTCCTCTAAGTCCCTTCCAGCTCCTAAAACTCTATGTTTCTATGTTCTATTTATGACTATTTTAATATTCTTAAAGAATGGAAGACTTGGAAAACATAATAACTTTCATGCACAGGATTCTTTACCAAATCAAGAACAAATAACATCTTAATCTTTCTGTTTCACCACCAAAAAAGCTAAAAATTAAAACTGGCACATATTCCAAAATTTCACAAACATTGAGAAACTTCTAAGTATTTTTAATAAACTTCTTTTCCCAAGTAAAGGTTCTTCCCATGATATTCCAGAACACCACACACACACACACACACACACACAGACCACTTGATACTTTTCAAAGTTTTGATTCATTTAATGCCTAGTCATGATGACATTATAAATTGACTAATATCACTGCCCTCATTTACTTGTGAGGAAACAGGAAACTGAGGCCAATGATTACATACCAAGTTGGTGGTAGTCAGCTTTTGTATTTGTTTCATAGGTCAACCACAATTATCCTAAATCTTTGATTTCACTAGAAAATCATTTCCAACCTATCATCCTGAACTGACCTTTCAAAGAACGCACAAAACAAAGATGAAATAAAAGGGCAAAAGCCTGAGCAAATCTACAGATTGAGATTCTACTTATACTTTTATAAATTAAGGCTAATAATCATTTATCCACTTGTTTTACATGTGCTTTGCCTTAAAGTTGTTGGTCACTGAGTAAAGTGAGGCACATATCCATTTCGCAACAGAACACGGGTCCGGCTAATTTTTTCAAAATTATTGACAGATACAATAGTTTTTTTTTTTTAAATAGAGCATGCTGTGAAAGACAGAGTAAAAACAAAAGTATTCAAACTCTCCCTTACTCATGAACTTGCTAACTAGTCTACCCTATTGATGTCAGTTGGTTGCCATAACAAATACACATCATTCTTGCATCACAAACAACATGGTCACAGGGAACAAAGTTTTGAAGGGAGAAAGCTTCTTAAAACAACCTTCTTGCTAGATAGAAAGCAAAGGCCAGTTTTTCTAGATGTGGAGAATGTCAATACAATGACTGCTATTTTCCAAAGAACTTTTCTCATCTTCTCTCTACTATCATTATTTTTAAAGTATAAAAATTTAGGAGAAAAAAATTAAAAGAAAACCAAAATGATGTTTTCTCATGCATGCTATACAAAATCTAGCTCTAGGAACAAAAACGGTTGACTTAAGTCTCAATTTTATTTTGGAGAATCACTTTTTTTTGTCCTCTTAAATACAGTGGGTAGGGAAAGGAAGGAAAAATCAACATGTAGCTTCTATAATCCTACTGCTCCTATGGAAACCTGAGGCAACAGATGGAAAACATAACAGACTGTTCAATTACTACTATACGGTCTCATGGAAGGATAAAACATTATTTTTAATTTAACACTAACAAGGCTTTGCCCACGGCAATAACATGGCATGATCAGTGGCTACGTAATCCATGCCTGCACAACAATAAACAAACTGCATAATGTCAATAGTCATTAAGGAAGGAGTTTCCTCCTGGGCCTGGGAGAATGACATGGAGGTAGGCACAACAAAGAGAATCTCACACAAAATTTAAAAGCATTTTTGTTACTCTATACCAGGGGTGGGGAACCTGAGGCCTCGAGGCCACACGTGGCCTTTTGGTCCTTGGGTGTGGCCTTCTGACTGAGTCCAAGTTTTACAGAATAAATCCTTTATTTGTTCTGTGAAGTTTGGATTCAGTCAAAGGGCTGCACTTGAGGACCTAGAGGGTCATATGTGGCCTTGAGGCCAAAGGTTCCCACCCCTGCTCTAGACCTAGATCATTAACTACCTTTCCTGCCTAACTACGTGTTAGATTTAGATTCAGGATGGTCCAGGCAAAAGCACTGAATAGGGCTTTTATCTCAGTAAAGTTTTTTTTAAAGAGTAGCTGCAGTTTATTTAGTTCCAGTCTTCTTAAATAATTTTTTTCAATTATCAAGCATTTTTTTTCTCCTACCTCTCCTCACTCACTGGAAAAAAGGGACAAAGAAAAGAAGGAAGGAAGGAAGGAAGGAAGGAAGGAAGGAAGGAAGGAAGGAAGGAAGGAAGGAAGGAAGGAAGGAAGGAAGGAAGGAAAGTAATGCAGAGTTCTTGTATCTTATAAGCATAGCATAGTGAATGAAAACAAATTTCCGCACTGACCATATCCAAAACATATTTTGCATTCTGCCTATTTGTCTATCATCTCTTTGTCATTAGGCAGGCAGCATTCTACATCATTCCTCTGCAATCATGGTTGATTAGATTGGAGAAGTCTTTCAGAATTGTTCATTTTTACAGTATTTGCTTTATAGTATCGATTGTTGTCTTGGTTCTACTCACTTCATTTGCATCAGTTCATACATGTCTTCCTAGGTCTCTCGGAAACCATCTCTTCACTTTATCCAACACAGCAGTAGTCCACTGCATTCATATACTATATTTTGTCCAGCCATTCCCCAATTAATGGGCAAATTTAGCTTTTACGGAGGTGACCAAACCTTTATAAGGCATATGATTAATTTCTGATTTCTGCTATTTTCAAGCAATAATCGCCCCAGAAATTAGAAAATGAAACATAACTTCCTCCTCTCAAAAGAGAGGCAGAGGACTACTATGACAGACTACTATACATTGATGGACAGTCAATGAATCATGTATTTTTCTGTTTCTCTTTAGTCTAAGTTCAATTCCAAGGGAGTGGAGGAGGTAGATGAGAGGGGGAGTGTTTCTAGAAATTACTATGATGTCAAAACAAAAGGCATCAATAAAACCTATTTATAAACAAAACCACAGCTTTTCTCTTGAAAACTAAAGAATGTTATGTTGTTTCACATTTACAAACTTATGAAAGAACACATTTCCAAAATAAATGATGCTGCCTTGCCAATTTAAAAACAACAATGACCTTATATAAAGTCATACAAGGGATTTTTTTTTTCTTTCTAATTTTAGCAAAGCAAGACATTGTCAGTTTGGAGCAGTTGGTTAAAATGGGAAGGGAAGTCTGATCATTCAATGGGAATTTAGTAATAGGAAGGAAGGAAGGAAGGAAGGAAGGAAGGAAGGAAGGAAGGAAGGAAGGAAGGTAGGTAAAGGATAGCCCATGTATGCCCTGGGGATCCTTAGGTCAACTATCACTCTCACAGATAAGTTAGTTTTCTAGAGCTAGACTGGCTACATGTTCCCCTCAGGATTCTAGCGGTACTCCTAGGAGAGTAGAAGGGTGATTCTCCAATATCATCTGATTGAGGTCCTAATGGTACACTTCCCATCCGAGATTATCAGTTGAGAATCATTTAGTCAGCCTGCAGTATTAAGTAGCTTTTAGAAAGAGGTATTCACAAAGGTAGTAAAGTAATAATAAGAAGTTGGTACAAAATATCTCCCTAAAGGTCTGTGATAAACTCTCTCACAAGTAGATGGTGGAGTCTCAAGAGGAAAGTGGGTTCAATCTTAGAAAGCACATGTTGGAAAAGGAGGTGACTCAGCTCCTTGTTCCTTTTCTCCCATTTATGGGGTGCTTAAGAAGGTCTCCTTAAGCATGGTGAAACAGCACCCATTTATCCTTGGCTTCCAATGCAGGCACTGCCACCAGCTGACTCAGGGACATCCTTAGACCCCAGTGGAAAGATGGGAAGTTAAATATCCTCCAAACCCTTCAAATCTGGATGGTCCTTCTCCAGTCAAAGGGCAAGGGAAAGGAAAAAAGATATGGCATCAGCCTCTCCTCATCCCCCTCCCCCAGATGATTTCTTCTCAAGAAATTCAGTTATAATTCCACACTGGTTCCAACTTCTGGCATTTCCCCCATTCAAGCTAATGTAAAGCCAGCATAATGAAATCCTACTGCCAACTGGAACAGATTTCTTCTCTGGGATAATTTCCTTCATCAAATTGCTTACAAAGACTTCCTTCCCTTAGTCCAAGGCCTATGAGTTACTGATAGATCAAAAGATGTTCTAGGTAGTTAGTTAAAGTATGAAGGCTAAAATTAAGTACAATGGTTTAAATTCTACTGTTACAAAAGGAAGAGGGGTGGGGGAGTGAGACAAAAAGTAGGAAAGCTAAGCTTTAGAGAAACTGAAAGCTGGAGACATTTTGTTCAGATTATTGAAGAATGAACTGTGATATGTACCAGGGCTATGATTTCATTGGCATAAAGACCTCAGTGTGGAATACCACTCTAACAATGCAGAACTAAGATGCCTGGAGCATTGAGAGTTTAAGCGACCTCACCAGGGACAGTCAACCACTGTGTATCAAAGGTAGGACTTAAACCTATGTCATCCTGACTCTGAGGTCAGCTTTTTATAATCTATCCTATTCTACTACTTCTCATATGGTTTTCCCCCCCCTACCAAATATAAACATAATATAAATAGTACATTTGATAGTATATACAGTCAGCCTCACGAACCTATGGGACTCTGGCATTCTGTTGGTAAAGAATGAGGTTAGATTTTGTCCCATTTGCTTTATATTTTTTTTAGTTGTCTATAAATAGGATTATAAGTAGAAGTATGAAAGTGAGATCCCCCAGCATAGGAAAAGTCTTACAAAAGAGAAGCCCAGGTAAGGATTTCTCTGTACCAATGAGAATCAAACAGAGTCAAATCAATGTGGTTCAGTAGATAAAGTGTTAGACGTGGAGTTGGAGGACCTGGGCTCAAATCTCAGCTCTGCTAATTTACCTATGTGACACTAGGTAAGTCACTTAATCTCTTAAGGGGCCTCAGTTTCCTCATCAATAAAATGAAGAGGTTGGATTAGATGACTTTTTGGGGGAGGGAGGAAGGCAGGGCAACTGGGGCTATGTGACTTGCCCAAGGTCACACAGCTAGTAAGTGTGCCAAGTGTCTGAGGCCAGATTTGAATTCAGGTCCTCCTGACTCTAGGGCTGGTGCTCTACTCACTGCACCACCTAGCTGCCCCGAATTAGATGACTTCTAAGTGCCCTTCTAGCTCTAAATCAATAATCCCTTCTTTTCTCTGATGCTAGTTAGGAACCCTGAAACTTAATGCCCCAAGAACCATCTGGGTGATAACCTTATCTCTCCAAATGACTACTGGGGAAAGCTTCCCTTCTTTTATCCACTGGTCTCCAACGTTTTTTGCAGTTAAACATAGTTGTCCAGGCATCTCAGTAGCCCCTGACTAAATAATCAAGATGCCTACTTCGGCTTCATACTTTGACTTAATTTTTTTTTTTGCCTAGCCCAGAAAACACAAGAAGGGAATGTCCTGAATTCCTTCCATCTTGCTTAGCTGTCCAAAAGTTTCCCACTTTTTGTTTAACTAGCTATCTAAGGTGATGTGAAGACATAAACATCTCTGAAACATAAAGAAGGTATTTGCTATATTTATTCATTCTTCCACACCTAAATATTAGCCAAAATTTGGCCTTTTGTCCAGTATGGATCTGACTCCCTATTTACAACCTGCCTGACTACTCTCAGTGAGGAGGAAAAATAATCCTGGGTTCAGGCAGACTATATCTTGTTTGGCTGAGGTCTTCTGACTGGAACTCAAACAAGTTCTAAATCCTATTCCACTGACTGTCAAGATTCAGTTCTGTTACAGTACATTTCCTCCTTTATCTGCCTGTAGAAACTAAAGCTGCAGGGAACAATTACATCCTGGTTTTAAAACTCTGCTTTGCTGCATCTATTCAGCCAATTTCAGATTTGTATCACTATGAATACCAGATGGAAAAGACATGGACCAGATAGCAACTGGACAGCTAATTAGCTGTAGTGTTGCTTAGAGTGTGTACGGGTACAGTCTGTCAAATACTAGTGTCTAGGTAAAATCAAGTGCTTAAACTTATTTGACAAGACAATGGGATAATTGTACTACACTTAGCCAATTCTCCTTTATCATGCAAGAGATAAAGCTACTCTCTTTCCTCCTCTAACTGCGGAAGGGAATCTTGCTTTATTTCCACTCCTGAGGGCTCACTATTAGCAAACTTGAAGTTAATTACAAATCAATGACCAGTCATCCATGAGAGATTATCCGCATTCTGGATGCTCTCTACTAAAAGGCTGGATCACAGGGTTCCTAGATGTCAGAACCCACTCCTAGTACAAAGGATGCCAGAAGCTCTGGTTAATCAGGTTCATGATACCCTCACTTCATGGGAACAGCAGTACTGCAGATTTATAGTCCCACTGGTCCCATTGGTAGCTGAGTACAAGCTTGAGTTCCCCATTTTGAAAAAAGGCCATGAAGTAACCTAGCAATGGAATGTATCACATGGTCAAACCCTTGGATTACTTTTAAATTTAAAAAGGAAAACAGCTGCTTGATACCCATCAGCCCTATTAACCAAGTAGGTCAGGGACATGTTCTCTCCCCTGTCTTCCACTGTCTTCCACACCTGCCTTCCCTCAATTGACCCATGACTTTTTCGCCCAGTAGTAGACTGAGGTTTTACTTCTTTCCTTTGGATAACAAGCATAACAGAAAAATTTGGGCACGTGGAAAAACTTAGCTCGATGGATCATTTTTAAAAAACTACTTCTGGCTAAACTGCAAGGTTTACTGAGAAGGGGAAAAACTGGACACAGTGCGATCTTAAGAGTAGTTACAGAGTTAGCATGAGTTTCTAAGCACAGATACATGTAACCTCATAGAGACAGCTCCACAATACAAAGAATCAGATCAATGTATCGCACGCTGAGGACTTCAAAGCTATTACTGCTGCTACCCAGAAAGCCTCTAAAGCAACTCTCCGGCTGATCTGATAATGACTTCTGTAGAGACTAGCAAAGTCATTACTGTGGGGAGATACTGCAAACATTCCTACAGGGAGTCCAATTACAAGAAACGATAAAACAAGCCCCTATATCAAAAGGGATGCTTCAGATGCTATCTGAAAACCTGTGAGATACATTTTGGGGACTGTGGCAGTACCTAGAACAGCACTCCAAACACCATCCAGCATTTATCACCTTAGAGTTGACATACATAAGAACCTAGATAGAGATCTGGAGAAGATTATGAATCTGAATGGACAGATAAAATTTATTTTCCTGGGATCTTAAGGAATGGGAAAACAAATTTTGTGATGAAGTTTTTTTTTTAACCTTCTTGAAAAAATATGAATAGTCTATTATTTTGCAATAAATCTGACTCCAAAAAGACAGTTCGTTCTTCAAGCCTATCACTCAGTTTATTTCTCCAAAGATGGTAAAGAAGAAAACTGTCAAGAAGTTATTTTTTCATAGCAATTTACCCAGAGAGTAATATCCAAATCCTGAAAATGTTCCCTCATCACTTTATCTAGCCCATTTTATTCTATGGCATACAAACACCCAATGTATAAAAAAATCTTTGCCTTAAAATTCTGAAACCTTGGGTCCTGACAGTAATGTGAGGCTATCTATCCGCCTCTGTGGTGGATTTTTGAGAATCAGTTTCCCATGATTTGTGCTGGAATGTTTAGGGCTAAATTAGAGCTGGCTTATTAGCATCTATAGGAAAACGCCCAAATTATGATAGTACATCAAACTTTTTTGAAACTAGATTGAATATTCCAAGTCTGGTTTAACTTTTTTTGAGTCTCTGTATTAACTGTCCAGTCTCTTTTGGAACTTATCACTTCTTAACTGTTGGGGTGTCAGTGACCAAAGGCTGTACCATTTTCTTCTTCATTTTTGATCCGAAATAAAACGATTTGAATTTGGCAATGAGATATTGATTCTAATGCAGAATCTCTGACATACTTCTCATCTCTTCCTCCTAGAAAATGTTTACTGGAATCTAGCTTGTGGAAAGTAGTATTTGGCTATCTACTGCCTTCCATTACCAAGACTTTAGACAGTAAGTAGTTCTTTTGTTTACTAAATCAAGGAGTTTTGTTCACTGGCATTATAAAAACTTACCAATCCTGTTGGGATTTAATTTTGTGATTTGGGGAAACTCACTATTTCTCTGGGCCTCGGTTTCTTCATCTCCATAATTAGGGCATTAGGCTAGCTGACCTCCAAGCTTCCTTCCAGCTCCCTATGATGACTGCCACCTAGACCTTAAAAGAACTCTTGGTCCTTAATCAGCATCTACAGTGCCTTTTTTAAGGTACTGTTTGATGAAAAGTGTAGTCAAACAAGGGGGAAAAAATCTGAGGAACCATACACAACAAATCTGTGGTAATAGAGAAGGGGATGTAAATTGCAAATCCAGAACTGGAATTCCAGCAAACAGCAGAATGGGACAAACTCAGGAAAGATGGGAATGGAAGTAGGCCTGGGTAAGTGGCCAGAGTCAGAGCTAAGCTGAGGGAGCAACAATAGAACTTAGGGTCCAACAGGATCCTCAAAAGTAGATCAGTAAATAACAAGTGAGACATGAAGACTATTTAGATAAACAGGGTAAGAACAAAACCTAGGTAACTCATTCAAAAAGTCTTTTGGATGGCGCTTTCCAAGTATAAGGCAAAGAATTACTGTACAAACCAGAAGACTGGGAGATGATATGTTAAGCAGACTATGGCCAAAGAGCACACAGAGCTCTCTTCCTGCACTACAGGAGCCTCTGAAGCATCTGGACCCCCCACATTCCAACAGTCAAGCTCCACATCACATCAAAGGGCCCTGCACACGGCATCACTTCACTCACACAGAGGCAAATTCAAAAGGAAGGGAAGGGGAAAAGGAGGGGAAGGGAAGAGCAAGGTCCTAAAAAAGTAAGCAACGACTAAAAATAGTGGAAGACCTGAAAGTTACACATAACCTGATATGACTTCGTTGTTTTTGTTTGCCAAAAGGAAAGGTGTTAGGGTACTGGCTATAAAAATGCTAAGTCCTGCTAGGACACAGGTCAAGAGGTACAAGGGAAGTAGAGAGAGAGAACAGACAAAGTTGAAAGATAGAAGAAAGGAGAAAATGATAAGGAAATGGTAGGAGGAGATGGGCAAATAGTACAGCATCAGGAAAGACAGGCAGGGTGGTACAGTAGTAAGAACAGTGGACATTAGAGATGGCTACCATCAGACACAAACACACACACACACACATATACAGAGAGAGAGAGAAGAGAAAAAAAGGAATAAAATTACATGATAACTTCATTATATATTTTAAAAGAATAGCAAGTTGTACATAATAGATATGCAGTTTCATGTGCAATCATCTTTTTTATTATACTATGTTATGGAAATGCTTGTTTTATTCCATAAATTAAAAATAAAATAAAGAAATGTGGGGGTGAGGGGGCAAGAACAGTAGACTTTGACCTAGGTTTCTTTCAGTCCTGGAATGGAAAGGTCTGAAAAGCTTAGTTGGATAACCCTGGGCAAGTCATTTAGCCTGTTGGAATATCTTTTCCTGCACAGTGGAGATGATGATCCTTATTCTAGAACAACTCACGGGGTTGGTGTGAGGGAAAGCACTTTGCAAACCACTAAATAAAAAATCCTCATGTGAATATGAGGGTTTTTTTTCATTAACAAAAGCAGAATTGACAGGAAGCTGGACAAGCACAACAAGCAGATATATTGATTTTAGTGCAAACTGACAGCAGAGAAGCTAGCTGGCCAGAAAAAAAGAGAAACAGAAGATACTTAGAACAGCCCTGCAGGGTAGGGGAGTACCCATTCCTAGCTGTCTCAGCAGAATCTCTTAGTGTAGATCACTGCTTTACACTAAAAACATCCTAATTGTAGGGCAGCTCTGCATTCAGATCCAACACAGTACCTTGCTCTTAGTAGGTGGTTAATGAATGCTTACTGGTACCTCTACATTCAGATCCAGCACAGTACCTGACATTTAGTAGGTGCTTAATGAATGCTTACTGGCAGCTCTGCATTCAGATTCAGCACAGTACCTCATATTTAGTAGGTGCTTAATGAATGCTTACTGGCACCTCTACATTCAGATTCAGCACAGTACCTGACATTTAGTAGGTGCTTAATGAATGCTTACTGGCACCTCTACATTCAGATTCAGCACAGTACCTGACATTTAGTAGGTGCTTAATGAATGCTTACTGGCACCTCTACATTTAGATCCAGCACAGTACCTGGCTTTTAGTAGGTGGTTAATAAATGCTTACTGGCAGTTCTGCATTCAGATTCAGCACTTAGCACAGTACCTGGCATTTAGTAGGTGCTTAATAAATGTTATTGCCTGACTGAGTGAAAGCAGTCTGAGTCCTACACACTTGAATAAATTCACACAATAACTTATGTTCGTCTTTGAGTCTAAATCATGAAGGAAAGGAAAAATCATGTTCAGTATAATTTTTTCAAAAAATCAAAGAGGACCAATTTATAAACCTACTGGATACTAAAGAGGCCATCTCATCATCTGACAGAAAGCGTTATTTTAGGAAAGTTAATGTTTACCTATTTTCTCCACTTTTCCCACAAAATGTTTACTTCTGGCACATGTGGCGACACAGAACATATAAAGTTATAAGCAAGCAGACAGAAAAGGCAGATTCGAGAGTTATTTTTTGTCATTTAAAATTTTTTCTCAATTACACGTAGACAAAAATTTTTAACTTCCTTTTTTTAAAAAACCGAATTCTAAATTTACTCCCTCTCTTCCTCCCCTCCCTCCTCAAGAAGGCAAGCAATTTGATATAGATTATACATGTGCAATCATGCAAAACCTAGTTCCATATCAGCTATGTTGCAAAAGAAAACACAGGACCCCGCCCCCCAAAAAAACCCCAAACCTATGGATAATTAAGAAAGCTAGAAAAGTACACTTCAATCTGCATTCAGACTCTATCAATTTTTTTTTGGAGATAGACTGCCTTTTTCCTCATAAGGTCTTCAGAATTGTCTTGGATCATTGTATTGTTGAGATTAAGTCATTCACTCAAGAGTTATTTTTCCAAAAATGTCAAATTCTATACCTCACAAAGAGCTTTTTGAATTAATTAAGAGGCAGAACAGTGTAGGGGATAGGATGCTGGCCTTCAAGGCAGCATACTTGGTCCCCAAATCATCTTCAGAAACCTACTAGTTATGGGACCAAAGTAAATCACCTAACTTTTCTGAACTTCAATTTTTTCATCCATAAAATGGAAGCAATAATCTCTGTAGTACTTAGCTTGAAGGGTTGTTGTGAGGCTCACATAGAGCATTTTGCAAACATTAAATTGTTATGTACATGTCTTAAAATTATTATTGGTGGAATGGTTAGCAATTTTCCAAGGCTCACTGAAATACATTAATTATCTCCCTTTACAATACTAAACATATCACCCATACCAACCATGGAAGTTTGTGAAGTTATAAAATGTAAGGCTACCCTATAAACATAAGATTATTTCAATAGTCAAAGGACAGGAACTAACAGTTCTCAAAAGAAGTGTAAATTATTAACAATCATAACAACAGGTAATTTATTTACCACATAATCACTGCACTCTAGTTTGTTGTGGATTTTTTTTTCAGTCCAAAAATTGGTTTGTAATCTGTCATCAAGTAATGGTCACATGGTATAATTCTGTTTGTCATGCTGCTTAAAAGATAAACAGAGCAGCAACGTGTTCATTCACCACTGCTGTATGGATATACATTTATCTCTTGCACACTGCAAGTCAGGAGCCTGGAATTCTCAGCACACGAGCATTGTTGGTATATTTCTGAAAGCTGACTTGCATGGTTTGGTTAGAGCATTGTAGTACTAACGGTACTGTCATTCAACCCAACGAAAGCAAACTGGGTGACCATCAGCTGGACATGGTCGAATGATGGAAAATGTGGTCTAACAATATAAAGAGGCAGTGCAGTATAATATGTTAAGAAAAATATCTGGATTTGTGTCCCAAGTCTGACACAGACCAACTGTGTGACCATGGACAGGTAACTTAATCACTCAGTGCCCTTTGTTTTGTTATGTCATTTTTCAGTTGTATCTGACTCTTCACGACCCCATATGAGGTTTTCTTGGCAAGGATACCAGAGTAGTTTTCCACTTCCTTTCCCAGCTCATTTTACATATGAGGAAACTGAGGCAAACCGGATAAAATGACTTGCCCAGGGTCACACAGCTAGAAAGAGTTTAAGGCCAGATTTTAACTCAGCAAGATGGGTCTTCCTGACTCCAGGCTCAGTGCTGTATCTACAGTGCTACCTAGCTGCTCCCATGAACTGATGAAGAATAAAATAAACAGAACTAAGGAAACAACATGTACAATGAATCTAATAATGTAAAACAAAATGTAAATTAAAAAAGAATGCTGTTGTTGCTTTAAAATCAACTAATGTATAAATGTAATGACCAATCTAGGGCTCAGAGAAAAGATGAGGAAATGCATACCCTCCTTTTTTTTTCCACAAAAAAAACAAGCAGCCTTTATTGCAGTATTACAAAACACTTTCCAATTTGGCAATATTTTACAACGTATTCAGCTTCTCAGACTGTTCAAGGGCTGGGAAGAAGGTTGGAAATTAAAGGGGGAAATTTCAATGGACATTTCTAAAAGAAAAACTGCCCCGTCCCTCCCACCAAAATAAAAATCCAAATGTCACTTAATTCCACTACTGGAGAAGAGGCCACAAGGAAAGCAGCAGGCAGAACTCTGGCAACTTCACTATCGAACATGTCAGAGGCAAAGGAACAATCAAGACGGTCTTCAGTATGGTCGATTACGCTGATCATTTCTGTAGTCATTTCTGCCTCCCATTTTG
>CM053627.1:109835354-109878096 GCA_028646595.1 Phalanger gymnotis
GAGGGGAGAGAATTTAGAACTCAAAGTTTTAAAAAATAGATGTTCAAAAACAAAAAAAAAAGTTTTTGCATGCAACTAGAAAATAAGATACACAGGCAATGGGGCATAGAAATTTATCTTGCCCTACAAGAAAGAAAGGGAAAAAGGGATGGGAGGGGAGTGGGGTGACAGAAGGGAGGGCTGACTGGGGAACAAGACAACCAGAATATATGCCATCTTGGAGTGGGGGGGAAGGTAGAAATGGGGAGAAAATTTGTAATTCAAATTCCTGTGAAAATCAACCCTGAAAACTGAATATATTAAATAATAAAAAAATTAAAATAAAAAATGGATAAAAAAGCAAAATGTAAGGATCATTCTGTCATTTCCAAAAATCAATCGCAATGCTGCAATCTATTAAAAAAATACACCCCACCTATAAGATATATAGCATTTCACTCAATGCTGTAAAAAACAAAAAAAATTTTCATGCCCCTGATCAAGACCCAAACTGACCCTGCGCTTCACAATGAAGCACCAATGATTTCTGATGACCTACAACAAGCCCATCTTAATCAGAAACCATATTTGAAATTAAGCACATCACTAATTCAGACATTACTTCTGTGAAATTTGTAATTATTTGGATACGGGCATGGCTGAAATATTCTTCTATGCGATTTTATATGTATAACATATGCCATAATATGCATGTGTATATATACAAACATATATATGTACATGGTATATTTACATGCATATACACATACATGTATCTATACATATATGTGTTTGTATATATTATATGTAGCAAATGTTTTTATGTATGTGTGTGTGTTTGTATATACACACACATACATATATCCAACCAGTTTTTGTTTCCACTAATTATATTTTTCGATGACAGAGTGAAAACCTAGGTAAATGTTCATTCAAATTCTTATGACTGGAAGGTCAGTGTTCTCAGATATCCAAGTATGTGAAATATACATGGTGTAGAAACTAAACATTTACAAACTACATCTTGCCTAGATATTCCCGGACTGTATGTTTGTCGCCTAAATTCTCCTGGCATAGGAGCTGAAGACCCTGCACTTATCGACTGGCTGAGAGAGAAGGGAGCTGATGATGACACTATAAGCAGGGTAAAAAAAAAAAAAAGTTAGGAATCTGTGAAATGACTAGAGCCAAAGGGTTGAGGGGGAGAAAATTTTCAATCATGTTTCCAACATCAGATAGAAAAAGGTTTGAAAAGGCAGAATGGGTAAGTAGATCCAAGAACAAGATGTATTTCTTTTTCTATCTAATTCAGTCCCACAACTTAAGAAATATTTTGATAGATGCTAGGAATTTTAGAGGTTGTGTCGTTTCTTTGCAACTTTAGATCTTTTTGAGCAATAAATATTTGTTGCTATTTAATGCAGTGATGGAATTGGTGACCTTAATACAGGCACAAGCAATTCTTTATGGCCAAGTAGGATGGCATATCTAATTGTAGATTCTCATTGTTCATTTTTCCTGGGTTAGAAATAATCAGCATAAATCATAATTGCCGGAATGGTTATGTACATGTTTGTTATAGGATGCATGAGTTATAGTATTCCTTTGTGCTAGCTCAGCATTCTTACAAAAATGATATTGTCAAGATCCCAGATTTTTGTTTGAAATAAAATTAGAGATTAGTTGTTCCACCTTCCCCAGCACACCTTCCAAGTGAAAGCTATTGAGTGGCCAGACAAAACTCAGAGCAGCTTTACACACCCACCTATAAGATAATATAGCACTTCATTTAATGCTGTTTAAAAAAAAAAAATTTCATGCCCCTGATCAAGACCCAGATTGACACTGCTCTACACAACGAAGTACCAATGATCTTTGATGACCTATAATAAGCCCATGTTAATCAAAAACTGTCTTTGAAATTAAGGACATCGTTAATTCAGACATTATTTCTATGAAATTTGTAATTATTTGGATACAGCCATGGCTGAAATATTCCTCTATGTAAGAGATGTCTGCTAACCAAACAATGTTGACTGAATTAAAGCAGTAATAATGTTTAGCCCACTTGACAAAGAGAACACAGTAAACACTTGAAAATCACTTGAAAAGCACACATTTGCATGCTGATAATTCCCCTAGGACTCCTAGATGGCCACACCTTGCTAGCCTTTACTTTCTATTATACTGAATATGCGTAGAAGTAATAAAATTCAGCCTTTTAATAATTTAGAAATTAAAAAACTCTCCCTTAATTCCACAGTAATGAAGAGTTATACTAAATTTTCTTTGATTTCTTTTTAAAATTATTACCATAGTATAGTCTAAAATTATAGACCTTCTTACAAGGCCTTAAAAGTCCTTATTTTTGTGTCTCTTTTATTTTCCCCTCAGTTTTTGGCTGAAGACTATACTCTAGTCGATGTTCTCTATTATGTCACTCGGGATGATTTGAAATGCCTGCGGCTGAGGTAACATGTTGTTTTTATTGTTGTTTAAGGCATATGTTGGGGCAAGCTACGTGGCTCAGGGCATAGAGCACCAGGCCTGGAGTCAGGAAGACTCATCTTCCTAAGTTCAAATATGGCTTCAGACACTCACTAGATGTGTGGACTCTGAGCAAGTCATTTAATTGTTTGCCTTAGTTTCCTCATCTGTCAAATGAGATAGAGAAGGAAATGACAAACTACTCCATTATCTTTGCCAAGAAAACTACAAATGAGAGTCATGAAGAGGCAGCCATGACTGAAAAATGACTGAACGACAAAGCACATAGTGTGGTAGAAAGAACAACGTGGTAGGAGTAACAAAGTCCAGGTGCTAGTATATTGCTAGCTCTGCCACTCAAAAGCGCTGTGAACTTGGCCTTTAGTTTCTACATCTGTACGAGAAGAAGGTTGAACTTTATAAGTTCTGTACGAGCCCTAAAATTCTAAATTTTTTATGAAGATTAATTGGAAGAATTTCTTGAAATATACTAGACAGACTAATATTTTTTAGACTTTTTAATATTTATTTGATAGTCTAAAAATTCTAAGAGTCATTCCATTCGTGGACGTACCATACTTTATGAGAATGGGGGTCCCGTGGGAAGGATTTTATTGTTGTTCAGTGATTTCAGTCATACCTGACTCTTCATGACTCCATTTGGGGTTTTCTTGACAAAGATACTAGAGTGATTTGCCATTTCCTTCTCCAACTCATTTTACAGATGGGGAAACTGAGGCAAACAGGGGTTAGTAACTTGCCTAGGGTCACACAGCAAGTAAGTATCTGAGGTCAGATTCGAACTCAAAAAGGCTCATCTTCCTGACTCCACGCCTGGTGCACCATCCACTATGCCACCTATCTGCCTGTATGGAGAGGATGCTCCTTACTAATTTTTAAAATTTATATCTGATTTAGTTGCTAATAAATAGTACTTTATATTAGATTGAGCATGTAAAAAACCACTTCCTAAGAGTGGCTGATTTGAAAGATGTCATATTTCAAATTTTCGGTTGTTCGTTTCTTGAGACTATGTGGATTAAAGGGAAAACGGAGGTAAGGAGTGGGGTGAGGGTAGATTTGTGGGTTACCAGGACCCAAAAAAGAAGATACGTAGTATCATATTAAGAAGTTAAATCCAGGCCTTTTCTTATCATAGTAACTCAGTGTTAAGAAACCATATTATATAAAGAATCAAGGGCATTGTGGAAATGAAATATTATACACTTTGTTGTATGTTTTTTACTCAGGGGAGGAATGCTGTGTACACTGTGGAAAGCCATCACTGATTTTCGAGAAAAACAACCTTGAGTGTGTGTGTGGCTCAACATTTCTCAGCTCTTCAGTGGAGATTCTGAAAATTCACCCTGCACAGGACTGATGTTTTGAGGAAGGGTGGGTGGCAGGTGGAGAGAGATGGGAGTGGGATAGGGAGGGAGAATTGGAAGAGGTGAAGGAGAAGAAAGACCCTGCACTTTAATACAGTATTTGTTTACCAATGCTACAAACAACACTGCAGCTTCCTAACTGCTTCAATTTCTACAATTCATATGGACTCTCTTTAAAGAATGTTTAGTCTATAAACATTTTTTACACAGGGATGTATTTTTATCCTAGCAGCTATGATCCTTTAAAGAAGCAAATGTTAATTTCACACAAAAGACATGTAACATTTCATATAATTGTGCATCACTGGAACAAAAGCAAAATGTGACCATAATTTTTTTTAGGTTTACGTTTGTAACATATCCTAATACCCTATAGTAGTAATTCATAATTTCAGTTATTGTGTAAAGCTTATTTTTTAAGTGTGCAAAATCTGTGAGCAGTTGTTTTTACTTTCTAGTTTATGTTAATTATAATATTGTATAGTTTTTGTAACTTAAGTTTCTGGTCTATGGTACATTTGTTTTAGAGTTGTTTATGTACTACTGAACTGTACCAGTTGTATATGCCTGAATCATAGTAATGTTAGCTTGTTCTAAAGCTATCTATTGTGACACACATTCTTAAAAGTAAAAAGAATCTAAACATAGTTTTTGATAAATTTTGACTGGAGTTTTTATTTCACTTTGTAAAATCAGGTTAACTATCGGGTAAAATTCTTAGCCAATGTGCTTACCTGTTACATTTAATGGAACGTAGGTTCTGTGCAAGCGATCACAGAATGCCTGACTATCCAGCATCCCCCTCAGGAAAAGAACTGTGGGTCATCAGAAAGATCACTAGATCTGGAGTCAGAAGTCAACAACTGCATAAAACATTTATTAAGGGCTTGCTACAAGCCAGGCCCTGCAGTACTAGGCACTAGAGATACAAATAAGAAAAAGAAAGCAGTCCTTGGCCTCGGGGAGCATACAATCTAATGGGGAAGACAACACAGAAAAGGAAGCTAGGACGTGGGGTGGGAGATGGGATAATGAGGGCATCCAAGCTGAACTACAAATAGAGGGTGGAATGAGCTGGAAGTCCCCTACCTGCCTCTTAAAGGAAAGCTTTGGGAGGAATTTAGAGCTCCAGCCTTCCAGTCAGAGGGGAGAGGAGGCTTGTGGTAGGTGAGAAAGAGATTCAAGGCTGAATTAGAAGAATGATAACGAGGTGCAGTTGTTGTTCAGCCCTGTCTGACTCTTCATGACCCCGTTTGGAATTTTCTTGGCCGAGATAACTGGAGTGGTTTGCCATTTCTTTCTCTAGCTCATTTGACAGATGAGGAAACTGAGGCAAACAGGGTAAAGTGACTTGCCCAGGGTCACACAGCTAGTCTGAGGCCAGATTTGAACTTACAAAGATGAGTCTATCTGATTCCAGACCCAGCACTCTGTCCAGGCAACACCTAGCTGCCCTAATATATACACACATGCCAGACACAGCATGAGCTACAGGTATCATACAGTGGTACAATAGCTGCCCCCGCTTATCCTGGGAGTATCTTGTTCCTTGGAACCAAACAGAGCAGCAGATAAAGCATGGTGCTTACTATGTGCCATGCATTGCACTAATCACTGAGCAGATAAAGACAAAACCAGAAGTATTAAATGGTGAAGGACTCAAAAGTCTAGATTACTTGGGCAAAGTCACAGAGGCAGGAGAGAGAAAGAAATACACAAGGACAACCTAATAAGCCAGACCAAGTCTAAACAAGTCAACACTCATTGTACAACAAAGTAGGCCCATATGAGATGCCATGGGGGAGGCGGAAGGGAGGGTACAAGCATTTTTTAAGCACCTACTCTGTACCAGACACGATGCCAAGCACATTATTATCTCATTCAATCTTCATAACAGCCCTGCAAGAAGAGCTGTTATCTCTGGGGAAACTGAGGACAACAGATTAAGTGATTTGCCCAAGGTCAAACAGCTGGTAGGTGACTGAGGCTGGATTTGAACTCAGGTATTCCTAATTCCAGGCCAGCACTGTGCCATCTAATATAGTTTCTGTCCTTGGAGAATATTGTCTTGGAAATATGACTTGACGTGAAATAATCAGCAAACAGTACTGTAATCTCATATACATTATGTGTAGCATGTTATATTTTATATCTTTCTACTCTAGTGGCATATTTACATATTCTATGTAGTATGTGTGCTATGTATATCTTTAAGGGTCCTTATAGAAGTGTAATGTATATATTAGGTATATGTGTAGAATGTACTATGTGTAGTATACGCCATGTTTGGCATACATGCAGTAAATACTACCTGTAACATAGTCTGCACATGATAGCATAGGATAATGATAATCTTTAATAAATTTGAATATGTGAGATATAACTGACTTATTACAACTTTTTTAAAAAATATTTTGGATGTATTTATCCTACAAGTAGCATTTCGGTAGCATGTATACTATGTGTAGCATATAAACACATAATACTTGTTAAGCATATAAATTATGAGTATATACTAACCTCATATAGAATTATATTGTATCAGATACTATATGCAGCATATATACATTGTGGACTATATGTTTAATATGCACATGTGCATATTTAGCCCTATTTTTAGTACTAAATACAACAATATATGTATACTGTTCAATGGACATATACTATTTAGTATCTGTGTATTTACTATATACATTCTGTGTAGTATATTCTGTGTATAGTACTATATATATTGGTTGTTTGGTTGGTTGTTCTTTGTTCTGGAGGAGGACCAAAAGGACATCATTTTGACACCAAATGACTATATATACTATTATGCTATGGGGTATACTAACCTCATGTATAACCTTTATATATACTTTATAGACTGTGCAAATGTGTAGTATACTATGTGTAGAATGTACTATTCTGTATCTGTAGTATACAATATATAGAATGTACTATATGATATCTTAGTATCTGTGGTATCTATCATGTCTGGCATATGTGTTTGAGGTATACTAGGGTACTAGGTGGCACTGTGGATAGAGTGCTGGCCTGAAGTCAGGAAGACTCATCTTCCTGAGTTCAAATACAACCTCAGACACTTACTAGCTGTGTAACCCTGGGCAAGTCACTTAACCCTGTTTCCCTCGGTTTCCTCATCTGTCAAATGAGCTGGAAAAAAAGAAATGGCAAACCACTCCATTATCTTTGCCAAGAAAACTGCAAATGGAGCCATGGAGATTCGCACACAAGTGAGCAGCAACAACAAATGTCGCATGCTATACTACCTCAAAAATCTCTTAGTGTAATTTTTTTCATAATAATAGCTTTTATAAAGCACGTTAAACTTTGCAAATTGCTTTATAAATATTATGTCATTTTATCCTCACAAAAACCATGCAAGGTCAGTGCTCTTGTCCCCATTATTGCAAATGAGGAAGCTGAAGCTGACTGAGGTTAAGTTGCTTTGGGTCACAGAACTGATAAGTGTATGAGGTCAAATTTGAGTCTTCCTGACTCAAGGTCCACTACAATTCCTAACTCTGTTCGCTGTAGTTTGTAGCTGCCTTGAAATAATAACAATAAATCCTCCTCACAGTTCCAAGGCAGAAAAGAGTGCTTGTGGTCACTCACAGACCAGAGCACCGACCAGGAGAGGAGTAAACACCTCTCCTTTATCATACAACCTTGGAAGAACTAAAAATATACGGGTCCCTAAAGATATCTTTGAAAACAGCTGCACAAAACCCCTGAAACTTGGGATGGTGCGCTCTCCACCCTAGAAGCAGAGTCCTACCTTAACAAAGAGCTACAAAGCCAAGTAATTGGTTGGGAAAATGAGCAAACATTGAGAAAAAAAATATCAGACTATAGAATCTTACTTTGGTAACAAGGAAGATCAAAACCTACAACCAGAAGAAAACAACAAAGTCAAAGCTCCTACGTCCAAAGCCTCCAAGAAAAATATGAATTGGTCTCAGGCCATGGAAGAGCTCAAAAAGGATTTGGAAAATCAGATAAGAGAAGTGGAAAAAGAATTGGGTGGAGAAATGTGAGTGATGCAAGAAAATCATGAAAAATAAGTCAACAGCTTGGTAAAGGAGACCCCCAGTCATGCTGAAGAAGTAATAACAATAATAGCTAACATTTATGTAGTGTTTACTATGTGCCAGGCACTGTGCTAAGTACTTTGCAATTATTCTCTCATTTGAACCTTACAACAACCCTGGAAGGCAGTGGTAAGATTATCATTATGGTACAGGATGGAAATATACATTTCATTGCAAAAAGCCATAATAGCTACAAGAACCCAAAAGAATTTTTAAGGAGTCGTGGTAATACGAAATTCTTAGCATACCAAGCATTAAAAACAAAAAAATTCTACTAAGAGTAGCAGAGGTGATTTGGTCATGTAGGCTTATTTGTGTTTCTTTTGCAAACAAGAAGGGAACTACCAAATCAGGGCTTAAAGCAGGAGCTGGGAACATGAGCCAAGGGTGGGTTGAAGGGAAGGACTTGGCAAATGAAAATGTGGAGAACATGACTACATAACATTCAGGAAACAAGGACTAGACTGGTTTGGCTGGAGTAGTGGAGATAAGGTTGGAGTGGGAGGAGGTAGGTAGTGGCCAGACTAAGGAGCCCTCTGAATATCAGTTTAAGGAATCCGGACTCTACAATGCTGCTATCATTACCTGGGGTAATCTAGCATAGAAATGCAGAAGGATAGGGAAAACATCCACACCCGCCAAAGAAAAACAGCATGTAAAAATACTTCAGTAAGAAGACAGACTCCTTTCTGACAAAAAGTGAGCTTTTAAGGAAATTGTGATACAATATACCAGAAGTAGATCAGCCTTCTTTTCAAGGGCTCTACCAGAAATATTAATTATTTCATTTCGTATAATAGAATATTCTTTGAATGCCCACAGAGGAAGGTGTTTAATTCATTTGAAAGATAGAACCTCTTAGGTCTTAGCTCATATTCAAATGACTTTATTAGTAGAAAATCTGGTTAAAAAAAAGAATCACTTGGATTTTAGAAGCCTGCTAAAAGAGGTTAGTTTGCCTGTAAAACTGTTCTAGAGATGTACAGAACTTAGGACAAACCATGATGGAAATCTCCTTTTTGACAATACTTTGAAAAGTTACTCACTTGGTGTGTACGCCCAGGCCTTCTGTCACTCCAGATTATAAAAAAAAGTTCCACTATAATTTCCATTTATGAGAGACACATGAAACAATTGTAAAATCTTTTTTTAACTGCTATATATGTGTGTATGCATATACATGTATATATCACAAAATTTTTTAAGGTTTACAAAGTGCTTTCTCCACAACAGCAGTATCAGAAAAGTAGCATTATCCCCAATTTAAAGATGAGAAAACTGAGCCATAGGGTAGTTGTCATCACACCTCTGGAAACTGTTGTAGAAAAGAGAAACCAGGTCTTCTCACTTTCAAGTCCACTAACTAATCTGCTATACTGTGCCTACCTGCATATAAAAAGTGAATAATGGCTTACATTTTATAGGTGTGTGTGTGTACAAAGTACATCACATTCATCTTTCAACCCTGTGAGAGAGATTCAAGTAATTTTCCCATTTACCAGTTGAGAAAACTGAGGCAGAGTGGTCAAGTGGCAGAACTATAGCTCAAACCTAGATCTGATTCCAAGGTCTTTCCACTGATACCACATTGATTCTATATCAATCAATAAACTTTAAGTGCCTACAATGTGCCAGGCACTGCCCTAAGTGTTGGATATTCACCACCATCCACTGCATCTTGGGCCATTACCAGTTGTCTTGACCTTTCAGTTGCCACTGGACTTTGTTGACTCTGACAGAGTATGGCTGATGACTTTGCACACTTTTATGAAGAACAACAACCACCACCACAGACAAGCCTGAAGAAGAGAAGATTGTTGGGGGTTTGGAGGAGATTGTCAAGTATAGGGTGGGCTCAATAGTTTTTTTTTTTTGTTTGTTTTGTTTTGTTTTAAGAATTTGACAGGCTATTATATAGAAGAGGGCTTAGACTTTTCTGCTTGGATCCAAAAGACAGAATTAGGAGCAATAGAAATTTAAAAGAAGCAAATTTAGGCTTGATTCAAGGAAAAATTTCCTTATAATTTGAACTATTCAGAAGTAGAATGGGCTGCCTTTGAAAGGAATGGAAGTCTTTCAAAAGTTCAATGAATTTCCTTGGAAGATAGTAAAAGTTCCATTTGACTAAAGGTCTCCAGGCAAAAGGAGTGTTGTAATGAAGGGAATTACTTTTTGGATGAGAGTTTGCTGACTTCCAAAATCTTTTACACCTTTGACAAAAATAGGAATTAACCTTGTGATTTCATTGGCTTAGGGAACTGAGGAAATTCCTTCTACCAATGTAGGTTGGCATTTTCTCTGCAACTAATCATCTCTTAACTGCTTGGAGCACAGAAAGTTCAAGCAGCTTGCCCAGGATCACACAACCAATAGTGTCAGGAATTGAAATCACATCTTCCTGGTTCAGGGGCCAGCTATATTAACTACACCAGACTGCCAACTCAGATTCAGTTCAGTCTTGTCCAACTCTTCAGGACCCCATTTAGAGTTTTCTTGGCAAAGATACTGGAGTGTTTGCCATTTCCTTCTCTGGCTCATTTGACAGATGAAGAAATTGAGGCAAACAGGGTTAAGTGACTTGCCCAGGGTCACACATCTAGTAAGTGTCTGAGGCCACATTTGAACTAAAAAAAGATGAGTTTTTCTGACTCCAGGCTTAGCGCTCTATTCACTGAGGCCCCTAGGTACCCCAACGCAGAGATGGTTGATAAAAATAAGGTTCATTCTATTAAGCTCTAGAAGCTTCTAGAAAAAGGTACTCTCAACTGAGAACAAATGCATAGATTTTACCAGGTTTGTGAATTATATAACAAATGTATTAAAAAAAAAATTTTCATAACTTTCCATATGAATGGTTTTCTTTGTAATCCTATGTATTGCATTTTATTCATTTAAAAACATTATTCTGAGGCAAGGTCCGTAGGCTTCACTAGATTTCCAAAATATGCATGACTCAAAAAAAGGTTGAGAACTTGATCTAGAAGCTCCAGGTGTTGTAAAAAACATGAGAACCAACCTCCCTAGAAGTAAATCCAACACCATTCTCTGTCAGACCAGGACTTTAAAAGGATTTTAAAGGATTGGCAGTTGTCTTTCTGCTTTTTCTGGATTATGCTCAACCAATCTGAAGATGTGGGTGTGTATTTCTGTGTAACTAAGGAGAAATGAGTCACTCCCCCTTTTGTTTCTCAGTGTTGTTTCCATTTATCATATAGGCTGCATCATGGGGTTTTAACATTTTGTTGTGTGCTGTTTGCATGCTAACACACAACTTGGTTTCCAGTTTTCCTAGCCAGTAGTCTGGGGGCATTGCTTTTCGCCTTCATTTTATTGGACAACGCCGAAGGCACAAGACGGTTTAAGTTAAAAACATCTGGAGCAGACAAGGTGGGGGGGGGGGGGGGGGGACAGGGGGAAATATAAATTTCTTTAATCTAGTCGCAACAAATAATAATGCCATGCCTCGTAGGCGAACAATGGGGATCATTAAGTCCCAAGACCCAGAGTGGAGATCAAGTCTTTAGAAGTAGCCCTGAAAAAGGCAGAGTGACACATCAGATCACAGGGTGGTGTGGCATTTCGCCAAGGCTCTCCACGTAGGAACTAGTCCAGTGAACTCCGGTCCCTCTGAACCCGGGCGAACATTGACACTACTACTCGGACTACCGGTAGGAAGGAAGATAGAGTCGAGGCCGTCCGGTGATTTCTCCTAACCAGTTCTGGATTGTCCGTGACCCGGGGACATAACCCGGCCAATCGCACTGCTTGCTTCCGGACTCGGAAAACTGGGGGGCTAGATCCAAGACCTTTAGGTCTAAAAGTGACGGATTCCAACCAACCTTGCTCGCACTGAGCGCCTGCAATCTCTCACCTGTCCACGAGAGGGCAGCGCCGCGGCTCCCCTTGCGCTAGACCTCTGGGCTCTAGCCTACGTTTCCCCACACTCCTCCCTTTCTAGGCGCTCACCTGTCTGCGCCCGGGAGGCGGGGGACTGGCTAGAGGGAAACCGGGGAAGAGGGCGGAGCGGCTCTCCCTGGACGCGTCACTGGAGCACCATGGCGGATCTGGGAGCTGGCGGAGGGAATAACATCCACGGGGGCAGCGACAGCGCTTCCTGGAGCGAAACAGGTGAGAAAGGTGACGTTCAGGAGCGCCCCCAGCGCCAGCTGGGAGGGGTCGGGGTCGGGGGTGGGCAAGTGACCAGTTTGGGGAGTTCTATTTAGAACGTTGCAAGTGCCAACGTTCTTCCCCTCCCCCTTCTTTGGAATGTTCCCGGGAATGGGCTTCGGGGCGCGGGGAGCTCGGCTTGGCTCCCCTCTCCGCTTAGCTTGGGGAGGGGGTGCCACGGGGATGGGATAGGGTGGTCGCCGCCACTCACTCTTGGATGCCGTCGTCACGCCTTGCCTCGGTTGAGGTCATCCCGCCCGCGGCCAATCGATCGTTGCCTTGTAGCCTTCTCTTTTCCTGCTAACAGGTGGAAGCCACAGAGAGCGAGCGAAGGAAATGGAGAAGGGGTGAATGCATTCCTCCCACTCCAGGGTGTTGGGTTTAATTCAATTAAAGCAGGAAACTGTATCCCTAAAAGAAGGCCCCGTACAGGTGTGAATAGGCATCTCTCATGAATTGAAGGATTAACCTGCTTCTGGGACCGCGGTGCGTCCCCAGAAGCAGGTTAAGGTACAGTCGAGTTTTATTTCTTGGGTATTTTTTTTTTTTTACCCAGAAACACCCTGGATCTCAGCAGTATCTCAGCCCTGCGTTGTCCAAAGAGACGGTTTAGGCTTATTTAGCTCGGACCTTCTCTTTTCTATTCGAGGGTAGAATTGGACACTTCCCGACCTCTGAACTTGAGAGGGAAGGGGAGCAGCGACAAACAGAATGATGGTGCAGCTGGTTAAAACTGATCTTGAACTTGAGTGAAACCACTAGTTTCCAAACGTGTGTACAGAAATTTAGGAATTGCTTATCCTGCACACTGTAGTGTTCACAGCATGGAAATTCCTGTTTGTTGTTTATTGATCCACTTTGTATGCTGCCAGTGGGAACTGACTTCCAGATCAGCCAAAAATAATTGAGGTTGAAACTAACTTGAGACCTTGAACTTGTCCTAGGTGAAGCTGGATTGTCTCTTGAAATGTGGTTTGGCTTGTCTTTAATATGTAAATCCAGACAGTAAATCATCATTTTGTTTTGGGGTGGGGAAAGGGGATGGCTAATATTGCTCTAGGGATCCAGATGAACTGGGTGCTACACCTAAGTTCCCACCCTGAGGGCAGGCTAGGAACAGCCTACTCATTTATTTAAGGTAAATAAAGTGTTATTTTTACCCTTGAGAACATAATTTTTCAAGGGAGGGAACCCTATTTCATTAGGCTTATACATATTATTTATGGCAGGAAATGTTGAGCACTTTTTACCATCTACCTGAGAACATCTTGTTCAAAAATACATGCAGAAGAATGAACTGTGGTAGCTATTTCAGTGTCAGACGTTTTCAGATAATTGGTGATTTGGTGATGAGTAATGAATATTTGGACCAACCCAGAGGAATGCCAATGAAATATTTTGCTTTATAAAGGATGAAATGCTGTTGTTTAAGATCTCCTTCAATAAAAACAATTGCCTTTTTAGCTCTGGGTACCTTTTATAAGCATGTTAGAGAAATTTGCAAAGTAGATATAATTTGGATTTTTTTTGGTCCAGACCTGTGGTTCCATTGATGTGGGTAATTCCCGTCAGCAGCTCCCTTCATGCATCCAAGTCTCATAAAATTGCCTGCCATAGTAAGAAATTAAGCGACTTGTTCATGGTCTCAAAATCAGTGTCAGATAAGATTTGAACCATAGTCTGTCAGACCCCAGGGATAGCACCGTATCCATTATATCAGGCTGCCCTCGGTGGGTATAATTATTGAAAATATAAATGTCTCTAAGGAATAGTATTTTGAAAGAAAGCAGGCATTTTTTTTTACCTGACAGCATTGTCTTAATGCACATAAAAAGGCATTGAATTTATAACAGCTCAAAGAATTTGATCCTTTAACTTAAGTTTGGGAGGTGCAGAAGTTCACCAAGCCCTGCTTTAAGTCATGTGATAGACATGTGAGCTCACTGGATATGATATTGCATGTTTCACACACCCAGCAGCTGCAAGTCTTCCTTCTTTTAAAGTCTCTCTCTGCTTCTTTGCACTACTCCTTTTTATTCTCTGCTATTTTATTGCTATTGAAAGATTCCACTTGCAATCCTAATGGTAAGATCTGGACGAGAGATACATTTGATTGCTTTCTTAATTATGCTTATCAAGAGCATAATCTGTCCTTAAACTTCTCTGTATATCATCTACTAGGATCCTGGTCTAATTTTAAGGCAACTTATTGGTTATAATCTTGAATTACTGATCCGAAAACAAAGCTGACATATTGAAAATACAACATAAAATAACCACAATCATAAATTACACTGGTCTTGAATAAATCAATGGAAGAAGCTGTAGGATGTATGATTTAAATAATCTGGAATAAAAAGATCAGAAATATAATATCTGCAAAATAATTATATTATCTGTCACCAGTCATCAGTTAGAGAAGGCATAATGCCACACTTTGCATAAAAGGCACTTTATAAAGCCCAGTCTTACAAAAGTCAAAGTGATACTATCTTTGTTATTGGGCATTTTTTCTTCTTCTGTTAATCCCACTGATACCAGCAGAGGCAGCACAGTGCAATTAGAATAATACCATCCTTGTTTTCAGGAAACCTGAATGCGTGTCTCAGTTCCTCTTCCACTAAGCATTATAGAGCACTAGGCATTTAATCTGTCTTTGCCTCCATTTCTTCAAATAAGGTTAGCAATGCTTGGAGTACTTACTCACAAAATTGTACAGACAGAAGGAACCTTTTGCAAACAAAGCACTAAACAGATGTTTTATTTTTAGTTCAGGATGAATAATTTTGTTTCAAGGTATCCAATTTTAAAAGAAAAAGGCATGTGCCAAAGGACAGGGAAATCTATTAGAATAAAAACAACAGCAGCAACAATTATTATTATTAATATTGGAACAGAATATAAATTTAGTTTTATTAGTATTATTTTCAAGGAGGGGAGAGATTAGCCCATCTGTCATTTAGATATCTTTATCGGTTAAAATGAAGGCAATTAAGAATTCAGAAAACATAACAGAATTGACTAGTTACTGAAAACGCTGTCTAGATTTTGCCACTAGAGGATCTCATGCACTTTTTCTGTTTCTAATCTCTGGAACGAAGAGTATCTAGAGATTTACAGAAATGACTCAGCTGAAGCTGCATGTGCCAAGTGTGCCAAGTCAATGGAAAGACAGTATTAAAGATACAATTTGAGGATCTAATTACCCATGGAAGAAAGCCTGATGATTTAAATTACTTCTTGATTAATTTTTATGGCTATATTTCATCACACGAAAGTATAATAAATCAGCCTTATCTATGAATACAGCTAATATTCTTTTGAAAATATTTTACCTAGAGAGTTTTAACTTTTGGAAAGTCCATTGGCTATGGAGTCAGAAGATGGCATTCAAACCAGTCCAGATTTTACTACTTAACTTATCAGTAGCCTTGCCTCTGATAGGACACCCTTCTCTTCCCCACCCCTTCTAACTCCTCCATTATAATGTAAATTCCTTGAGTGATAAAGAGAGTCTTGTTTGATTGTTTTTGCATTCCAGGCATCCCAGCCTGTGCTTAACACGGTACCTGGCACATAGAACTGCTTAATAAATGTCTTACTCATACATAAGGGATGTCTAGGTGGTGCAGTGGATAGAGCACCAGACCTGGAGTTAGGGAAGCTCCTATTCCTGAATTCAAATCTGGCCTCAGACTCTTACTAGCTGTGTGACTCTGGCCAAATCACTTAACCCTATCTGCCTCAGTTTCCTCATCTGTCAAATGATCCGGAGAAGGAAATGGCAAACCTCTCCAGTATCTTTGCCAAGAAAAACCCCAGATGGGGTCATGAAAAGTCAGACACAACTGAAAAATGAATGAACACTCATTCATAACAGATATGTCTTAGAGTAAGTGTTTATGAGTATTCCAGGAGCCACATGTATGCCTTTATATCTTTAGGGTCATGCGGGAATTGATCCTAAATTAATTACCTTTCTGGCAAAAAAGGATCATGATTTTTACTAGTTGGTAGTTCTCAAGCTCTAAAACTGGAAGTGACCTCAGAAGTCATTTAGTCAGAGGATCAAAGGTGTATAAAACAGAAAGAACCTCAAAGGCCATTTTAGCCTAACCCTCTAACGTATTACTTATTCATTAATTTTTTAGACAGATGAATGAACCGAAACCACACATGCCCCAATCACTGAGGCAGTAAATGTTAGAGGTGAGCTTTGAATTCAGGTCCTCTGCCTTGGGGGTCATTGCTCTATCTCTTGGACCACATGGCCTCCATAATCATGTATTATTTTATTTTTACATTAATATATTGTATTCCACATACAATTTATATATTATATTTCACTTAGCCACCCTTTGCTAAGCGCCTACTACGTGTAAAGCTCTGTCCAAGGTCCTGGGACATAAAGGGGAAAAAATGAAACTTCCCATCATCAAGTGAGGGATACAGCATGTGCATAAAGAAATACAGAATACATATGAAGTAAATATAATTTAATTTATAAAATTGGTGGGGAAGTAATACCTGAGCTGAACCTTGAAGTTAGCCAAGGCTTCTGAGAAGGAGAAGTATGGAGGGATAGCATTATATAAGTGAATCTTTTCATAAAACAACAAGGAGTTGGGTGGTTGCTTAACACACAGTGTATAATGAGTGTCTGGTAGCCTCTGTGTGCCATGAGGAATGAAAGATTATAAAAGAAACAAGATATGACATGAGGTGAGTTGTTCTGTTCCTTTCAAACAAAATCATTTATTAAATTTCATATCATCCCTTGTGATCTCAGTAATGAAAGTGAGCATCAACATGCACTAAGTAATCTTCAAACAGAAATTCCATCTCACTTGAAAAACATGAGGCAAGCAAACAGGTAGTTATATTTCTCATGCTGTGACATGCTCTGTGCAATCAAGATGTGAGGATTTTCACAGTGTTAGAACCCAGGAGAGCAAAGCCTGCACAGTGAATGATGGACAACTTCAAGCGAATGATAACTAGGAACTCCATCTATTACTCTTTTTCCAAATTAAAAAGATAAATGGAAAAAAAAAGTTAAAAGGAATTAAAAGCTAGGAGTCCAGATTGTCATTTTGGTTTCCCTGCTCAAAGTATACTGTCATTAAGTTGTCTGGATAGCTCTTGTCCTCTCCAGTGGTTGACTGGATGTCATGGCAAGTGGGAGGATATATCATTAGAGGAATGCCTAAGAGCTTGCATTCATGCACATGTGTGAAATACTAAAATACACTGAGGCTTCCGACCATATATTTCCTAATCCTCCTTCCTACTTGCAGAGGAGAGGAACTGGACTTGTGATTTCATTGCTATAAGGCACTCCCTGATGAGGTAACTTCCTTTACCAATACAGGTTGGCCCCTTCTCTGCAACTTAAGGTCTTAGTTGCCTAGGACAGTGAAAAATTAAGTGACTTGCCCAGGGTCACACAGCTGGTATGCATAAGAGATAACATAACTCTTTGGAAATGCATCTCATAGCATTTGCAATTAAAGAATAATTTAAATAATAACATGTATAAAGGTAACTGAACTCAGAAAATATTGTTTATACTTATGATCTCCTAATTTGTATTAGAGATATTCATGACCATGTTTTCTCACCCAAACTCTTGTAAAAGAGTCAGTGTGTTGTAGTGTAGAGAGAGAGCCAGCCTTGGGGGAGTGAAAGCTGGTTTCAAGTCCTGCCTTTGACACATACTTTGTATGACCTGGACCAAGTCATTCAATCTCTCTGTACCCCCACAACTCTAGAAGACTATAAAGTGAAGAACAGTTGCTGATTTGTTTTTGTCAAAGGAGTTTCCTCTTGGCGGGGGGGGGGGGGGGGGGGGGGGGGGGGGGGGGGGGGGGGGGGGGGGGGGGGGCTTTGTGAGGTGGGGTTCCCTACATCAGTAAAATCATAGGTCCAAACAAAAAAAATTTAGGCTTCCTGAGGATAGGGACGGTCTTATTTATCTTCCTTAATCCTGCCTTTGACACATGTTATAACTTGAGAGCAAGTCAAGTAACTTCTCTGGACCAATTTCCTTAATTTTGGTAAAATGAGAATATTGGGCTAGATGGCCCCCAAGGTGCCTCCCAGCTTTAAATCAAATGTTTTATATTTTTCTCCAGTTACATGTAAAAAACAATTTTTAGCTTTTAAAAAATTTTTGAGTTCTAAATTCTCTCCATCTCTCCCTCCTCTGCCCCCTCATTGAGAAGGTAAGCAACTAGCTTTAAATCTATGAACCTATGATCCTAATAATCCAGAGAAAAGAGTCCCTAACTTCTGGAAGACTTTAATTTCTAAGGGTGACTTACTCTGGCAATGATTTTTTTTGAAAAAAAAGTATCAGTAAAAAAAAAAATGGGAGGTGTGAATAAAATGCTTTTTGAGACTGAGAAAGGAAAGATTTTTACTGAAAGGAAAGATTTTTACTGAAATGAAACCATTAGAAATGAAACTGCTAGACATTTCTCTAATCCTCTAAATTCTTCTCAACCAAGAAATCTACTATGGGTCCTGCAAGTATCCGTGTGAGGAGTTATGCCGGCGTTCTGCAAATCCATATTGCAACATGGATTTTTCTCAGGTAGTGGTTATTAATACATTCAAATACAGCTGTTAATCATATGAAAGTCTTAAATTGTGTTGACATGAAGGATACTTTATATTAAAAAAAAAAAGATTAGGAACCACTGTGGCTCTAGGCATGAGAGAAAAATGACCTGGCTGTAGAATGGTACGGAAGGGACTGAGTGAGGAAAAATATGTTGAGAGGATGTTGTAAATGATTGGCCACAGGGGACCTAGGAGTGGAAGGAGTTGAGGACAGTCCTTGTTTTGAACTGGAGTCAGTGGGATGATGATGGCATTGTTAACATAAGTAGAAAATATGAAAAATGATTTGAGAGTGAGTGGTAAGTTTTAGTTTTAGTTTTGCTGAGGTGCTGGACATTCAAGACAAGTTCAGGGGAGAAAACAGTGGGAAATAAAGAACTGGATGAGATATCTCATAAAGAAGAGATTATATGGATAGAAGAAAAGATATTGGATATCAGCAAATGCACAGAATGGAAGGAAGAGAGGCCTGTGGATGAGAAGGAAAAGGAACAATCAGAGAGACAGGAAGAAAACCAATATAATACCTGGTAGAGGAAGCCAAAAAAAAAAAAGACCCAAAGAATTTCAAGAAAGAAGGTAGCTAAAGTTTCAAGTGCTGAAATAAGATCAGAGAAAACAAGCACTAAGAAAAGGTCTTAGAATTTATGGTTGGGAAGTCATTGGTGTGACATTTATTTATTTGGGGGCAATCAAGGTTAAGCTCTATCCAGGGCTTTGTTTGAAAAGGTTGAGTGTGGAGTTCAGGCAGCAGAAGAGGATGAGGAATTCCATTTTTTGGAAAGGTATGTGCCCCCAAAATTCAGGATTTTGATCTGCTTAGTGAACTACAGGAGCTCCCTATTATCTCTAGAATCAATATAAATTCCTCTGATGTCTGAAGCCTTTGCAACCTGGCTCCAGCCTTATGCTACATTACTCCTCTGTTTGCCTCAGTTTTCTCCCTGTGAAATGGGATAATAATAGATCCTACCTCTCAGATGTTTTGGGATGATCAAATGAGATAACATTTGTAATTTTTTTGTTCTTGTTAAGTTGATTCAGTTGTGTCCTACTCTTCGTGACCCCATTTGAGATTTTCTTGGCAAAGATACTGAGCAGTTTTCCATTTCCTTCTCTAGCTCATTTTATAGATGAGGAAACTGAGGCAAACAGGGTTAAGTGACTTGCCCAAGGTCACACTGTTAGTATGTATCTGAGGCCGGAGGAGTCTTCCTGACTCCAAGCCTAGAACTCAATCCACTGCACCATCTAGCTGCCTTCTAGCATATACCAGCCCCTATATTAATATTTACTTGCCTTCCCCTTTCCTTCCCTGCTCCCCTTCACATAATCTACATCAAGTCCAGGAAAACCACCCTTGCTGTTCCTCACACGTGGACTTCTACTTCCTCTCTCTTCCTGTGTACAGGCTGGACCCAGTGCCCAGAAGGCCTTCCCTCCATCCCTTTTCACTCTGCCTTTTAGAATGGCCAGTTTCTTTCAAAGCTCAGCTGAAGTGCCACTTTCCAAAGAAGGCCTTTTCTGATTAACCCCACCCCCTTCACTAATGCTAGCTCCCTACCCCACAAATTATCCTGAATTTATTCTACATGTGCTTACATATATACAAACCATTTCCCCTAATAGAACATAGGCTTCTCGAGGGCAGAGATAATTTTATTTTTGTTTTTGTATCCTCAGTGACCAGGACACTGGAGGCTCATAATAAATAAACGAATGCTTGTTGGTTGATTGAAAGGAGGTAAAAGGCTTTTAGATAGATTACTACTTAACATCTAGATTTTAAAGCCCTAGGGTTTCTGGATTTAAGCATTCCTCTGACCCAGGCAGCCCCTGCAGGTCAGCCTTATCTCATTGACCTATTTTCATTCTTCCCTGGCTGTTCACTGTTTGTGCTATCTCAGGCTATAACCTTGGGAAAGAAGACACAGTAGATCTCCGCTTGCCAATGGTGTTTTTTATATTTGCATAATTAGAGCCTTCTGGAGAAGTCATTGCTGAATGAAAGTCTGGTAGAGAATACAGATAGTATGCTACCAAATGCAGTTAAAATAGACCTTATGTTACCTTAAGTTCCTGGAGCTGGGCATGTAGGCAGACTTTCATTTCTAAGGGTTGCAATGTACAAATAGAAACCAGGATCTGATTTCCTGGACAAGAAAAGGCTTAAAGGTGCTGAGTGCACCTCTGGCCTTGCAAGATTTAGCTACAGTGGTTCTTTCCCTTTTATTGTCTTCATCCTCCTGTTTCATTCTGTACTGTGATCACAGACATTTGCCCCCACATCTAACATCCCCGTATTTTCAATATCTAAAACTCTAGGCAATCTTCCCTGGTAATCATGACAATCCAGAAAGTTGTATCAGTGCAAGAGCCCTGCATCAGTGCAATTTAAATATGTCTTTACTCGAATACTTTTCCACTATGGGACCTTTGCTTTTCTCTGGAGCCTACCATGATAAGTGATAATAGATGTGCCTTTTGTTTTTCTACTGAATTTCATGCCCATTGAGGACTATAGTATTTCCTCAGATAAGTTCACGTATGTGAAAGCATTATGTAAATGTAAAGAGCTTTATGTTCTTCCAGCTCCTTCTGTCTCAGTTTTCTGACTTTGGATCATTATTTACATAATATGACATGGAACATACGATTAAAGATGGTGGTACTTGATCATATGACTTGTTTCCAAGCCCAGAGTCTTAAGTCCTTGCTTATAGCAATTAAAAGCCTAAGTGCTTAGTATCATTTCAGTACTTACATGGATGACTTACGTGATGGAATCCGGGTGGGTACCTCTCTCCACCAATGCAAATTGAAATCCCTTCAGGCTTAATGAATATTTGTGGCAAAAAAACAAACCCCCCAAAACCTGTTGACTAACTTGGCAGTGTGTCTCTCTGAACTTAGGTAAACTTGAATGATGGAACTAAAGCATGTAACCACACTCATCATTGCAGCTTTTCAATATTGATAGAGAACCAGGCACAGCTTGAACTTCATTGGCAAAGCTTTCAAAAACTTTTAATGTTTAACAAAATAAACAAAAATATAATACAACATAGATAATATTAATTAGTGGTTTCCTAAGTCAATATGTACCATATATAGGAATATGTTTCTATTTGAGTTTGATATTGCTGCTTTAAACAATTCTCAAGTAATTCTACTCTCCTCACCATATTGATAACCCTCTTCTGGAGACTCTCTAATGTACCGGTGTTTTCTTAAAATATGGCTCCCATTACTATGATGTATGTTTAAGAACAAAAAGATAATTCAGTATCACAGGCCCCATGAGGAATTCATGCAACAAGTGAGATGTATTGATGTAATTGGAGTCCCCAAATAAAAATTCTCAAGAGGGCACCCTTCATTCTGTAAGATCACCCAGTACAAGATCTGCTCAGGTAATATTTATACCCATGCCTGATGCTATTGATGAAACTTATCCCTATGGCTCAGAACTTGGCTTTTCATTAGGAATCCAACCCATCCTACTGGTTCTTGGAAGCTCCTAACTTCATCATTTGGCACACTAGAGAGACTGACTTGGACCTTGTATAGCATTCCTAGGTACCAGGTGTTTGTTGATATCCACTGGGGCTACCTCTTAATTAGCTGGGTGACATCCTTGCCTGGCAACTCTGTTTATTCATCTCAGTATGGGTCATCCATCTGGCATTGGGCTATTAATGGGTTACAATGACTACACCAAATCAAACATAAAATTAGACGTGTCTCCTACTGAGTGGTTTTTCAATGATAATGTCCAATTGGGCAGAGTTCACTGCATACTATTCCCATTCATCTTAAATGCCTGAGGGCCATTTCATTTCTAGCATTCTTCGCTATATCTCTGTTCCAGGCAGAGTGTAACCCATCTGGCCAAGTAAATTAAGCCCTGTTTGCCTCAGTTTCCTCATCTGTAAAATGAGGTTAATAATAGCACTTGCTAGGTACTGTACAAATGCTGGCTGTTACCATGATTATTATTGAAAATCTTACCCAAACTAATTTTTGGAGAGAGATCGTTTTCAAAATTCTGATGAGTTTACATAAATTGTTTCTTATTTTCACGAAAATAAGAATGTTTTAGGGGGAAATATAGAGATACTTAGAAACAATGTTGGATAAATATTATCTACCCATTTCCTGGTTATCATTACCTTGTCTAACTAGACTATTCATCATGGAGACTCTTGCCTCTGATGCCTCCTGGGCCCTACCTCAAGTTAAATTGAAGGTAACCTCAGCTTCCTCATCTAAAAACTGGTGCTAATAACACTCATGCATCCTATTTCACAGAATTATCACAATGATCAAATGAGATAATGTGTATAAAATACTTTATACACCATCAATTGCTATATAAATGTAGCTATGTTTCATTCTTATCTCATTCTTCTCATATTTTTCAGTGGAGTTCACATAGAAACAGTCCTTGGACAAATTTTTATTATTATACTATTATTCTCTTGTATTTGATGTTCACTGAACTCTTGCACTGTTTGCTAAAATTATTATTAATGTTTTCAACCAGGCAGTGCTTGTGCTACATTGAAATCCAGAAATTATTGGCCTCAGACTTTTTGCTCAGATCCCTACAACCTACCTTCAGATTAAAACTAATAAAGATGGCACTAGCAAGCTTTAAGTCATAATGTATAGGCTACCTGTGGGCCACACCCACAAAAGTTTCCAAAGACACTCTTCAAAGTTTATCTTCATTTATTCTTTCTGTGTTTTTATATACAGAGCTCATGATTAGTATATGCAAAAAACCTCACCATATCATTTATAACTTTTGTCTAAATACCTATCACAGACCGTGGATTGGGAATTAGTTAAACCAATTGTGTTACATTTGAAGAATCTAGAGAACCATAGAAAAATTTATATTAACAGATGTAGAGTGAAGTTAATCCAGGAAAACAATATACACAATAACTACAACAGCATAAGTGGAAAGAACAGAAAGATTAAACTGAACATTAGGTAATTGTAGTGACTGAGTTTGGCCCTGCAGAAGAGATGAGAAAATGCTCCTCCCTCTCTTCTTCAAAGAGATAGGAGACAATGGGTGTGGAACATTACGATGTCATTTTGATGTGTTGGCTTTTTTTTTTTTTTGATGAATTTCCTTTTTTACTTCTTTGTTTTTAATTCTTTGTTACAAAGCCTTTGTATACTCATCATGTGCTCTGGGTAGGGGCAGAGGAAGGGATGTAAATAAAAGAAATAAGGATGATACAAAAAAAGCTCATCAATCAGGTTGTTTTTTTTTTTAAATCTGCTGTAGATGAAAAAATTGAGAAATTCTGTGAGAAACTCAAATAAATTCTTCAAATTAAATTGAAATATACTTTCATACTTGGTGACTACCTTGGGCATAGGGGTAAATAAAAGAAGATGAAAGATGTTGCAAAATATGGTTCAAAAGAAGCAAAAGAGGCCAAAGGCTTGTAGCCTAGCCAGAAGCCTCATACCTATTTATCATGAATATACATTTTTCCAAGAAGAGAACTGGGTGGTGCTGGACATGGCCAACACCAAGTAACATCCCAAAAAAAAGTGAAACTATTTTAACAGACAAGAAATGACTAGTCCTGATGTTGGGGTGACTTCTGAATCAGCCCTTTGTGTATTGTCAGACCATCAACTTGTTAGAGCAAGGAAATGAATGCAAAATTAGAGGAAAGGATAAAGATGAAAAGAGGATTTGGCATACAATAGAAGAGCCCTACCCTGACCTAGTCAAGCTGTTCATCTTCAAAAATGAAAATTGGAGGGCCAGTGATGCAGCGAGTGGGAGGAATGATAGACAATCGGCCTGTGTGCTATACTTTACAGCAAGCAAAAGATTTGGATCTCAGTTCAAGCTCCAGCTTTGTCATCCTCAGCTGCTCACACTGACTCACCTCCACGTATCCAGTCCATCAGTTGCCAAATCTTGTGGTTTCTACCTCCACGACAACACTCTATTCTCTAACCTTCTTCCCACTTACACAGTTACCACTCTATAGTTCAAGCTCTTAGTATCTGTAGCCTAAACTTTTACAATAACCTCCTAATTAGTTTCCCAGCTTTAAATCTCTCCCCTCTCAACTCCATCCTACACATAGTTACCAAAGTGATTTTCCTAATGTATGGTGTCAGGTTACTACTCAGTAAATGCGTCTTTATTACCTCTAGGATCAAATAAAAATGCTTCTTCTTGGAATTTAAAGTTCTTCATAACCTAGTCCTCTCCTAATTAGACTTAGTCATACTGGCTTCTTCTGTCCTCTTCTGCTTCAATGCTCTTGCATTGGCTATCTCACATGCCTGGAATGTACTTCTTCTAACCCTGCCCTTTGGGATCCCTGTTTTCCTTCAAGACTCAGTTCAAGTGAGATCTTCTACATGAGGTTTTTCCTGGTCCTACCCCCCTCCCCAGCCTACTAGTGCCTTCCCCCAAGTTTAGCTCCATTTGTTTTGTATGTGTTTTTGTATGTCTGTATAGGTGTGTAGGATCTCCCACACTGGAATGTAAGCTCTTTGAGGTCAGGAATTGCTTTGATTTTTTTCTATGTGTTTCCAGTCTTTGTCACAGTCTCTGCTACATAGATGCTTAATCGTTGTTTATTAATTAATTTATTATGTATGTGCCCTTGGGGAAGCAATCTAATTTGCTGCACTTTGGGTTTCTGATTTGTAAAATGAAGTGGTTGGATTCTGTGGTCCCTCCCAGCTCTAAAACTATGATATTATTATCCTGTTGTACCCTTGTAATGCCGTAGGGTATCTTTTTTAAATGCTAAAGCAGCAAGCCTTTATGTCATAAGTATATGTTTATCTTACACAAGGCAAGATGCTTAACTGGAAACATTCCAACGTAGGGATGGAGGAGAAAAAGGGAAGGTGAAACAAAGATACACTTGGTATCACAGTCACCCGGAATGGATAGGTTGCAACTAGATCTCTAAAGAGGGGAGTATACATAGGGTCCCAGTCTTGAGCAATAATCTTCAGGCCCAGCAGGAGGAAGAAAGGCAGTAGTGACCCAAGTAAGAGTTGTCCTCCTGTACTGGGACCCAGATTATGATAGGCTTTCATTCACTTCTCTGGTTCCTAAATATAAGAAGCCTGCCTCATACAATAGGGTGTACCTATACGTGTAATGTTAAGGGATCTAAAGGATGATGACCATCACCAACCCACTACTCCCGTACCCTCCCCTAGCCCATTAAGTGCACCTCTTTCAAGCATCTATCAGAGGAGAGAGGCAAGAGTAGCCCAGGAGAACAAATCTTGGGTTGTTGGGAGGAAATCCACATAGTTGAAGTACCCATGTTGGTAAGATTCCTTATATATTAAAGTAGGACTCTATAACCTGTGGTCCATGAACTTGTGGATAGATAGATAGGTAACTATATTTCATTATAATTAGTTTCCTTTGTAATCCTATGTACTTTATTTTATGCATTTAAAAACATTCTGAGAAGAGGGTCATAGGTTTCACCAACTGCCATAAAGTTCCAAGGCATGCATGCACGCGTGCGCGCCCACTCACATACACACACACACACACAGAGTTAAGAATCCCAGTATTCAAATATCAATGTATATTTTTTATTTAAAAAAAATAAATTATTTTCAGTTACAAATTCTCTCTCTCCCTCTCCCACCTTCCCCACCCATTGAGAAGGCAAGATAGCCATTCTACATATTAAGTCATGTAAAACATATTTCTACATTAGCCATATTGAGGAAAAAAAGCAAGAAAAAAATTTAAAAGTGAAAAAAATATTCCTAAGTCTGCATTCAGAGTTAATCAATTCTTTCTCTCTGGAGGTACATAGCATTTTTAATCCTTAGTTCTTTAAAATGATTGTGGGTCATTGTATTGATCAGAGTAGTTAACTCTTTCACAGTTAATTATTGTTATAATGTTGCCATTACTATATACAGTGTTCTGCTGGTTCTCCTTACTTCACTTTGCATCAGTTCATATAAGTCATCCCAGGTTTTTCTGAAACTACTCCATCATTTCTTATAAAAGAATAGTATTCTGTCATACCCACATGGCAAGATTTGTTCAGCCATTCCCCAATTGATGGACATCCCCTCCATTTCCAATTCTTTGCCACCACAAAAAGAGCTATTATAAATATTTTTGTACATGTGGGTCCTTTTCCATTTTCTTTAATCTCTTTAATCCACTGCACCAGCAAGCTGCCCCAATATAAGTAATATCTTGGAATAATACAAGTATTATATCATGAAACTTTTGCAGCAGAATCACAGGGTCAGATTTCAAATTAGAAACCTGAGAAGTAAGTTATTTCAAGATATCCTTTTACAGGAAGATAGACATCCATCTCTTAAGTTTTCCTTACAGACATTAGTATAGGTAGTATAGTATAGGTGTGTGTGTGTGTGTGTGTGTGTGTGTGTGTGTGTGTGTGTGCGCGTGTATGTATACATAGTATAATATAGGTAGAGAGAGGTGGAAAGTAAAGGATGGTGTTAAGTAGACACTGGGCCAAGTGTTACGTAGTGAGAGAGATGACGTAAGATTAGTAGCATGGAGTAGGTGTATGGTTGGTGTCATCTTGAGAGCAAACCAAGGAGGAATATTTCTCCCACGGAAGAATAAAGGCATACACTATTGGCTGGGAAGGGCTTTTATTGTACAATCTCATGTGCTATTATTTAAACCCTACTCTAGTAGGCTGTTTTAACAACTCTCCCACACATTCCTTGGTCTGACTGAATCTGAATCTGCCAATTCCAAGGATGTTTCCTGAAGCTTCTTTTGTGTCAGTCAACAATATTTATTGGATTGTCACTATTAGCAGAGCTACAGAAACTTACAAGGCAAGCAAAAGAAAAATACTCCCTATTCTCAAGGAGTTTATACTCTAATGGGGACAAAAAGCATAATAAAAGAATGTATAGGAAAACACAATAAATTTAAAACATACAATTATAGCTAAGGGGTGGTTAAAATACCATTATTGACTATTACTAGAACAAGAGAAAATTTCATGAATGACAGGAATCTTGAACAGTATTTTGAAAAGAGAAATACGTACTGGTAATTAACTAGAAGAGACAAAGGGCTTTAGAGATTAAGACATAGAAAGGAGGAGGCGATCAGCATCCAGAGAAAGAACTGATAAATAGAAATATGTATAGAATGATTTAATACATATGTGTATATGTATGTTTGTGTCTAATGGTAGCCATGGAGGGGAGAAAAAAGGAGGAAAAAAAAGAAATTTAGATAAAACTTCATTATATATTTAAATGGAATAGCAAGTTGTACATAATAAATTTGCAGTTTCAGGTACATTAATTTTTTATTATACTGTTATAGAAATGCTTGTTTTTCCCATAAATTAAAAATAAAATGAATAAAAATTAAAAACCATTCATTTAAAAAAATTATTTCCCCTATAGAGGATTTTCAGAGAATGTCTATGTAATCTGCAAATTATTTAGATTATTTACTAAACTCTGCCATTTATAAATAAATGAAAATTAATAAAGATTTCCCTCTGAAAACTTTTGGAAAAAAAGAGATGAGATAGGGTTCAGTGTGGAGAACAGAACCTACTCCCGTTTTTATGTCTATAAAATAGAAATGACCTAGACTCAAATCCCTTGTCCTATACTTTTGAGTTGTATGGCCTAGGTGTTATTCAGAGCCATAAGTAGGACAGGAGGATCACCATGAGAAATTCCCCTGTTTATCCTGCCCTATGATGTTAACAATGGCCTCTTCCTAGGTATCATTTCTCCCCCTTCAGCGTCATAGAAGCCTCATGATGTTCAGGGCAGGCTTCATTTCTGTGGGAGACATATCTCAGGTGAGCCGATCATTCTTTCTTCATCCCCTTCAACTGCCTACCCCAGGTAGAGAACCTTCTAGTAATAGCTCTGGTGCTATAGAAATATCAACTACCTTTATTACGTTTTTTTATTAAGCTTTTGTTGGAGGCATTTCAAGGTCACAAATTAGTATATGACCTGTCTCAAATTGCATATGGTACTTTTCTATTTTACAACTAACACACTAATCATGAAATGTTGTATATTCTAGGTATCTATACTTGTTTCATCCCTCTATTAGACTATAAGCATCTTTAAGGATAGGTATTCACATATATAAACTTTGTATCTCCGAGGTCTAATACAGGGTGTTCCTAAAGTCTGGACACGTAGGCAAAAATGCATATTTTCAAGAAATGAAATGAATGAAATTTTCAACAACATATTAACAATATGATTGCTATCATTTGTGATGCAAAGGTTGATGCTCTTTGTAAGATTTACATGAACTTGATACAATAACTCAATAACTCCACATTGCCATCAATTTTAGCCCATTCATTCCTGGAATATGAATATGAAATCATACGATGTTATCTGAAGTTGAAGATGCTATTTGTTAATATTCCAATTAAATAAAATGTTGTTGAAAATTTCAGTCATTTCATTTCTTGAAAATATTCATTCATCTATGTGTCTAGACTTTAGGAACACCCTGTACAGTACATGTATAATAAAGGTCAATTGATTGATTTCATTAATATGATTTTATTCTTTAGCTAAATCTGGAACCAGCTTACTGCTTAAATTGGGTATGATTTGAGGAAGCCTCTGCCCACATTCTCATCTCCCAATTTTCATTTATCAGTCTGCCTAAGATTTCTACCACTAGAAAGTTATTTCAGTAGTTAAAGTACACATAAAAGAGGGTAGCATTAAACTATTAAGAACTTAGCATGAATTATTTCTTCAAGTATTAGTAAGTAAATTCATTGGAAGGCTCTCATGGGATTAGACAGGAAAGATATGAGTTTTGGGTGGCAGGGCAAAGAGGAATAGACGCAAACTTGCTTGTTCTGCTGCCTAGGCAGGGCACTGCCCCAGGCACCAAGTGCCTGGAGTAGGGGAGAAGAGGGCACAGAGAAGGAAGGTCATTGAGTACCATAAACAGACTTCATTGCTTTAGGCTTTTGTTAAGGGATGATGCTGGAAAATTTTTCCATTATTGATTTTTTAATACTTTATGTATGTGCTTTATATTGAGATATTTTCTGATAGAGGAGGGGGATTTTTCTCTACTTAATGAAGCATGAGAATTTCAAAGTTGCAAGGAACCACAGAGTCCATTCAATCTAGCCTATACTTGAATGGGAATACCCCTTATGTAACATATATACCCATGTGACTCTTAAGGCACAACGTTATAAGAAGTTGGAAGACTCCTATAGCTTTAATAATATATCATTGTATTGATTTTTTAGGGAGGGATGTAATACTTGAGATGCCTGTTGGTGGCACTCTCTTTGAGTCATTAGCCTAGTATCCACCTGAGTTCGTCTTTCTTTGGAACATGCCTTGTACAGCTTCCCAAATGGCTCCATTGTTCTCTCTGGCCACCAGAAAGTGTTCACTTGGCAAAGATGTACCATTCCTCCATTCAGTGAAAGTGGGGTTGGTACTTAGCAGTTTAAACCCACACTGGCTTTCAATAGGAATTGCTATGGAATATTACTTAGCATATTAAAAAAGTATGAAATCTATAGCTCTAAGACCACCACCCTACCTTTGGACTCTCTTCTCTGTGGTCACAGTGGTCTCCATTACTTAAAGATTTCCAATGAGGGTGAGTCCAGTACCTCCCAAGGGAGTTTACCCTATTTTGGAAAGCTCCCATTGTTGAGGTTTTTGCTTACTCAGGTTTAAATCTGCTACTTTGCAACTTCCATTCATCACTGCTGCTTGTGGCCTCTGGGGCCAAGCTGAACAGTCTCAATCCCTCTTCCATATGACTGTCCTTCAAATACTTGAAGACAGTCATATTCTCCCCAAATCTTCTCTTCAACAAGCAATTCTGTGGTGAATGTGAGAGAGCTACTGTGAAATAAATGGAAAAAACATGGACCATAGTGTCAGAAGACCTTGATATGAATTCTATCTCTGCCACTTACTGACTGTAACCTTGGACCTCCCTGAGATACCGAATCACAACTGGATTCAAATTCTGCCTATGACATATGTTAGCTATATGACCCTGGAAAAGTCACTTAACCTCTCAGCAATTCTATAAATTGTAGAAGCTATGCAATCTACATTGAGAGAGGAAGTTTCCTTACTTGGAGTTCCCTATACCAAAGAAATCATGTCTAGGAAAAAAAAAATTAGAGAATAATGCTACCCACCTCACAAAGCTGTAAACCTTAAAGTGCTGTGTAAGTGAGTTGGTATGTGTTTTATTGCATGAGTCAAACAAAATCACTTTTTCCAATTGGTGCTTGTGATTGAAACCTTCTCATATATGGAAATTGAGTGGCATTTTAGTTTGAAGAGGGCAGCTAGGTGACAAAGTAGAGAGAGTGCTAACCCTGGAGTCAGGATGTCTAAGTTCAAATTCAGCCTCAGACACTTACTCTGGGCAAGTCCTTAACCCTATTTGCTTTAGTTCCTCATCTGTAAAATGAGCTGGAAAAGGAAATGGCAAACCACTCCAGCATCTTTGCCAAGAAAACCCTGAATGGAGTCATGGAGAGTCAGACATGACTGAAACAACTCAACAACCACAACAAAATAGTTGGAAGGCCTCTATGTACTAGATGAAGAGCTCAAAGTATCTATCAGGTTTATCTCTAAAGGGGAATATCTCCAGTAACTTTCTTTACAGGTGACTACCATGGTTCACTAGGCAAAATGACCTCTTTTAGTAGGAATCCAAATCACAATGAATCTATTTTTATCAGACTGTACTAACAAAAATAAATTGGCCATTTAGATGTGGGCAATTGCAGGATATAATTCCTGAGTAGGACTTCAGAAATTATATCCTGCAATTGAATTAAATAAATGTGGTTGAACATCTTCAACTATGGCCCTTGGAAGGATCTTGTCTTGTCTGAATCTAAAAAATTAACATCTCTGGTGGAACCCTTGAAATTTTTGCTCTATTGGGTGCCTCCTAATATTTACTTCAGGCAACCAGAGATACCGTGAGAAGTTCCTTTTCTGTCAGAAGGGTCCCAACTTGTTGAAATAGGCATTTCTATCCCCTTTTCTCTGATTTTCCGTATAATTTCGTCTATTTTCACTGTGCTTGGTAATCATCAGTGGTTTCCCATGGCCTACAGAATAAAGTCTAAATTTCTTATCCTAGCATTTAAAAGCTCAACATTTCAAGATAACTACATTTATAACAAGTCTTACTTATTTGTAGGTTTTTTCCAGATGTTAACAGCAGTATCAAAATTTAAATCTATTTGTTTTCCTGTCTGAGATCCTACTTTCAGTTTTAGAACAGAAACATTAGGGTGTTCAGTCACTTAATTTTGGTGGTCAGTATTGGGGCATAAGCAATTTAGAAAAGGTTGTTTTTGGTAGTCTAGAGCTGTAAATGGCATTTTTATTTCCTTTCAGAAGGAAACTCTTACTTTTCTTTCATTTATAATCCAATAGAAATTTAAAATGTTAGCCAGCCACCCCCACAACTGGCATACAATGACAGTCCATAATATATGTTTTAGTTAACTTTGCAAATTTCTTGTTTGCCTTATAACTTCCTAGCAGGGGGTAAGGTGCAGTCTGCCACAAAACAACCTTGTGTTTAGAATTTGTTCCTGGGTTTTTATAGTAAAAACTGGGCATCTGAATCTGCATAGGTCTTTCTCTTAACGAGAGTATTTCCTTCATCATGAAGACTTACCCTCATGACATATCGGTGCTCCCAGGTTAGACAAGTCTGAGATAATGGATTTACTGAAAAACCTAGTCAATTGCTAGGAATACTACTGAATTATTAAGAATTAATATTTTATTCCTGTACTGCACATCCCAGGAGCAATTTATAGCAATTATTGCTGCATTTGCATTTTTAACCTTGTAAATATGATTTAAACAAAATTGGTAGGCTGACCCACAGGGTAGTGGGTAGTGTGGCCCGTATGGACTGCCGCATAGGTGGACCTGGCCTCCAGCTTAGAATCTCACAATATTCTGACTCTCTAATCACTTTACCTTTTGAAAGAAATGGATTTAGACGATTTTGAAAGTAATGTATAATCAATATTCTACTGGCAACTTCACAGTATTTACTTTAGTACACATAACCAAGCATTTCCTCTAACCTGAGGAAAGAAAGGGTGACTTTAGACCGTATCTTCCTATTTTCTTATGGGGGAGACAACTATGTACATACACAGTCCTGCTTCCAAGCCCAGTCCTTGCAGCCGTCATTCAGGGCAATAGTTCCCATGGAGAAGGAGCCAGCCTTCTCTTGTGATTGCTGACCAGCTGTCATTCACAGAGTAGGTAGGCCAGCCTAGCTGAAGCAACAGGGTACGGGGGGGGGGGGGGAGCCATGAAGTAGCATGTGCCAGGGAAATCAAACTACTATCACGATCACCTTGGCCACCATCACTGCTTAGATTGTAATGGAGGTAGTTCAGGTCCCTGAATCCCAGAGCCTTGGGAATAACAATAACTCTGTCCCCCCAAATCGCCAACTGTACTTCCAGCCCAATCTTTCTAGCTATCATTCAAGAGAGACATTATGGAGAGGGAAGCCACCTTCTTCATCATCACTTGCAACAATTGCCATCTAAAGGCAGATAAATACAGGAGCCCTGCAAATGGCAGCGCTCCCCCCACCCCCCAGACTTACAGGCCTTCCGGCCTAGCCTTCATAGCCATCCTCTGCAGAGGTGGTTTCTATGGGGAGAGGACCAGCCACCAGCAATCAACCATTTGCCGCTCAGGGCACAGGCAGCTAGGCACCCTTGCATGCACTAGGTGGGTCAGACAACTACCACCACCTCGGCAACCTCCCATCAGACCCCGATGAAGACAGCCTAAGTCTTTGAATCCAAGAGCCTTGAAAATAACGGTCCTTCCAACTCAGTGTCTACAACCATTATTCCTGTTATTTGGGAAGCAACCCCTACATTAACTGCTGCAGTGGGTACATTAGTCCCAGCTATTGAAGACTCAGAAAAGAAATTCTTGTCACTGAAGCCCTTGGCATTGTCAAGTCATTAAATCATCAACCATCAGAAATTGCTATGATTTTTATCAATGGAAATGACAAAAGAAGTTTTGCCCCCTGCTGCTGTTGGCCCTCCCTTGCATGGGACATTTCCATCTGACTTGTGGCTGAAGCTTTCCATATATGTCATTCCTCCCATTAGAATGTAAGCTCCCCGAGGACAGGCATTTCTGTTTGTATCTCCAGCATCTGGCACACAGTAAGTGCTTAATAAATGCCTTGATTATTTGTTCATGTTTTCCCGTTCAACAAGCATCTATCTAGTACCCATTGTTGTGCCAGGCATTGGGAATACCAAGATAAAAACAAAATCTTTGATGTCCTCTCCTCAAAAGTGCAAACATAAATAAATACAAAATACATAGTAAATACAAGGTAAAAAAATAATTAAAGTAAATACAAGGTAATTTGGAGGAGGCACTAGCAGTTGGCATCAGGAAAGGTGGGAGGTGACATGAGCTGAACTGTGAAGAAAGCTAGGATGTCTAAGAAGTAATGCAAGTAGGGAGGGCACCCCAGGCGTGGGAGACAATCCATGCAAAGGAATGGAGGTGGGAGATAGAAGCTTGTGTGCAGGAAATTATAAGTAGGTCAGTTTGATTGGAACACAGAGTTCATAAAGGAGAGCAATATGTATTAGCCTGGAAAGGTAGTCTGAAGCCAGAATGGAAAGGACTTTAAATGCCAAAGAAGGGAGTTTGTATTTAATCCTAGAGGCATTGGGGAGTAATTGGATATTTTGGAGCAGAGGAGTGACATGATAGGGTTTATTTGTACTTCAGAGCTATCAGCTTGGCAGTTGTAGGGGGGATGGATTGAAAAAAAGGAGAGACTGAGTACCATCACTGGAGTCAGGAGGACCTGAGTTCAAATCTGTTTTCAGACACTAGCTGTGTGACCCTGGACAACTCACTTAGACCCATTTGCCTCCAGCAAAAAAAAAAAAAAGAAAAGAAAAGAAAAAGAAAAAAGGAGAGAATGGAGAAAGGGAAAGCAATCATAAGAGATAGTACAGATGAGGTGATAAGAACCTCAGTAAGGGTGGCATCCATGTGAGTGGAGGTAAAAGGAAAGCATGAGAGATGTGGAGGGAGAATGAACAAGATATGACAAATGATTTAGATATAAGAGGAGAAGAAGAGAGGAGAGTCTAAGATGACTCCTAGTTTGAAAACCTGGGTGACTAGAAGAATGATGATGTCCTCAACAGAAATAGATGATTAGAAAGGAGACAGTGTGGGGGAAACAGAATGGATTCTATTTTGGACTTGTTGAGATGCCTATGGAAAAGCAGTTGAAAATGTTAAGTAGGAAGAAAATTTTGTGGAAATGAACCTTAAGAGAGAAGGTAGGTTAGATATATAGATCTGGGTTACAGTTACATAGAGGTCATAATTAAATCACATAATTAAATTACATAGAGGTGAGAGTTGATGAGATGCCTGTAAGAGAGTATAGAGGAGAAAGAGAATAGGCCCCACACCAGGGCCTTGGAAGAGGCACACCCAGAGAGGCTGGGACATGGATACTGATCCAGCAAAGGCAACTTCGGAGTTATCAGACAAGTAAGAAGAGAAAAAGGCAAAGTGAAATCATAAAAATTCAGAGAAGAGAGAGTATCCAGAAGGCAAGGGTAGTCAGCAGTATAATCAAACCATCAACATGCATTTATTAATCACTACTGTGTACTAGTCATTGGGGATACAAAGACAGTCCTTGCCCTGAAGGAGTTTACATTATGTCAAAGAAAATGGAATGAGCTTTGGAAATGATATATAACACGATTATTGCACATATATTCCCATTTCAGACTTGAAGACAAATCATACAAACTTATTCATTTTTATTCAGAATATATATGAAATAGATTTGGTCTTTGGTTACTAAGCAACCATACCTATAGTGTTTGCCTATTAATAGGAACTTTTAAAAGTGAAAATGACAAAACTAAAATTTTGCTCTGATTCTATCATTTGACACAGCTGTTGAGCATTTATCTCACTAATTCCTCTGGCATATATTTATAGTAGATTTATGGATGAGACTCTCACATGTAGCCTACTTCCTGGCGTCCAGGTGGACTGTGATACACATACTAGTTGACAACTATACCAACATTCATACCTTTCTATTTTTTACTGACTCATTGTCTTTTTCATTCTCTATGAAGGTTCTAAGGCAATCACAGGGTATGTTCTGTTACTCCCTCATAAATTAATAAAATTCACAATCTCTTCTTAATCAATTAGCTGAGAGCACAGCTACCAGTTTAAAGATTAACCAGAGAAATCTCTTTTCTCATTTGCTTTTCTTTTTCTTTTTTTCTTTTTTCTTTTTTTTGCAGGGGGGAAGGTAGGGCAATTGGGGTTAAGTGACTTGCCCAAGGTCACATAGCTAGTAAGTGTGTCAAGTGTCTGAGGCCGGATTTGAACTCAGGTCCTCCTGACTCCAGGGCTGGCACTCTAAACACTGTGCCACCTCGCTGCTCCAGATTAGGCCATAATATTGTCATATACCAGTAACTGTTGATATCATTATTATTAACTTATTATTTTCAATTTTCCTTGTAACTGAGTACCTTCCAGTTATTGAAGAAGCTGATGAAAATATGGAACTTAGTCTATTAAAGTGTTATGCACACTTGACTTAAAATATTTCTCACCTTTAGGCACTTCTAATGTATTAACTTTGTAAAGCTTCATAATAACTATGAAGAGAGTTTTAAAAAATGTAGCCTCCATCTCTCCGTACCACGGCTACCTGCATAACCTGTATTTAAGATCCCAGGTGCCCAGAACAGTAGACTGCTAACATTGAGTTGCTCTGGTGAGAAAACAATTGATAACATTTAAATGACAACAATTCACATGTAGATTACTCAGTGGATCATACTTACCTTTATACCTTAAAAGAGCTATAATTTCATCTACTGTGGATATTTCTTCTACCTATGGTTTTCTGCCATGTTTTCCTATGTCTAAGGTGGTGAAGGCATTCCTGTTATTCTTTGGTATTCCTGCTATCCAAATTATACCACTCAAGTTGTCTCTCTCTTTATTATTATGACCGTCCATTGTCAAATATATCTGTGAAATATACCAAGTTGTCTCTCTCTCCTGTCTTTCATTCTTACACAGCCGGCACTGTGTTAGATTGCTTCTTGCTCCCAGATGTTCATTTTTAATATGCTTTAGCCTGTTTGTGCCCATGGGATGTGTCATTTCTCATTTTCCTTTTGGATTGTTTGCTAACTTGTAGTCTTCTAAGATGTTTGTGTTCCATGATTCACAGCTATGTGGTACCACTGGGAGACAACACTATTGAAGATATGGGCTTTTGTAGCAACAAGCAATTTGTGATCAGTAAAATCAGTTTCTAGTCTACATTTGAGTCTCCTTGCTATTTAATTGTTATGGTTCAGTTGTTTCAGTGTTGTCTGACTAGTCATGACTCTATTTAGGGTTTTCTTGGCAGAGATACTAGAGTGGTCTGCTATTTCTCTCTTCAGTTCATTTGACAGATGAGGAAACTGAGGCAAACAGGATGAAGTGACTTGTCCAGAGTCATGCAGCTAGCAAGTATCTGAGGCTAGATTTGAATTCAAAAAGATGAGTCTTCTTGATTTGAGGCCTGGCAATCAATCCAGCTTCATCTGGGCAACATCTCTTTTTCATCCACTTTGTTTTTGAAGTGTGATTGATTAGCCCAAGATGAGATTTTTTTACTGAAGAGTCTGTTATGCACTTAGTTCAAATCAATATGTAGAATGTTATCTACAAACATGAGAATTTGGAGAAACTCACCATCTGGAAGAAATCCTTTCACAGAACATTTTTCATGAAACTGGTGAATAGTATCATAGAAATTTGTTTGCTAATTCTGAATACCCTGTTCTTTCCTTAGGCTGTGGGTTTCAAAGTGTTACCCCAGTTTTTGTCTCTACCTTTGTTTAACTAATTAGCTGATTAGCCGGTCTTGTTCTTTAACCTTAAAGTAAGTGAGAAAGTTATAAGAAGTTCATTAAGAAAATAGAGCCTAGCATAGTGCCTTATAAATAACTATTGTTGAATAAGTGCTTGTAGGAACACCAGGAATGCTAGCTGAGGCTTACAGTGAATGGTAAGACCTCATTAAATAACAGAACTACCTAGTAGGAATAAAACAGTGTGGGATCCCTAGACCAAACCTTGTCTGAACAGAATTCTCTATAAAACACTCCGGCAGGTACTCAACCAGTTTCCAGTTGAAAATTGGAATGGTTGTCTAGTGTAAAATGAAAAGGCAGATGAATAAAATGTTTCATATTTCTCTCTCTGAAAATAAACCCAAAAAGTACTGTTTTATGACCCTTTTAAAATTTACTTGTTTGCTAAGTTAATGGCCTTTGTGCATTTTTTAAAAGGTTCCATCTGTTTTAGAAAAATGCTCATTTCCACTTGATTTGTAGGAAGTGTGAGAAAAACAACAACATGGCACCTCAATTACATTTTTATGAGTCTGTGGTTCCCAATCTTTCTAGTATTAGTCAACACTCTATCTTTGTTTTGAATTCTTCTCCCCTAAAAAATATGCTCCATGAAACACATCTATATACGTCTCAAAGTCACATAATGGAAATGGGAATTGCTAATCTAAAATAATGCTATAGCAGCTAATACAGTAATTTCTTACCAATTTTTTTCAGTCTGACTTAATGAAAAGTCAGAATTATTTCATTTTTTAAAAATGGTATTTCAGTTACTTCCATATATGTTGACCCTCTGCTAGTCCTACTACTTTAATGAAAAAAAAAGAAATCATTTATAATTAGCATATCAATTGTTTGTAGTGAATTAGTACTTCTAGAATAAATTAAACTTGTCCATGTAACTTTGATTACACTTTTCATCTGTTTGATAAACTCCTTATCAGCCACAGAGAGAGTAAAGATAAACTTGAGTGCAATCCCTGCCCATTATTATAAATTCCCAATGAGTGGGGCATGGATATATTTTATTGTATTTCATTTAATCAGCAACTCCATTTTGAGTGCTTGCTGTGTAGCCAGGGCTGATCAGGAAAATGGTATTATAGTCATCAAAAACCTCTTATTTCCTCTACATTATTTTCCTATTTCCTAGACTAGCATTCGTCGTAAAAGATTTGTACAAGAAAGTTTGGCATTCTTTTTGTTTTCAATTGCTATATTCTAATAGAATTGTACTCCTTGGATTGCACTCATCTGGATTGCATCTTCCTTCTTAAGAACTGCATATCTCAGTCTTACCAGGTATATAAGAAATGTTCTGTTTGAAGTGTAGGAAAGAACAGGGATGAATATAAATGATCAATTACCCATGCAGATCCATTCCTGTGCTACCGTTGTGTTGGATTATGTGCTAACATCCATTACCCAGTTTATAAATTACTCATTGGGAAATAGTACTTTGGGTAATTTACCCTATGAGGCAACTTTTAGCCTATGAGGCAGGCAAGTCAGCATAAATGAAGCAGCAAATCACCCCGAGGGAGAAACAAGAGGTGGCATGTGCCAGTCAAATCAAACCACCACCATCTCTCCTCAGACTCTGATGGAGATAATCCAGGTCCCTGAACCCAAGAGCCTTGGGAATAACAATGCCCTCAAGACCATCAACCCCACTTTCACCTCAAGCTCTTTAGCCATCACTGAAGGGAGCAATTGCTATGGAGAAGGGACCCATGTTCCTTGCCACCACCAATTCCAACCTTGACCAACTTCCACTAATGGGAAAATGAGCCCAGGAGTCTCAGGAGTGGCAGCACCCATCCCATCACCAGTCCTGCTTCCAGCTCCACCGCTGCAGTTATCATTCAAGGAAGCAATACCGGTGGAAATGCACCCTGCTGACTACTTCTTCAAGTGCCACAATCGTCAGTGGCCAGAGCCACTAAAGACCTGGAAAACAAAGTTGTTGCCTGCCTCTAAAGTCCTTGTCAATGTCACGTAGTTCAGTATTAGAAATGGATATGATTATCAGGAGAAATTACATTGAGAAACATGCATTGCCATCTGTTTGCCATAGCTTCCTAAGGATTATGGGGTTTTTCCATCTGATTTGCACTTGCAATCTATATATCTTGTCTCTCTCATTAGAGTACAAATTCTTGGAAAGCAGGTTCTGTCTTGCTTTTCTAGTTATATCCTTAGTGCTTAGCCCACTATTTTGCACATAACTAGTGTTTTTTTTTCTTTTTTCATCCATCCATCCATCCATCCATCCATTCATCCATCCGTTCATGCCACTGGTGCAGTTCTGACTGTGCTATGGTCCTGTGGGATATCAGTATGATAACCTTAGTTATTATAGTGTCAATGCGATGGTGTTGATTTAGGTGACATTTTTGACAGGACCATGAGACATAGAATGAGGCAAGCTTATTGGGATGGAGTTTGGGATTTATTAGCTCAAGGGTAGAGGGAGTAAGTAATAAAGAGGTAGAAACTCATAGACTAAATCAGCCCCAGGGTTCTATAGAATGTCCTGATGGAGTCTTCCCTGCCTGTTTCTCAGGGTAAGATATTACCAACACCCTCCTTGCTGTCATTTATTGAACCTTCAGCACACTCTTTCATGTTTGTCAGTAACTATAGTAGAGTCTTTAGACACTGGTTTAGAGGGTTTTTTTGTCTAGACTTAACCTGTGCCATCACCTTTTGACTACTTCAATATTCACAATGGTGGTCCATCTAACACTCTGGCTTTTCACTTTGTTTCCTTTCATCTATATTCCAGCCATGCACAGGGATGACATCAGAATTTAGAGGTGGAATGGATGTATAGTCTGGCCCCCTCATTTTATAAGTGAAGAAACTCAAGACAAGAGATGAAGTGACTTTGCCCAAGTTTTCATAGGTAGTAAGTGGGATTCAAGCCTAGGTATTCTTATTCCAAATTAAATGGAAGAAATAAACAAAGAAGAGTTAAGTGACTTGCCCAAGGTCACAGACCTAGTAAGTAGCAAAGTCCAAAACCCAACCTAGGCTTTCTAAATCTGAAATGAGTATCTCTCCATGATACCATGCTTACACTCCCACCACCATAGGTCAGATTATCATTTCCCCTTGCCTAAACTGGTGAAACAGAGGTAAATGGTTTCCCGGCCTCCGGGCTTTCTCCTCTCCAATACATCCTTTACATAATTGACTATATTAATCTTCCAACTGCTCTTCTAACTGACTCCTCTGGTCAAGAAAATACAGACTTCTTAACCTGGCATTTAACTTTACACAGCTGGGCTCTAATGTACTTTCCAGTCTTATTTCATTCTGCTCCTCTTTATACATCCTCTTCCTTCCAGCTGGACAAGATATCAAACTGTTCCATGATCCCATTCCTCTTATGTCTGTGTATTTGCAGGAGCCACTCCTCTCCTCACCCTCCAGCGCCTAGAATAGCCTCTCTAGACATTAAAATCTATTGAAGCCCATTGAAAGCCTTCTCAAGTTCTACCAACACCACTTCGTTACTGATACTGCCAACTGAAACCCCGCCCCCCCCATCAAATTCTCCCCATGTATTTTGTATGGATCTTACCTTTGCCCTTATGTTCTACTGTGTAATATTTATGGCATATGTGTTTATCCTTTATACAGTAAACTCCTCAAGAACAAGGACTATATGGTCTTATTGTTGTTGCTTTTTAAGTTTTTGTTATCCTTAGCACCTACCACCTTTTTATATGTTGACACTTTAATTAATCCTGGGAATTTCATTCAATCTAGCAAACTAATGGGAAGGAGATATTTTTTGGGTCAAGTGGGCCTTTAATCATCATTCAAATCATAGCACAGAGGCAGTTTACCACTCTGCTGGTCTTGGAATTGCTTTCTTGGCAGCTCAATGTTTTTTCCTACTTATTTTACCAGACCTTTTTATTGTTTCTTACAGGTCTATCTGAATTCAGCTGTAGGCATGATTGATTAGGAAAGTGGAGAACAGATAATGGGACTTGGGACAATTGGGCATCAGTATTTGGTTGAAAATCTTGCTGTAATTTCCCAGGATTCCATTTACTCTTTAGGCTCTTCTATAGAAATGTTCATTTTTGACTGGGTTCATTCAACACAGTTCAAATACAGAACATTTATTATGCATGTGTCAGGCCCCGAAGATACAAAGATGAAAAATAACACAAGGTGCTTGAAGAAACAGCTGTGTGACCCTGGGCAAGTCACTTAACCCTTTTACTTCAGCTTTCTCAGCTGTAAAATGATCTGGAGAATGAAATGGCAAACCACTCCAGTATCTTTGCCAAGAAAACCCCAAATGGGATTGTGAAGAGTTGGAGACGACTGAAATGACTAAACAACAATAACAAACTTGAAGAACTATCTGTAAAAACCATTGGCAGTTTTTCCTACACGTGGCTATGAACATGGTTCCCTGAGCTAGTGATCAGGAACATTAAAATGAGAGATGGGTCGCTTTCTGTCCCTTTCTGTGAGTGCCTTCGCAACATTCTTCACAGGGATTGTAAATGTAGTCATAAGATGATTAATCAACTCCTCTTTTCCAAGATTTGACTACTATTCCCAGAGCTGACGGTGGAATTTGTGGGGACAAAAGGGAAAGGATGCTCACATAGTCGCCTGCCAGGGAGGATAGTGTCCTGTATCAGGGCTAGCTGGGGTGGAAGCTCAACAGTCAGAAACCTAGGACCCTAGGGAGGAAGCTGGTGTACCTGCTGGGGGATGGAAGCTGAAGTGTATAGCATGAAGATGGGAAGATGATTCTGAAGGTCTCAGTCTCACCCAAGACTCTATGTAGGGGAGGTTTTTGTTTATATACCCAGCGATTGTCATAGGATCATAAATTGGGACCTGAAAGGGAACTTGAAGGTCATCAAGGCCCAACCCCTCCTCATTTTACAGATGAGGAAACTGAGACCGAAAGTGGTTAAATGTCTTGCGT
>CM053627.1:109878196-109952313 GCA_028646595.1 Phalanger gymnotis
CCCAAGGGAATTCTTGCTATGAGCTTTGTGATTTTCTAGAATTTATGTTAACATAGTTAATCTGATATTACACCACATTTGCAAGTTGGCTTTGTGATCATCTAACTAATGCTTAGAGGCTCTGAGTGGCTAAGGACCCAGCTCACATTCACATGAATGTGTAGGGTAGAACGGACTCCTTGGAGCTACAAAGCGCTTGACATGTGGGTTGAAGATTTATAGAAATGTTAGAAAAGGCCCTCCAGGGACCTGGAACTTCTTGGATGATGGCCCTATCACTCCTGAAATAGCGTTCACTGTTTGTAGGACACGCTTGACACAAAAGACATTCAAATGAAGCACATCAAAGTGAACTTGCCTTTTTTGGTTTTTACTTAGAAGGTCAAGCTTTTTCTCAGAGCTATAATTTGTTGGCAGCCATGAATAATGCTTCAGAAATAGGAGGTGTGCTGCAGAGCAAAAGCCATCAGCCAGTGGTAGGATCCTGGTTGATGGTGAGAATACCTCGAAGGGAGCCTGAGGGTGGTGCGGAAACAGCCAACAGTATGTCTGAAGCCTGCGGGAACTAGGAATCTCCGTACACTTATCAATTCAATTGAGCAAACATTTATTAAACCTAGCATTGTAGTAGGCAGCTTGCAGGGGTGATCCAAAAATGAATATAGAACCTTATGGAGCTTATATACAAATGATTACCGTATATATGATAAAAAATATACATATATAATATACAAATAATTACAATAGAAAATGGAACATAATGTGTATATAAGAGAGCTAGGAGGGATCCAAGAGAGAGAAGATTATTTCTGACTGAAGATGGGGAATGGGGGAAGGGAAGGCTGTGGATTAGGGAAGGCTTCATGGAGGAGATGATATATTAGGTTCCATCTAAAATTATCTCGTATTTATTTTTAATCTCTAGCCATGGTTGCATATGTTACCTATTCCAACTAAACTGTAAGTTCCTTGAAGGTAGAGACTTTCATTTTTATCTTTGGATCCACAGCCCAGTGATTGCATATGGTAGGTGTTTAGTAAGTTCTTGGTGATTGATTGATTAGCTAGGCCTTGGAGGACAGATAAGATTTTAACAGGTTGAGATAGAGGTTGAAGGTCTAGCTTTGTAATTTTCAAAGAAACTTTTTTTTTTAAGGGTTCACATAAAATTATGACTACCAGATTCAAATAGCAACAGTCTAATAAACCATACATAAGGATCCCTAGAGTCTGCATATTGACTTAGAAAACCACATATTAACATTATCTGTGTTCTATTGTATTTTTATCTATTTTTGTCAAATATTTTCTAACTACATTTTAAATTGGTTCAGGCCACAGTGGAGAATGTTGTAAGCTGCATGTTTGACACCTCTGAAACATTAGAAGTGAAATAAAGCATACTTCAGGGAAGTAGATGAAAAACTTAAGATGTAACAGTTTAAATTCTTTTTAAAAGTGATCTCTCCTAATTATCAGTGGAAATGAGTAAAGGGAAGAAAATATCATTTTGAGACCTAAACCTCATCAAAAAAGCAGATAATTTAGCATTATGCAGTGTATATGTAACTTAATAGTGATATAGTGTGGATCCCCCATGTAAATTAATCTATATTGCTACAGCAGTCCTTTAGTAATAAGATCTGTCCCTTTCTCATTTAATATTTTGAAATGTCTTTTAGACATTTTAGAAGTCATTTTAGACATTTTTGTCTTTTAGGGGAAAAATGTGTACAGTTTTATCCAATCAAGCAATTGGGGGAGGGGGGCAATTAGAGTTAAATGACTTGCCCAGGGTCACACAGCTAGTAAGTGTCTGAGGTCAAATTTGAGCTCAAGGACTTCTGACTTCAAGGCTATCCACTGAACCACCAGGCAAATTTTTTAACCCACTCATAGACTGAATTGTTTTACAAAATTATAGTTAGCAGCTAATAGCCCCAGAAAGTAAGAGTGAATGGAATCCTTCATGTATATTGTTTAGCATGACTAGTTAACTCAGTGGTTATATAGCACATTGCTAACTAAGCCAACATCATTAGTTTGATGGCCATAGGTACCAGGGGTTATTTCCCTTTATTTAGTTGCTGGTTACAAGGGGATGCCAGGTAGGTGGGTTGGTACAAATCTATCAGCAATCTGGGAGAAGAGAGGGAGAAGACAATCAATAACTCACTCTAACATTAGCTTAGTGGCATCATCTTCATATCTGCAAACACATTTAAAGTCTACTTTAAAAGAGATTTCTTAAAAATTATGACCCTTTATTTTATCAGTTTAATCATAAAACTGTGACCCACCCCTCCTCCACTGAAGTATTAGAAATTTTTTATATCTCTCACATGAAATGTGAAATTTCTATTAATGGTAGGACAGTGGTTCTCAAAGTGTGGTCTGAGGACCCCTGAAGTTTCTTCATAGTAAAGACATTGTTTACCTATTAAAATACTCCTTGATTTTCCAACTAGAAAGACAGATTTTCTTCATATATTTCAACCAAAACAACATTGCAACACATTGAATGCAGAAGTAGAAATGCAGTAGAATGAAGAATACAACTGTCTTCAAATAAGCCAAACATGACAGAGATTTGCAAAAATATGTAAAATTGAATTACCCTTCCTATTAATTTTTTCACTTAAAAATGTAGTTATTTTTCCAAAAAGTGATATTTTTATTAAGATGTAATAGATTTATGATTATTTTAAAGGAACTGATGAATAAGTATTTTAAAATTTTATCAGTTTTAATTTCTAGTTCAGTAAAGTGGCACAGTAGATAGAATGCTGGGCCTGAAGTCAGGAAAATTCAGCTTCCTGAGTTCAAACCTGGCCTTAGACATTTATTAGCTGTGTGACTTTGGGCAAGTCCCTTAACCTTGTTTTGCCTTGGTTTCCTCATCTGTAAAATGAGCTAGAGAAGACATTGGCAAACCACTCTAGTATCTTTGCCAAGAAAACCCCAAATGAGATCATAAAGAGTCAGACACCATTGAAAGGACTGAATGACAACAACAACAAAACATTGATAACTATAACCCATATAAACTGAATCCCTTTGGGCTCCTCAAGAATTTTTACAAGTATAAAGAGTCCTGAGGCCAAAGAGTTTGAGAATCATAGAACTGTTAGGTTGTTATTGTCTCCGATATCCATAACCTCCTCCACCTTCCGCTCCACTACTCAGTTATATAAAAAGAGAAATGTACCTATGTATACTCACTCTATTAATTTTTCATAAACTCTAAATGAAGAATGCTTCATAGGTGCTCTAGGAACAAGTGTTCATGATCACATTCATGTTTGCATTTCTTTAGATGTATTTGGATAGAAAAGGAAGGTCTCCAGCCATCACCCAATGCTACTCCAAGGACGCTTAACATAGTTGGCTTAAGGATTAGAATGAAAAATAAAAGAGAAAACTAACTCTGTAACTTATCTGGTTACCAGTAAGCAAACCACAGCAAATCTGCTGAGAATCAACAGTATATTTGGCACGACATTAGACATTTGAGAAGAAATAGTCATTTGGTTTACTATACTTATCAAATATGTATTTATGAAACTGGACACAAAATTACATAATGTCAAATAAGGCGGAATGATGATAATGCTTTACAATTTTGTGACACTTTATAGTTTGCAAAGGACTTTCACAAATATCTCATTTGGTAATTTTGTACCTCACCAACACAAAAGAATGAACCCAACACTTGGAAAGAGTTGTTTGTTTTTTAATAGATACCCTGAATTCCTCAGTTAATACCAAAGGAAAACTCCACATATCAGAAATAACACAATATTTGGAAAATATAAAATGTTAACTATTACAAATATAAGGAATTTTAATAATAATAATTTAGTTTCCTTTTTGTGACAAATAGAAATATGTTTTCTTACCACTCAAGCAGTGTTTGTTATTATAGAAAACTATGAGTAAATTCTGCAGTATGGAGTTGCTGCTTAGGAGTGAAAGAATCCTCAAATGTCAGATTTAGAAGACTTATCTGGTTAAACGTTGGTGTACGTTTAAGCCATTCCTCTTCTTATGCCTCGGCGCTTTAATGACTCTGTGATTTTTGTCTGTGAGAACATTCCCTCCATTGGCATAGGTCTCAACACATCCCTGCTTGTGCCATGTTCTCCCATAGAACCTTACATTTAGTTTATACCCAATATTTCCATTTTGCGGGCATCAGTGAAGCACTTGCATTATCCATCTGTTATCTTTTTCTATCAATATATTTTGGATATTGCTTTGTTGATATTCCTTATACCAGTTCTTCAGCATAGGTTATTTTTGGAAATATACTCTAGCTTACTAGTGCCCATTATGCATGTATCTGTCTATGTTTTTTGGCCACACACAACTTTGACGCTTTGTTGACTATGCTATTCCAAAATTTGCAGTCATATAGCATTTCCAGGAGAGCCTTTGTGCTGAAAAGATGAGTTGCACACAGTAATTGTTAAAAATAAGATTGTTTCCCAAATGGGACCCACTCTTCTTTCTTCCTCCTAGTCAATTCTGTACTCCGTTCATTTTCTCTTGTCAGTGCCTATTCCAAATATACATAATGATCTATTAACTCTAGCTATCCAGCTGCGTGATTTGAATGACAGGTATTTGCATCCATTTAGTTTCTCATGTATGAGTTGTCAGGCCACTCGCTTCTGAATATTTGTGGATTTCATTGAGACTCTGTAATATTTCCTTTCATAGCTTGATTAATTTTAGATTCTGCCCCTAGTATCTCTACTGCTACTGACAGAAGACCTAGGTTACTCTCAAAATAAATCTGAATTTGAAAATACAGTCTCTTTGTTTTTATAAAATTTATGGAGTGAGAGTCCAGCATACCTTATAGGGAATGTTGCTTGTTTATTCACATATTACATTGGTTTTTAGTGACTATGGGATACTGTTTTGGTGAGAGATAGCCAAGAGAAGTATTAAGAGCGTCAGTGGAATAAGGAAAATGTGGGACTAATGCCACGACCTTTAACACATACCAGGTCCATAGTATGATGTCGGGAACATAATACGTGCCTAAGTGGTTGATTGATTGATACTATCTTTATAATGATAGGCAAGTCACTTAATCTCTCAGTGCAACAAGCAACTCTCTAAAATTATAAATTACAGATGAAAACCTAATCTGCATAGGTGCAAGGAGTTTCCACACATTGATAAAATCATGGGTCCCACCCCCCCCAAAAAAAAGACTATTTTAATTGTAAATCTTGTTATGGAATTGCAATGCCAGCTGCTAACAAAGAATATGTGAAGGCTTTCGCAGATTAGCCTTCCTAAACAGGAGGCTCAGTCTGCACACATCAGAATCTAGGCTATCTTACCATAACTTGTTTTTAACAGGAGAAGGTGAGGAAGAGAGGAAGGAAAGCAAAAGATGGCTCTCCATGTTGATGATTCATCATCAAGACTGGGTTGTATTTGCTATCCCAGTCCATTAAATAGCATTCATTAAGCATTAAATAGCATTCATTAAGCATTTATTATTTACTGTGTGCTAGGCACCATGCTAAGTGCTGGTGATCCAAGGCAAAAATAGTTCCTACTTTCAAGGAACTCACACTCTAATGGGGAGAAAACATGCAGACAATGGCATACAAACAAGAGTTATTAAACTGGGAATGGCCTCAGAGGGAAGGCACTAAGATTAAAAATGACTAGGAAAGACTTCTTGCAGAAGGTAGGACTTTAGGAAGCCAGGGAAGCTAGAAGGAGGAAAAAAAAGTGGGAGAGAGTTTCATACATGGGGACAGTCAATGAAAATACTCAAAGTTGGTAGACAGTGCCCTGTGGAAAGAACAAGGAGGCTAGAGTCAATGGATCGTAGATTACATGGAGGGGAGTAAAGAGTTAGAAGACTGGAAAGGTAAGAAAGGACCGGGCTATAAAGGGCTTTAAAAGCCAAAGAGTATTTTATATTTGATCTTGAAGGTAATAGGGAGCCACTGGAGTTGATTGTGTCAGGGAAGGAGAGTGATGTTGTCAAACTTGTGCTGTAGGAAGATCAATTTGACAGCTGAAAGGAGGATGAATTGGAGTGGAGAGAGTTTTAAGGCAGGGAAACCAACTGGAGGAATATTGCCATAGTCTAGGCATGAGGTGATGACAACCTGGGCCAATAAGGTGGCAGCGTCAGAAGAGAGAGAGAAGGGGATGTCGATACAAAGACAGGGATGACAAGACTTGACCCACTGATTGAATATGGGGAGTGAGAGTGAGGAGCTGAGCATCACACCTAGGTAGTGAAGCTTGGTGACTGGGAGGATGGTAGAACCTCCAACAGGAATAGAATAGTAATACCTCACCTTTCTGTAGCACTTTCAATTTCCATTAGAATATGAGCTCTTTGAGGGCAAAGACTATCGATCTCTTTGTTTTTGTATTCCTAGTGCTTCACGTAGTGCCTGGCACATAGTAAGTGCTTAATAAATGCTTGCTAACTTGACTTAATCTGAGGAAGAGGGGAGGGTTTGGGGGGAAAATAGGAGTAAGTTTTAGACATGCTGATTTTAAGATGTCTACAGGATATCTAGTTTGAGATGTCTAATAGAAAGCTGGAGATGTAAGACTGAAATAGAGATAAGTTAGGGCTGAACAAGTAGATCTGGGTCAGATCCTTTAAGAGGGTCTATGATAGAGCCTTGGGGGATCTCCAGGGTTAGCAGGCATGAGGTAGTTGAATATCCAGCAAAGAAAACAGGGGAAGAGAGGTCAGACAGGTAGTAGGAGAACAAGGAGGGAGCAGTGTCATGAAAACCTAGAGAGGAGAGGATATTAAGAAGAGTGTGAAGGACAGTGTCAAAGGCTATTAAGAGGTCAAGAACATTCACTCATATAATTCATTTACAAGCTTGTGTGCTACTACTGAATTCCCTGAAGTCAGACTCCATCTACCCCAAGGTGCCCTGGTTTTGAGTGAGTAGCATTAAGGACAATGCTGATAGCAATTCTCATACTTTATAATTAAAACAAACCAGAATTCACCACCAGAATCAATTGTTGCCATTAAGACGGCAAAGAATCACCTATCATCTGGCACATGCTACTGAAGCCTTCTTTGTGAAAGCTTGAAAATTAGCATAACATTCCTGCAAGTGGCAAAGTGAAAACCTTGAGCAGACTGGGTGTGGTGTTTAAGACCCAATTTGGAGCCACTTGGGTGCAAGCTGATAAACTTGATTTCTCAGAGGGAGTGTCACAAGAAAGAGGCTGTATCTTCTTTCACAATAAGTAGAGAGAGGGAAAGAGAAATGGAGGGGGGAGGAGAGAGATGCATGTTTCTTGGGAGGTAGAGCATGAATAAATCACAGTTTCTGCCTTCATGAGGCTGATCTTTAGGCCGGCTAAATTATCACATAGCTTCTCAGTCTGATCCTGTGCTCCCCTCATCAAAAGGTTTTAAAACCATTTAAGCCACATCCTTGAGAGTAAGATGGGAAATAAATATTAAGTAGTGGCCAAGTGATTTGGGTTCCTGTCAGCACTTAGCCTTTCAAATGTCTGCTTGTCAATTTGAGAAAGTTTTCTCTCACTTCTCCACTAGCAATAGGTTGCCAATTTCCTTTTTATATCTAAAGTGCAAGGAGATCTTTTTAACCTTACCTCTTCTAAAAATGATAGTGATTTTAGATCAGTAAGGAAGTTAACTATTTCCCTGAAGCCAGGTCATTTCTAAATATAATCTGTCGTTTGACTTGAGGCTGATGGAGGTTCTTCTGCTTTCTTTATCCAATGAGCAGAAGTGGTATTTTTAAACATGCTTATTTTGTGTGTGTTCCTGCTGTTGTCAGTATGACTCTGACTGACCCTGTGGAAGAAGTGGGTAAAAAAAAAAAAGAAAAAAAAAAGGTTCTGAGAAATCTGTTCATTTGGTGTGGATGTGCTGGCAAAAGAAAAACATTAAAAAAATTGCTTTTATCAGCTTCAGAAAACAAAAGCATCTGAGAAGAAAGCATAAGAAGGAAAAAGGAATATCTGAAAATAACATATTTTATTTTTTTTAAAAAAAGTCTCTTCCTGAGCCTCTATTTGATTGTTTACTATCTCAGGAACAGGGAAGGGAAGGGAGGGAAGGAGGAATAGAATTTGGAACTCAGTTTCTTTTTAAATGTTAAATTGTTTTAATGTGTAATTGGGGGGAAAATAAAATATGTTAAATTTTAAAAAAAGGAAACAGAGAAAAAAAATGCCCCTCCCAAAGAAACATGTTACATAAATGAGCAAGACTTGGCCAGAAATTCAAGGTTAAACTTACCTCTGTTTCCTGGGACTACTGGTTTAGTGGATATTAATTCAATCCTTAAGCCTCCCAAGGAACAGACTTTTAGGAACCATGAGCATCCAATCATTTACTATGTACCTCATGTAGCATTGGGCATTGTGGGAAGTCAAACAGAGAAATCTCATGGTTTCCCTGGAGGAAAATTTCAGACTGACAAAGAAAACTTACTCACATAGTAGAACTAGGAAACAGTTATAAAGCAGTGAATGAACTAGCACAAAAATACAGATAGTAAAACACTTCCTAGTAAGAATGGGATTTTTACTAGTATGGAAAAACCTGTATGGCAGATCTCATCCTGGCCTTGGAACATATTGTAGTTCCTATTATTGTATAAACAACACATACAAATGCTGAAGGGACTTGTCAGAATGTAGTCATGATAGTTTTTTGTTGTTTTTTTTTTTTAAGTAAAAAGCAGTGACTGAGGCAAGGATTCTCTACACTTGAGAGATGTTGTAAAGTTATGTAATTTTCTCCTTTGTCTGAAAACTTTGAAAGGCACAAATTTTCAAATGTTCAGTGATTTGGGCAGGGAGTGGGGTATAACTAGGGAATCCAAATGTTAGAGCCTCATTTTTCACAAGAAACCCCATATTGGTCCTAAGATTGTCTGCTTTAGAAATAACACCTCAAGCGGGAAACCAGTGAAATTTAGGTCAAGGACCACGAATTGCCAGGAACACCCAGTACTGCCAGTAGCAACTTTGCTTGTACAATAAGGGAGAAGTTTTCTGGATGAGCCCTAATTGTTTTTCTGTTCTGCAGAACTAATTTACTCAATTCTGTTCTGTCAACTTGACATTGAAGTGCTCTGTATACATTCCAAGTTATGATCTATGTGGATATCAAGCAGAATACATGTTCTGTTTGCCTTCTTTGGAGACCACTTTGTACTGGGTACACAACATGAATGTTCTACTTGACAGCTACTGCCAAACTTAAGTTTCTGGGGGGGTATGCCTATGTTTATACATAGGGATGCCAGGAAGTCTTGGATGTGACATTGGACTCGAGATGATGGGGAGATGATCCCAGCCATGGTTTTGATTCAGCCAGGGATTTAGAGTGTAATAATTGAGTACCTGGCCAAAAAAAAAAAAAATCAGGCTCCCTGCCTGGAGCCCTTTCTCTTGACTGAATCCTCCTCTGCTTGTGCAAGCAAAACTCCATCCCTCCTCCCACCCTGCTGCTGCCTCCGCTGCCACTGCCACCAGTGCCACTGCTGCTGCTGCTGCTGCTGCTCTGGGAAGGAAAGGAGCTGCCTGGGTTCACGCTGCTTTTGAGTTCCCAGGACCTGGCATTCCGGCAAGCTGCTGCTTTGCAGCTGGGGGAGACAGAGACGCTCCCAGCCCTCCTCTGATTAGGATATGTCAGGGTTGTCAGGGCAACTGTTAACGGTGGCGTATCATATTTTCCCCTCTTGTGTTGCGTGCTGAATATTTTAGTGTACTGTAGCTGGAAGAAGATTGGAAAAGGGTGCTGCAGCAGGAAAGAGGATCTGATTGAACAGGTTAGGCAGTGGAGAGAGGCATCGGACCGATGCACTGTGCCTTTAATCAGGGCTTTCCCTGAGAGTGCGGGGATGGGTGAATGCGGAGAGTGAGTGGGAGCGGGAAGGGGCTCGTGAGGGAGGTGGGGTGGGGGGAACCGCAGGCCCTCCGCTGCCCAGCCGGTGGTAGTATTTGTCAGCTGTTTGCACACTGTTTACCCATAGGGGATCTATTACAAGTGCTCAAATGATCTGGCCGCTTAGGAGCTAGCAGCTTCACCCTGGCTGCAATTACATAAACATATATTTTTAATAACAAACAAACAAAACCCCCAAGTGGCAGCGACATGCCTGGATCAGCTACTGCTATCCGACAAGAGAGGTTGAAGAAGACCAGTTCAAGGCCAAATCCCCCTGGTTTATTCACCATTAATGAGGAAGAGGAACAGCAAAAGAATGGAAATTCCAGAAGACTGAAAGGTATGCATTAGCTCTCTCTACAGTTGGGTCAGGTTGTGTACAGTACATTCCTGCTACACTGCCCAAGGCAGGCTTTGCCCACTGTACTTACACTGCATGCTGCACTGTGTAGTGTTTATGACCCAGCGGCATAGTTTGCCAGCGGACATTTCCACACTATGTACATTTTTTTTTAAATTCGGGAAGTATTCAGTACCTCTCCTCCTTCTTCCCTCCCCCTTTGATTTTGTAGGTTTCAGATGAGCCACTTTGTTGAACAAAGCCACCTTCTTTGCTCTCTCTGCTTTGAGACCCTTATTTTCCACACGAGTCTTCCCTGATGGCTAATAATTGCACCATCAGTGTCAGGAGGAGGTAATTTAAGTTGTCAAGGTTTGAAATAAGCAGGTCCCCACTTTCTTTAGAGGGATCAGATGATTTCTGTGTTGTTTTAAAGAGGGGAATTTTAGGTAGAAGAATGGGGATTTTGAGTTTGTGGCATAATGAATTCAACCTTACCTGGGCAAAGGATGGAAGGATAGTATGCTATGTTTCTATACTGAAGTGTGCATTAAGAGTGGGAAAAAGAAAATGCCATGAGTGAGGGGGTGGGGAAGGGCTGAGGGCAGTTAGGGGGGCAGCAGAGGGATGGTAGTAGTAAGAATATTTAACTTTTTTTCAAAGAATGTTTTTATTTTATTTTTTCTCAATCACATGTAAAAATTTAATATTCATTTAAAACAAAATTTTAGTTCCAAATTTCTTCCTTTTCTCTACCCCCCCCTTGAAAAGGCAGGCTCTTTGATATAGATTATACATATGCAGTCAGAGCATTTAACTTTTGAGGATAACTTTGTTTCTAAATGTTTTTCTTGAAGGTAAAATATGCTAAGAGTGTGTACACATATGTGTATATATGGGTCAAGGAGGAGAGTTTGCCACTCTTTACATAATGATGGAATATAACAGAAGCTCACCCAGCCAGTTGAGTCACTGTGTACTGCATCACGTACAGCCCTGTCTAACAGCTAGGACTCCTAGAGTTTTAATTACCACATAGAGAAGGCAGCATTTCAGAATTGTGACTCCCATTCTTGAGTTTGAAGTTTTTAGCATGTTAGCTCTCCGCTCTGCTTCCCAACCAATTTGTAATGCTTCTTCCTCTGACTACATTAGGGATTGTCTTTTGGGATTCCTCTCTCTGGCATTACCCTCAAGCCCCCCAGCTCTTTGTAGCAATTAGTGTACTATGTATTGTTCTGTTCCTGAGTTATCACATTTTCTTCTTATACTTACAGGGAAGAAACCTAGAATTCTGGTGGGAAAATATTTAAGCAGTAGGAGACTAAATGCTTAATCAGGACCCCATGTCTGAGGACTAGTGATTTTTCTGGTGCTGGAATGAATTGTAATCTAGTTTATAGTAAGACTCTGCTTTTTGCATTAGCACTGATGATTTTTAGCCCTTCATTTTAATCTCATTCAGTGTGTTCCTGTAACATATAATCTTATTACTATAGTCATTCTTATTTAATATCTGGCATGGTTTTCTCTGGGGACTGCCTCTTAATCTCCTTGCAGAATGACCTTAGTGATTTAACGCTACTGTGAACAGAAGTGTTTATTTTCAGTCCCCTTGTTTGCCCAGGAGTTAGCAACATATTCTAGTTCAAATTTCTGTTGACAATGAACTAAGCCCTTTAAACTGTATTAGCAAATCTTCTGGTCACCTAGGAGTTGGCGACTTTCAATATTAACGATCATGTGGATTTTATGGGATTGTTCCCATGGGGTCTTTTTTAGAAGCATTCTTCTGATTTGTGGTAATTTTCCTTTGTGTGGTTGGGACAGTGGTTCATGAGAACAGCACTTTTCATTCTTAGTACTGTATTACCCTTTTCTGTAGACTTTTTTTTTCCTCCTTGATACCCTCCCTCATTACTCTTTATCCATCTAATTTGAAGGGGAAAGAATGAGAATGTTAAAAAAAGAAAACTACTTTCTACAAATACATCCTCTTTGCGTTGATCAATTTATTATAGTGGTTTAGGGAAATAAGAAACTTTAGTGGGAGTGATGGGAGTGTGCAGAATCTCCGATCTTGTCCTCTTCTTCCTCTCTTCTCCCCCAAAGAGATGGGAATCCCCAGTGCTGGCAAAGGATCTCATACCTTTTCTTGCTCATTACAAGCTGGACCCCTTCTGACGTGGTCTGTAAATGTCTTACAATCACTTATGCCAGCAGATCTTTGAGTGAGAGTGGAGAGAAAAGGTCTTTAGTATCTTAGCTAATTAGAGATGGGTACTCTGCATTAAGAGAAACAACTGATTATTAGTCTAAGACCAGGTTTCTGATCATAACTGGAGGAAAGAGCTTGTTTGCTAGACCATGGAGAAATGACTATGAACTCTGACATCTCCACTAAAAATATTCCTGTCTTCACTGGCACTCAGGAAAGCTCTGCCCCTAGATAATTGACATAGGACCATGGGATCAAAGACCTAGAGCTGGAAGGCACTTTGGGGGTCATTTAGTTCAACTCTCTCATTTTGCAGATGAAGAAACTGAGGATCAGAGAGATGAAGTAACTTGTTACTTTGCAGAAGGGTAAGCTCTAAATCAGTGAGTTACCTTACCCTACGACAATAGTCTGGTGGAAAATTTCAAATATTTCCTTCTCCAGTTTGTGGCTGCTACTTGACAGACAAGTTTTTTTTTTTTTGCTGTTTTTTTTTTTTTTAAATTCCCTGCTAGCTAGCTACCTGTACCTTTCCTCTGCAGCTCTTATAGGATGTTTGAGTTCTCAATGATAATTCTCAAAACAACAGACCCAGATAACCTAATGGGATGTTTTCTGTGTGCCATTATTAAGATTAGTGATCAAAAACTTGTTTTCTTTTCTATCAATTTCGCAGCCTAGTCAGACAATCATGTCTGAACCTAGTTTTCATGACTGATATCTCTTTGCACTATCAGTCCTGGGAAGAAAGAGTCAGGATAACTGAATTGAAAATGCTAAAGGGTTTCTATCCAGGGATACATTGTGTGTCTGTTTTAATGATGAATTGTAGCTTTCCCAGGTAGCCTAAATGAAAGGTTACTGCTTAGAATGAATTTTAAAAAGGAATGCTTGTGCTAGCTTCAGGGCCCTGCAACTGGCTTCTTAAGGATTGAAACTGGATCTTTGATTTCAGTGACCTAAAGAACTTCCTGAACTCCCTTGCAGAGGAAATTCCTACTACCAATGCAAATGGCCATGGTCTTTGTACCTTATGGTCTTAGAGTCTTACCCAGTGAGTAGTTAAGTGACTTGCCCAGGGTCTTACAGCTAGTATAAGTCAGAGGCAGCAAGTCTTTCTGTGCCTGATACTGACTCTGTCTACTATGCTATACCATCTTTCATTTTTAATTCATGGTGTGTTTTAGAGTGACTTGATAAAATTTGATACATGTTTTTGTAGAGGCTACCTTAACATTAGTTCTACCATGCAAGGCAATAAATATGTAAATATTTCTGTCTTTCTTTTTCAAAAGAATCCTTTCTCAGAGATCTGTGATTTCATCACTGTGGCTATATCCTCCACCAATGTAGATTACATCCTTTTTCTTCCATTAGTCTACAATTTCATGAGTTTCCCTGGCACAAAAGATTCATTAGCTTGTCAGGATAAGCCACTTTGAACTTAACTGGACTGTTCCTCAGACTACAACATCCACAAGCCATCACTGTACCTGTACTCAATTTGGTTTAGGACCTAGGTATTCTGCAGCTGTAGCCTTGGTGAACTCAGTTACCCTGAGCCATAATGAAGAGTCAGAAAAGGACTCTAGCATATTTTTTTTAATCATATGACATTTAAAATAGCAACAGTTTTGAGTTAATGCATTGGAGCCTCGTTATTGTGCTTTTTTGGGGAGGAGAAGGGGAAAGGCTCGATATAGCCCAACTTGGGGCTCACAGCCTTATGGGTGTTTCTTTTGGCACTTGATAAATTTTGGATGAATTGCAGGGCGGTCCTGACAATGAATTTGAACGTGGGAGATGTGGTTTATAAAACGAATAGACTCTTTCGAGTGCTTGTAAACTAGATTATAAGACTTTAGAGGGCAGGGACTTTGAGAGTTGTTTGTTAATCTTTGTATCTCACACAGTAAGTACCCTGCTTATTTGTTTCTTGAATCGAATCAAGCAAATTGACCAGAACTCATGCCTCCATGTGAATGTTGCCTTTCAGAGTAGTCAGTTTGTAAGGTTTCCTTCTCGATCCAGTCATGCTGCCATTACTTAGAATATTTCTTTGTAGCTCATTTTGGATTGGCTTACAGAGTGAGCTGCATAAGAGATTAATTTAATTCAACATTTATTAAGTGCCTACTGTGTGCCAGTGTCTGAGTCATGGTTTAGTCTGGCGTAGTAGATAACTCAGAACCTGAGGTTTCAAATAATCAATACCTTTAACAAAACATGAAAATACCCCCCAGATGAAACCAGTCCTCAAGGTGATTAAAAAGCAGCTCACATGAGATAAAACCAGGTAACAGTCGCCCTTGCAGAAGTTAAAAGCAAAGGACAAGGAAGTTCCCTGGGGGTCTCTAAAGCTTCCTCTGCCCTAAGAGCCTATAATATCATATTTGCCAGGATTGTCTTTGAATGACTTTTGGCCGTTTCTGAAGATCAAAGCCATTTTCAAGGGATGAAAATTGACCATTCTTGAGCTTATATAAGTAAATATACCATAGAGAGAAGTTCTGGAAATGTTCTAAAGAATGGGCAATAGTGAGTCTTTTTTTTTCTTCCATTATAATGACTTTCAATCTCCTTTGGCAAGCCAATTTGAGTATCACTATTCAAGAGGCGGTAGTAGTTGACTACAGTGTTACTATGAATGCTAATCATTCTGCTTCCCCACCCCACCCCACCTTTTTGTTGTCAATCCCTTAACTGTTAGTTGGATTGGGAAGAGAAGTAGAATCCTACCTCAGGATTGTGGTGAAACATTTCCTGTGAAACTGTAGGTATTCTCTTCTATGTTGTTAAAGTGTTGTATATTTTTGGAACCTGCAGTGACTTTTTTTTTTTTTTTTTGGCTCATTCACTGGAAAGGTAGAGTTTCTTGCCTGTTAAAGCTTCCAAATGAAATGTTAGCTGCCATTTACCATTTATATTCCCATTGGACAGGTGATGATCCAGCAACTGTAATGCCCTCTTTGTAAGTCATGGGTCTTTTTTGTTTGCAGAGAGGAGTCTTATGTCAAGAAGTGTGAATACCACTCTAGATTCATTCACACACAACATTTCCTTGTTTCTTTTCTTCTTTTGTCCTGTTGGATTCAGAGTATTGTCTGTTTCCAGTGTCCTTATTTGTGCCATTTCAGGAACTAGGTAAAACTTTTTAGCAGGAAAATTTAACAGCTAATAGACTAAAATTATAATTTTTAAAAGAACAAGAAATTAAATCGATCCATTCTGTGTAAAGGAAATATTGAACCCAAAGCCAACTGGATAACCCTACTTGTGAAGAATGATCCAAATATAAATTTAAAAATGAGAATTTACAATCAGATGTTTGTTTTAAAAAAAAAGAAATATTGTAGGGCATGTCAGAGATGAGGCTGACACAGTGCTATGTTCTAAGAGTTGGAGGAGTCATAGTGCAACCCAAATTTCTCTACAACATATGTAGCAATCCATTCTTTCCTAGCAGACCTAGTAAGGAAGGACCTGCTCCATCCTAGGACAGTCCAGTCTGCTATTAGAGAGTTTTAGGTAGTAGGAAATTTTTTTCCTTATGTCAAGCCCAAATATGCTCCTTTGCAACTTCTGGCCATCGTGCCTAGCTCTGCCCTCTGGGGCCAAGTAGAACAAATCTACTCCCCTGTCCACATCTCAATCTTTCAGACATTTGAAGATACACATCATGCCCCCTCTAAGCCCTTCTCTTCTACCCGCTAAAAGCATCTTCAGCTCCTCCAACAGGTCCTTGATGATATGATCATCAAGCCTTTTATTATCCTGGTTGTTTTCCTCTGGATGCCTTCCAACTTATCAACATCCTTCCTGAAATTTGTTACCCAGAACTGAATGCAATATTTCAGATGTAGCCTTCACAGGACAGAGGACAATGGAACTGTCACCCCACCCCCAGCCTCTAGACAATATTCCTCTCTGTTGTAGCTGAAGATTGCTGATACAGTGCTTTTTTTGGTGGTACTCTATAGCCCTTTGGACTTGTAATGAGCTTGTAACTCCCTAAAATACTCAGACCTTTGTCAATTAAACTACTGTCTAGCCCAGGGATGGGGAATGTGTGGCCTCAAGGCCACATGTGGACCTCTAGTTCCTCTGGTGTGGCCCTTTCAGTTAAAGGTTCCCCACCCCTGGGCTAGCCATTATCTCTCTATTATATACTTATAAAGTTGACTTTTGAGCCTGACTGCAACTTTACATTTGTTCCTATTAAATTTCTTCTTATATAGGCTCTCAACAAATATTTGTTGAGTGGATTAGTGAATAACACCCATTTTATTATTTCCTTTCTCTGTTCTAGAAAAGGAAATATTTAGTGAGTGCGAGTGGGGAAGAGGAGGAGGGGGCAGCTGGGTAGCACAGTGGATAGAGGGCTGGGCTTAGAGTCAGAAAGACCTGAGTTCTGATCTGACCTCAGAAACTTACTAGCTGTGTGAGCCTGGGGAGGTCATTTCATCCTATTTGCCTTAGTTTCTTCATCTGTAAAATGAGCTGGAGAAGGAAATGGCAAACTGCTTCAGTATCTTTGCCAAGAAAATCCCAAATGGTGTCTAGGAGGGTCAGACATGACTGAAATGACTCAACAACTACAGCAATGATGTGCCAGGCCCTGGGCTAAGTGCTTTACAAATATTATCTCAGTTGTTCCTTAGGACAACCCTGGGAGGTGGATGCTATGATCATCGCCACTTTACAGCAAGGAAACTGAGGCAGAGAGCCTGTTAAGTGATTTGCCCAGGGGCACATTTGGGAAGTGTTTGAGGCTATATTTGAACTCGGGTTTTCCCAGCTCCAAAAATCCAACACTCTGTTCACCGTGCCACTTAACTGCCCTCATGGGGCGGGGTAGGATTTAACCTGTAGCATAACCAGATTTTTTTGTCTGTGAGCTACTTTATGGACTTTACTGTGCTATAATTAAAGTATACAACTTTCTTAGACATATGGAGACCTATTTTGTTAGTTATACTTGTGGAACCCGAACAGTTATGAGTGCCTCAACACCAGAAACAAATAAGATAATAATGGTTTCCTGAATGATGCCTTGTGGGTCTCATTTACTGGAAGGTTATGGTCTGTACTTGAATGGAATATCCATTTGCACTAAGATCAGCATATCTCTAAGAAGCAAACTTAAATTAGATTCTCTGTTGCCTTTTTTGGCATGAGGGTAGAGGGAAGAATCTTGCTGATGTTCCTTTACCATTCTTACAGTTAGCAGAAAATGATACCATGTATAAAAGGTGACTTTTAATACAATCCGTATTTCTTCAAATAATCTCGAGTTTTGACCTTGGTTTCCCCCTAGAAACTATCTAGATCCCAGGGTTATCAGTTGTGTTTGGGGTTTTAATTAGATTTGCCAGCCTCCAAGTGTTTTAAACTAAAAGGTAAGGTAGGCACCTCATACTACTCCAAGACCCAAGTCCATTGGTCTAAAGCAGTAGCGTGACTAGAAGTTAGACAGTGACACTAGATTCTTCAATTCTATTCAATAGGTATTTTTAAAGCATCTTCTGTGTGCCATGCAGACCCTTTGCTATGCGCTAGAGGTACAAAGAGAAAAAGAAAATCATCTCTAACTTCAAGTAATGTACATTCTTTTTTGGGGGGAGGGGTACAAAGTATGTGCAAATTAACACAAAGTAGTTTGAAAAGTAGATGCATAACTGAGTGGAATCATGAAAGGCTTCTTGGAGGCTGTGACAGCTGAGCTGTCCTGTGAAGGAAGGCAGAGATTCTAGGAGGTAGAGGACCAAAAGAAGTGATACCTGGCTAGGTGGCTCAGTGGTTTGAGAGCTGGGTCTGGAGTCAGGAAGACCTGAGTTCAAATAAGATTCAACATTTACTGGCTGTGTGACCTTAAGCAAGTCACTTAACCTATGTTTTCTCATCTGTAAAATGAGGATGATAGTAGCACCCACCTCCCAGGGTCATTTATTGGATCAAATGGGATACTAATTGTAAAGCACTTAGCATATTGCCTGGCACATAGTAAGCTCTATAAATATTAGTTATTATTATTATTATTATTGGCAGACAAGACTACCTAGTACCATTGCAGAAACTCCAAAATTCAGGCTTCCATGGCTTAATCTGCATGGCCCACTAGCCGCCCTTATTGAATCACAGAATGTAGAGCTGAAAGCAAATTTTAAAATCTAGTCCAGGAGTTCTTAACCTTTGTATTCTGTCATGAACCCCTTTGGTAGTCTGGTAAAGTCTGTGGTCTTCTTCTCATTATAGTGTTTTTAAATGTATAATATAAAATGCATAGAATTAAAAAGGAAACCAAGGAAATTGAAATGTTGTTGTTAAAACAGTAAAAAAAAAAAAAAAAGAACCAAATTTTTACAAGTCAGGAAGACCTGAGTTCAAATACAGCCTCAAACACTTATCAAATGTGACCCTGGGCAAATCACTTAACAGGCTCTCTGCCTCAGTTTCCTTGTTGTAAAGTGGGGATAATAATAGCATCCACCTCATAGGGTTGTTGTAATGATACAGTAATATATGTGCTTCTTTGTTAATGCATTAAATTACAAAATAGCACATTAAAAAATACAGAGTATCCCAAAAGTTCTAGTGAAGTTTTAAGCTTTAAGAGTTTAAGACTCTTGGGACATCCTGTATACTCAAGGTAAAGTTACATTTTATTTTTAAAAAGGATATCACTGTGAAGGCTGTTGTTGCTTGACTTGAATATAATTATTAGTTGATATTAAAAATAATAAATTATATTGAAATGCTAATTAAGATATTAAAACAGTCAGATGTGCTTGACAAATCAATGCACGTGTTATATGGGAGGATATGGGAAAGATGATATATAAAGGGAAGCTAGAGAGGTGAAGTCAATACTTGCTCAGTTGCATGGCTGAAGGTGTCCAGGAAGGGTAGATTGAGGCCTCAAAATGAGCAAGATGGCCGAAACTGAGCTATTAAAGCCATTCATAGTGGTAGAGAGAAAAAATGGAGATGATGGTCCCCACGGAGTGCAAATGACATGGCTGGAGACATCCAGGAAGTTCTTTATCCTAACTCAGTTTCTTACTAATGAAACATCTAGGTATATAATGTTTAATAATAAAAAACAATATTGAAAGAACAAAAACAGTAGCCAAGAAAACTAGGGCAAAGCTGTGGTGTCTGTAAACTTCCAGGATGCTGTTGCTCCTCACAGGGAGTGTTTTCAGTCACACCTACACAGTCAAAAAAGGATAAACATACACCACCTCCCAACACACACATTCTTATTCATTGTCTCTCTCTCTCTGTCTCTCTCTCTCTCTCTCCCTCTCTCTCTCTCTCTCTCTCTCTCTCTGTCTCTTTCCCTCTCTCTCTCTTTGTCTCTCTCTCCCTCTCTCTCTCCCTCTCCTCACTGTCTCTCTCAGGACAAACGCATTTCCCACCTCCTACTTACCCTTAGTAGAAGGAAGGTCGTAAAGGGCAGGGGACCATTTTTCATTTTGTCTTTGTATGTTCATTGCCTAGCACAATGCTGTGCGTATCATAGATGCTTAGAAATGGTTCAGATTTTCAGGCCAATGTTATTAGGTATAGACCAAATGTGCTCTGTGTCATGTAAGTTAGTCACCACAACACCCTGTAATTTTGTGATGGTAAATGAAAGGAAAGACGTGGCCATTATGTCAGAGCCCAATCCTGCCTCTCCTGCTTGTTGTGTTAAAGGTGATTATGGGAGTGAACCTTTTAAGCCATGGGATTTAGGGAGCTACTGAAACCTTTCTGAGTCTGCTGAGTCTCAGAATACATGCAGCACACCAGCTGTGATTTTTAGCGATCTCGGAAGTCAAACCACAAAGAATTGTTTTCGCCCCTTTTCCAGGTCAGGCAACTTTTTTGCCTTTGCTTATTTTCTTCTGATCTTTGGGGTTTCAGCCAGTACAATAAGAGAAAATCACAGGACTTAGGTCGTACTGGTGTTTTTTCACTTTAGTTGAATTTCATCCATTCACAGCATCTGCAGTGATTTTTTTCCCCCTAACATACATCCTGTTATCAACATGCCTTCTTGTTGGGAGGCAAATCTTTACCACTTTACTGTAATAATATTTGTAGAAAGGCTTCTTCCCCCTTTAATTTCACTAACTTGTACTTCGATGGCATTTTCTATTTCTCTTATGAACAAACAGCAGGTACAGAGAAACCACTTTGAGAAAAACATCAGCATGTGCTGCGCTCTAGTATATATTATTGCTAGATAAAGGATGAATGTGATAGTTGGGAGGTGCTAAGACACTGGAGGAGATAGGAAAAACAGATATGAAAAGTACTCAGGAAGAACTCCTATGTTTTTCAGGGGCTTAAAACTCACAATCCTAGAAGCTTCAGCTGTGTGTGTGCATTGCTTAAGTACTACATAAAATGAGCATTTCTACATACATAGAACAGAAAGAGAATCATACATAAAATTACAAATCTCTTATTTGTGGCTAGCTTTTCTTCTAAAATATATAATAAATTCAAAATGTAAATTTCCAAGCTTCCCTGTTTGTCTCTCCCTTCCCTTCCTTTTCCCCTTTCCCCTTGCCCTTCCATTCCCCTAAATCTCTCTTCCCCCCATCCAACACCCAATTTAAAGCAAACAAAACAAACAAAATCCTTGTAGGAAAAAAGGTAATCAAGCAAAATGAATTTCCATATTGGCCAAGCCCAAAATATTATGGCTTTTTCAACAACATGCCTCCATCACTTCTCTGCCAGGAAGTAGATGGAGTCTAGGATCATAACTGGTCATTTCATTGATCAGAATTCTCAAGTCCCTTTGAAAGTTGTTCTTTATGTTCTTGTTATTTTATAACTTTTTCTCTGGGTTCTTTCCATTTCCATCTGCATCAGTTCATGCAAGCCTTCTCATGTTTCTTATCATAGTCTCTCTCATGCTATATTACAGTATATTAATATTTCGCTACATCCATATGCCTATATTGAGCGATTCCCCAGTTGATGGGCACTTTCTTAGGTGCCAAGTCTTCACTATAACAAAAGATCAGTTTGGATTTTCAGATAGAGTTGCTACCTTATTTTTTAATGGGTCCTTATTGAACATGTGGGATTTACTGGATACCCTTGAAGGGCTGTGCTGTCTAAGTTGGGATTTGGGGCCTGTAGTCGCATCAGTGTTTGCCCTCTGATAGGATTACTGATTAAAGATGACACACTGAAGCACCAAGCCAGGAATAATGTTTGGAGGTGGAGTTGGGAAGACCATTACACATTCCAGGAACCAGGACTCTGCCCTGAACCCAGGGCAAGGTCAGAGAAATAGTTGCCCTCTCATGACAGTGTGACAATGGCTTTTGTAGTGAAGACCTTCGTTCACTAGGTGCTCCATTGAGATTACCAATTCATGCCACCTAAGGCCATTTCAGTCATCAGATTCTGGTCACTCTCTAATGACCTGGTTGACTCAAATTCCTGTGTGATGGGCAAAAGCTTCCATTTCCCATAAGTTCTCAGAGGTGCCCTGTTTCCCTTTATGAGACTTTTTTTTCTTTTCTTACTGCATCACTACAAACATGTTTGTTGTTCAAAGTGTTATGGGAGCATGCCCTGCACTCTGAGGCCAGTCCTTTACTAATCTGTTACTACTATACACCATTGAGTTGTGAACTAGGGTGCAAAAAACTATGTTGAAGAAATAAATCCTCTTTGGTCTTAAACTTACCCGGAACTGTTTTTATTTTTAGTGTTACCAATGTTAAGAGTATTCTTCTTTACATTGGGAAGCATTGTATAGCAAGAGAAGATACTAGCTTAACAAAATCCAATATGTAATTCCCTTGGGTACCCCACCCATTCCTGGGCACCTCACCCAGCCAGCCTCCTTTGGAAATTTCCTTTTATACATCTCTTTTACAATGTTGCTTTCACGTCAACCTAGACTCTTTGTTTTCAGATGGTAGAAGAACAGGTTTCTCAGAATAGGTAGATCCTTACTGTCAGAAGTGTGAAATATGCAAGGAGGCTTTATGATTACAGGATCAAAGCTGAAGTGGATCTCAACGGTCATCTAGTTCAAATTTTGAGAACTGAATCCAGTTCCTTCCCTATACTATAAACATTAGCACTTCCTGTCACATAGTAGGCACTTAATGAATATTTATTGACTGTTATTGATTGACTCTGGGATAATGAAGTTTGTACTTTGAGGATTCACATTAGGCAAATGTGGACCCACTTTTTTTGGTTACAAGATTGTACCAACCTCTGACTTACTGAATTAAAGGTCTCTAGATATCAATACTACATTGATGTTTCTTTTTTTTTTTTCAAGTTTTTCTTCCAAGTTTCTTTTATTCCCCATTTAAGGTCATTTAAGTCCAGTCTTTCCTACCGAGTGGTATGTTTGAATTTGATTTAAGCTAGCAGCCTAGACCACACTAGCATCACTTAGAGGTTTAAGTCTCCAGGGAGCAGCATATTAGAGTAGTCGTAAAGTCAATGAGTATGACTAGAACTGCCTGGCAGAGATCTAAGATCATGAGATCGTAGCTCTAGAACTAGGAGAGACTTTAGAAGCCATCAATTTTTACAGATGAGGAAACTAAGGCCCAGGGCCATTAAGTAACTCATACAGTCTCAAGCCTCAGAAGTAGAATTCGAACCCACTTTCTCTGAATCCAGAATCAGTGATCTTTCGAAAGTGCTACATTGCCTCACTACCCGATTATCAGAAGATCAAGCTTCTCTCCAATGAAAGAAGCTAGGTCTTTGAAGGATGCTGTTAACAAGGAACTGTAGCAATTGCTTTTTCTAATCAAGCTTCACAAGTCAAAATCGAAGGAAAGAAACCAGAAAGGAAGAAAATGGGAATTTCTTTTCCTCTTTTGATGTTAATTTGGGAGAAGGAAGAACACCAAGAATCCAGTTTGATATCTGCTTAGAGAGAGATATCTAAAACAGGAACCACGGCAACTTGTCCATGTTAACTGATTTCCTGACAATTTAGTATAATCATCTTTTCCACGGTGATAACTCATCAGGACTTGGAAAGTTGTGTGCCTACCTTTTCCCTTGCTTTCTATATTGTTTTCATCTCTTAGACCATCACTGATGAGATTCCGGATAATTATGTTTGTTTTGCTTTATTTAGGTCCCCCCCCCCCAAAAAAAGGTTTGTTTTTAAGCGTTGTTTGCTTTTTTTTCATCATCATCTTACCCCAAATAGAACCCTCTGTTGTAACAAAATGAGTACAATCAAACAAAACAAACACATTGTAAGCCAAGTTTTCTCATCTGGAAAATGAAGGGGGTTGAATTAGAAAATCTCCCAAGTCTTTTCTCCTGGAATTCCATGAATCTATGAAATTTAAAACTAGAGGCATGTGCCAAATAACTCGTTTTATTGTATAGTAAGATACAGGCTGAGGGGCCATCTGCAATAGATATGAATGTCTTTTCTTTCTGTAGTTATGGACAACCAGCGTTTCTGCCAAGCATTTTTTATTTTCACAAAATTGCCTCGGTCTCAGAGGCCAAGTGGAGAGAATGTGTTTATCTAGTGCTCCTCCTCTCCCACTACCTGGAACTTCTTTCCCACAGCCTACGAGCCCAGAATCTTCATCCTCTTCTCCTTACTGTCTCTCACCCCACCCTCTCCATGTCCTATCAGTTGGCAAGACCTGTCAACTTTACCTTTGTTACATCTCTTGAATAAGCCCCCTTCTCTCTTCTTTTCCTGTTACCACCCTGCCCCCATCACCTCACATGTGGACTATTGAAATAGCCTGCCACAGAAGTTGGTCTTCCACAAGTTTCTCCCCACACCATTCCTTCCTTTACTCAGCTGTCAAAGTGGTCTTCCTAAAGTGCATATCTAAAGGCAATTGGGATTAAGTGACTTGCCCAAGGTCACACAGCTGGTGAGTGTGTCAAGTGTCTGAGGTTGCATTTGAACTCAGGTCCTCCTCACTCTAGGGCCGGTGCTCTACTCACTGCACCACCTAGCTGCCCCCAGCCATGCTTTTTTTTAATATAGTGACACTGGCCCCTTTGCTGTTCTTTGAACAAGGCACCTCATCTCTCAACTGCAGGCAATTTCGGTGGCTATTCTCCATGTATGGAATGCTCTGTCCCTCTTCATCTCTACCTCCTAGCTTCCTTCTAGTCCCAGCTAAAATCCCACCTTCTACAGAAAGTCTTTCCCAATCCCTCTTAATTCTAGCGCCTTTCCTCTGTTGATTATTTCCATTTTATTCTATATAGAGCTTGTTTGTACAGAGTTATTTGTTTGCTGTCTCCCTCATTACATCATGAGCTCTGTGAGAGCAGAGACTGACTGACTTTTCTTTGTATTCCCAGCACTTAGCACAGTGCCTGGTACATTTTGTGGTTGTTGTTGTTCAGTCAAATCCAACACTTCTTGACCTCATTTGGGGTTTTCTTGGCAAAGATACTAGAGTGGTTTGCCATTTCCTTCTCCAGCTCATTTTACAGATGGGGAACTCAGGCAAACAGGGTTAAGTGACTTGCCTAGGGTCAAACAGCTAGTAAGTGTCTCAGGCCACATCTGAATTCGGGAAGATGTGTCTCCCAGACTCTTGGCCAGACAACATTCTACCCACTCTACCACTTAGCTGCTTCATGGTAGATACTTAATAAATATTTATTGACTGGTCCAGTCACACTAAGTTCTGTTGCCAAAGGTCCCATGTCCTAAATCAGGGGTGGGAAACCCATGGTCTTAAGGTCACATGTGGCCTTCTAGGTCCTTAAGTTCTGTAAAGTTTGGATTCAGTCAAAAGACTGCACTTAAGGACCTAGAAGGTTACATGTAGCCTTAAGGCCCCAGGTTCCCCACCTCTGTCCTAAATCATCCTTTTCTTTCCTCAGGCAAATCAGAACTCCTGTTCCCTTGCCTGACTGGAATCTCAGCACCACCCCTTTTAATCTTAAGAAGAACTTTGATTCCTCTACTCCAGGAAGTTTACTTATAAAGCAACCTATGATGCCAGCTGCCCTCTTCCTATCTATTCATCTCTCTATGAAAGGCCAAACAAAGGGAGGGTGCCAGCCCAATCGATGCCTCATGTCTATTCGGCCCCAACACCTGGGGGAGGAGCATGTCTTTGGATCATAGATTAAGAATTAGGAAGTATCCTTAGAGGGCATTCAATGCCCTCATTTTACAGGTGAGAAAACTGGGGCGGAGAGAGATTAAGTGACTTGTCCAGGGTCACATATCTACTGGGTGTCTCAGGAAGTACTTGAACTCAGGTCTTCTTTTTTTTTAATTAAATTAAATTTTATCTTAGACTCAAGGGCCAGAACACAAATACAGAATAGAGAAAAGGAACAAAACATATCATAAACTTAAATATTGAAACTTAAATACAAAGAAAGAAAAAAAAAGATCTTCCTGATGTAAGTCCAATGTCCTTTTTATTTACAATACTCTTCTGATTCTTCAGCATGAAAAAGTACATCTTCTTCTGCTGGAAATTGAGGCCAGGAATTTTCAAACAGATTCTACCTTGTTCTGTCTCCACCCTATTTAGCCCCAGAAATACTTGGTTTAGCTATATAAAAGTAAAAATAATTATGGCAATTTAAAGAACTGCTTGCTATTTGTGGCTAATTATCATACAGCATAAGAATCATGCATATCATTAAACTTATGTTATAAATTTAACCTGATTACAATGGTAAACATTATTAATTTGTTCCCAATCTTCTTAGTGTTAATTATGTAGTATGATGGTCCATTCACAAAACAAATTGGTTGGGACCGTGGTGAGTTTGTAACAATATCTTTTATGTAAAAACAGAAATTTCTAGTTCACCCTAAAAATGTCATTGGAAAAAAATAGATCATTTTTTTCTCTTTTCTCCCTTTTAGTGAACTGGGATACATAAATTCCATTTAAAATACTTTGAAAGGCTCATGATTACCCATTAGACATAATTTACCATTCATTGCATTTTGCAGTTTTACAAGAAGGGACTTTTATAAAAATACAATTTCACTATACTTTCAAAGCTTGAATAATATTACTTATTTACATTGGGTGAGTTATTTAGCCTCTCTAGGCTTTTTTTCTTCATGTATAAAATTAGAAGAGTTGAACTAGATGGTCTCTCAAGTCTCTTTCAGATCTAAATTTATGATCCTACACAGCATGGCACCTCCAAGACCTTAATAAAAAATTCCGAGTTGGGGCTAGAGTCTCAGTCTCAATCTTTCCCTCTCTTTTTCTCTCTCTTTCTCTCTCTCTCTCTCTCTCTGACTCATGTCCTAACTTTCTATTTGCTTAAAGAGAACCCTTGGAGGGCAGAGAATCACCCACAGAGGTTGACCTGCCCAAGGTCATACAGCTGGTAAAGTGTCTGAAGCTGGATTTGAACTTCAGGCCACCTCAGGATGCATGCCATTATGCCATATAGGAAGTCATCATGCTATGGCAAGACCTCTTGTCCTCCTCTGGATACTCTCCAGTTTGGGGCTTGGCAGGGGGCGGGACAGGGAGCTGACATATTACACAGTTCATGCAATAATCTCGAAGGTCATTAAAACTCCTTGATTTCTTTCCAGAGGAAGTGCTATCTACCAAGCACCCCCTACTCTTTCCCACTCTGTACCTGTGAAATTGATTCCACCATTAGAATTTCAGTGGCGGACAGGACCTCATGAGTCATCTCCTGAAAGCAATACCTGATCAAGAATCCCTCTCTAAGACATTCAGCAAGTGATCATTAGTCTTTGCTTAAAGACTCGGTCCAGTAAGGGGAAACCCTTTACTTTTGTATAGTTCTAATTATTGGGAAGTTTTTCCTCATGTCAAGCCCCAAAATGGCTTTTTGAAACTTCCAACCATTGTTCCTAGTAGTGCTGTCTAAAGCCAATCAGAAGACTAATCTTTCTTTCCTATGACAGTTTTTCAAGTTGTTGAAGACAGCTTGCATGTCCCCCTGAACCTTTTCTCCAGGCTAAGCATCCAGACGATCCTCATAGGTCACGCCCCTGAGGCCTTTCATCATCTTGGTTACCCTCCTTTGGATGCTCTCTGGCTTATTAATGTCCTTCCTAAAACGTGATTCCCAGGACTGAATTCAGTAACTCAGATGTGTTGTAACCGTGGTAGACTATCATGGGATTGTCTCTGCCTGATTCCTGGAATCTGTGTCCCTCTTAATGGAGCCAAAGTTCTTGGGTACCATAGCGTACTATTGACCTATATTGAGCTTGAGATCTATCAAAATCCCCAGACTTTTTTTTCCCATTTGAAATACTTTCTAATCATATCTCCTCCATCTTGTACTTGTGAAATAAACTTCTTCAACCCAAATGTAAGCTTTTACATGTATCCTTATTGAATTTCATCTCATTTAAATCAGCTCAGTCTTCTCAACAGTCAAGATCTTTTTGGAGGCTGCCTGCCATCCAGTGAGTTAATTATCCCTCCCATTTTTGTATCCTGAAATTTGATGAGTATGTTGTCTATGCTTTCATCTTAGGCATCTGTCTTTATCTTAACAGATCATTGATTAAAATGTTAAACAGTACAGAGCCAAGTGCAGATCCCTGGACAACTCCTTCACACTTAACAATGAGCTACTAATTATTACCATCTGAGTCCAGTCATTCAACCATTTACTAAGTCCATCTTATATCATCATCATCATCGTCTTCACCATCACCATCACCATCACCATCATCATCATCATCATCATCGTAGCTCACACTTATATATAGCATTTTAAGGCTTACAGAGTGTTTGACAAATATTATCTCTTTTGATCCTCACAACAACCCTGGGAACTTGGTGCTATGTTATTATTACTACTGGTTTACAGAGGATGAAACTGAGGCAGGAAGAAATTAAGTGACTTGCCCCCAGGGTCACACAGCAAATAAGTTTCTGTGGTCAGATTTGAATTTGAAACTTCCTGACTCCAGGTCCACTTCTCTATCCACTGAATCGCCTAGATGCCCACATCTTCCCACCTTTTCTTAAAGAAAATGGCCTTTCTAAAATTTGTTACATAGAATTGAATACTCTACTCCTGATATTTTCTGACCAGCCAGGTAAAGCAGTCCTGGAAACAATGCCTAGTCTTGGAAACAATGCCTTTCTTAATGCAGTCTGATATTTCTTTAACTTTTTTTGGATGACCTATCAACCTGTTGGCTCATTAAGCCTGAAGTCCATGAGAACTTCTAGATCTTTTTTTTTTTTTTAAGAAAAATTGCAAAGGGTCACCTCCCCCCCCTCCACTTTATGCTTAAGAAATTGATTTCACCACCATAATTAATTTCTTTTAGTTAAAGCCGTTGCTTTTCTCCAACCTCTTATAATGTTCCCTAGAAGGATTATCAGCATGAAGTCATTTAGCAAATTGCTTCAGGGAAAGGCTGCAGAAAACCACATAGATTGTTGCCGGAGGTTACAAAAAATGAATTAAAGAAGTTGGTACCTTTAAGATTTGGGAGGGCAAACAAGACAGAAATAACTATACTGTAAATTAGCATGTTGCCAAGTCCTGTCATTCCTACCTCCTCAGTATTTCTTCTTACATGTTGCTTAACTTGTCTGGAACACTTGTAACCTGGTCGAGGCCCTCTTCACCTCACATCTATAGTAATAGCTTTCTCATTGGTCTCCCTACCTCAAGCATCACTTCAGTCCATCCTCTCTACTCAGCTGCGAAAGTGATCTTCCTATAGCAAGACCATGTCATTCCTCTACTTAGTAGATTCCATTGACTCCCTATACCTCCAAAGTAATAAAAATATAATATCCTCTGCTTGGCTTTTAAAGCCTTTTACAGATCGGCTCCTTCCTACCTTTCCAGTCTTCTTACCCCTTCCTCCCTTCCCTCTACTACCTAGCAGCTCTGGTCTCCTGACAATATTTTCTTTGATTATCCCCAGTGCCTGGAATGCTCTCGCTCTCTCCTCCTCATCTCTGCCTCCAAGATTGAGACCAAATCCTGCCCTCTACAAGAAGCTTTTCCTAGTCCCAATCTTTTTCATTATCTCTCTTGCTAGATTACCTCCAGTTTGCCCTGTTTACATTTTGTATGCACATAGTTGTTTTCATGTTGGTTGTGTCTACCATCAGAATGTAAACTCCTTGAGGGCGGGGATAGGTTTTGTCTTTCTTTGTATCCCCAGTACTTAGGACATTACTTGGCACTTAGTAGATGCTCAATAAATGCTTGTTAACTTGACTAATGGGCAAGACAATGGAAGAAGGAGAGATAGAAAAAAATTACTTTTGTTTGGGAAGAAGAGAAATCAGGGATGCCTCCCACAGGAAGGGGAAATGGATTAAAAGATTACAAGCTTTTAACAGTAGAAGATTGGGAGAGAGGGAGGAAAATGTTTCACATTTAAGTTACAATCTGTACGAAAAGCACAGAGTTAGGATAAGGCAGGCTAAGTTTAGAGAATGATGAATAGTTTGGGGCTGGAAAGTAGAATAGTGTGAGATAAAGCTGAAAAGATAAGCTCTGGAGGGTCTTGAATGCTGGTCTGGGGAAAATGGACCTTATAACAAGTAATAGACATGGAAGGGTTTTGAATAGAGGGATGATACCTGAGCTAAGTATTAAATTATTCTGGCAAGTGATACATTGGCTGGATTGGAGGGCAGAGAAACTGAAGGCTGGAAGGCCTATCAGGCAGTTATTTCCATAGCCCAGTTAAGGGTTATCCCATATTGGAAGGACTGCCCAAGGCCACTTGCCTGCAGCTTGGAAAGGAGGTGGCAGATATTTCAAAAAGAGAGATAAGGCTGTAGAGGTAAAGGGTGGAGCAGGATGCTGACTGGGGAGAACTGGGAGCTTTGTCTATTTTTCAAATTTAGTGTGGGACTGGACCTGATTTTCATAATCGAATTTCAGCTATTAAGATGCATGTGCAAGATTTTATGAATACTGCACAAGTTAAGCAGATGTCATCCCTATTCTCAAGATGATTTTCAAAGTTTTTGAGTTGCCGTCCCTTACTGCTGTTTGATTTCACATGTACGATTTCTTAACAAAAAAAAAAAATAATAATAATTTCATGGCATCTTTAACACAATTGGAGACACTCCATACTGTGAAATCAGAGCTAGGAATAGCATCTGTAGCAGTTACACCCCAAGCCATCCAATCTAGAGAACAAGTGTTTTTCTGGAGGAGGAGGAGAAAGTGAGGGAGTATCTCTGTGCAGTGACTATGTGCAGTTAACTAGTACACTGTGGCTTATGCTCACCCTGTGGTGAAAAAAAGTTTCTTCCCTAATCACGAAGATACTTTGGGATCTTGACGTATGTTCTCCCTGTTCCTCCAGAGTATGCCTTTGGAAAGCAAGAAGTATACAAGTCCTTGGCCTTGTGCTTTCACTTGGAAGCTTGGGCTTGCTTATCAAAATCCATGACTCATTCAGCAGCCCTGCCGCCTCCCAATCAAAGGTTTGCCCTTAAAATCTTTCTGTCACAGAAGTGAAACTAAGTTCAAGGAGTGTCCTAAAATTACAAAGGATAAGAAACAGTGGCATCGGTTTCAGATTTATCATCCTACTCCTCAGTGCAGAAATATGTCAGTGGAGGGAGAGAGGGGGAGGAATCTCTGCAAGAGATAAAGTTAGTCAAAAGATGCTGCAAAAAACTTTCTGAAAAAGATTGGATTGGGGTGAAATTTGTCACAATGCCCATTTTCTGGTGAGAAATGGGGAAAAAAAACAATACTTAACTGGAGATATAGAATATTCTTAAGTCCTCTTTCTCTGTTCACTAATCACAAGTCCTATGTCTGAATTATTGCATGTATTTAATGAAAATCTAATTAAGGAATAGTTTCTCACTAAACTACGGCTTTTAAAAACTTGAAAACAGTTTCAAATACATAATGTTAAAGGCAATTGAGGATGATGGCAAGTGTGCCAACTTTTATCCAGCAGCAAATATCTTCAGTTCAACTATTGCAAATAAGTTTTATAATGAAAATGCTTTCAGAGCAATGTTTTCATTCAAGCCACATAGTAAAGATGAGTTTGCCACTATCTGTTGTGGTACACAGTTGATTTAGGATGAAGAGATTTGTTGTTCAATTCACTGTGGACCATAGCACGCCAATACCGGCCATGGAGTTTTCTTGGCAAAGATGCCGTAGTGGTTTGCCATTTCCTTCTCCAGTGGGTTAAGGCAAACAGAGGTTAAATGACTTGCCCAGGGCCACTCAGCTAGTAACTATGTGAGGCCAAATATGAACTCAGATCTTCCTGACTCTAGGCACAGCGATCTATCCACTGAGCCCCAGAGCCACCATCAAGAGATAGCTGCTATCAACATCTCTGAAACTTGCCTTGTGACTGCGCAAGTTACTAGACCTCTGAAGCCTCAGTTTTTTCATCTCTAAAATAGTGACAATAATACCTGTTGTAACTACCTTCACTGGGCTGTTGTGGGGATCGAATGAGACAGTGTATATAAAACACTTTACAGTTCTTACACTGTTCTATAAATATTAACCATTCTCATTATTTCTGTATTAATTTAGAAAACTCTACAAATGTGTTTTTGAAAATACTGAACACTTATATAGTTATTTCTTTTTTTTAGAGAATATTCTTGAAAAATACCTTTGGGAAAAGAAAACACCACAAACATACCTTAAAAGGTATTTAACTGGTTATTGATAAACATCTATTTTTTTCAAAGTGCTAGGGACAGAGATACCTCTTTCATTATGGGATCTTATTATTTAACCTATCCTAAAAGGGAAAATAGGTATAGGAAAATCTGATACAATTTGGAGAATATTCCAAGATTGAACAGATTTCTTTAATTAGCGTGTGATATCATTATTTTAGATTTCATTCATGTTTTTCAAGTCATATCAGTGGTGTAGCTGACCGAGCCTTTGATGTAGAGCTTGCGGGGTGGAGCGGCGGGGGGAGTGTTTTTTCATCCTTGTTGTTTGAAGATGACTGTATCCTTCAGAGATACAGAATGAAAAAGGAGGGAAAAACAAACCAGATGGTACCAGCACTGTGTGTGTCTAAAGGGAGAATGGTTATCAGCTGCACAGACTTGTTGTGTTATCCAGAGAGCCATGCTTCACATTCCTTTTTTCAAACCAGTGAATGAAATGCATGACTATTTGGGGCTGATATGCCGTCATTTAGATTACACCCAAGCTCCTAGCATTTCCTCTTCTCTCTGCTCTGGTGCCCATTTTGGGATCCTTTTAAAGTAGGAATTTTCTCTGCTTGCTGGTCTGCAGAGAAAACAAAAGGAAGGGAAAGTTAAATCAGTCAACTTTACCATAGTTCCTAAAAGCGGGGTGGGGGGGGGTGGCGGGGGAAGATTTGTTGCAGGAAAAAGGATGTGCCTGTGTGGTGGGGAGAAGGGGGAAAGGGGAGAGAAAGTCCTAGGGGTGGGCAGGTGTTGGAAACCTTCATAAAATTAGATTTGGGAATTATCTGTGGATTTCCATTATTCATGTGATTTCAATTCCTGATTAGCATTTATAAAGTATAAACTAACAAATGTAAGGCATTAGCATGGATAATCTCAAAGTAGCTGGTTGTACTGTGAGTTTTCTTTTGTGGGGGGGGGGAGAGAAAGGATGATTTGAATAATAAAAGACAAGCCAGTCTAACGGACAGAGCTAGACTGAGCATCAGAAGATGTGGCAATGCCATCTACTCTCTCCACATGTAGGGAAAGACCAGCCTCCTTATTTTCAAGGGGAAAAGTAATTTTCCCCCTACAGTGAGAACCTAAATTGTCAGGACTTATCATCTGTAGTATAGAGGCAAAGATTAATAGTGAGAGACCATTCAGTTACTAGTTTTGAATGACAAGAAAGCAGACCCTGGGACTTGCAGGTCTAAATAGTCTTTTACTAATGAGAGAGATGATAATGGGGAACCAAATGGAATAAAAAAAAAATCCTTGGTGCTATAAAGGATGGCATGGATACTTTTTTTATTAGATTTTTCATTTTTAGTTTACAATACTTAGTTCTACATGTTCTTGAGTTTCAAATTTTCTTCCCTTCCCTCTCCTCCCCCCTTCACCCCAAAATGGTGTGCAATCCAATGTAGATTCTATATAAACCTTCACATTAAACTTATAGTCAAGTTGCAAAGAATTATGACCAATGGAATGAATCATGAGAGAGAAGATAGAAAACAAAAAAAAGAAGAGGAAAAAAAAGAGAGCAAATAGTTTGCCTCAGTCTGCATTCAGACTCCACAGTTCTTTCTCTGAATGTAGCTAGCTTTTTCCATCATGAGTCCTTTGGAGCTGTCTTTGAGCCTTGTATTGCTGAGAAGAGCCAAGTCTCTCAAAGTTAGTCATCACAGAATCAGTATGTCTGTGATTGTGTACAATATTCTCCTGGTTCTGCTCCTCTCACTCAGCATCATATCATGTAGGTCTTCCCAGGTTATTATAAAGTCTGTATGTTCCCCATTTCTTACAGCACAATAGTATTCCATTACATTCATATGCCACAACTTGTTCAGCCATTCCCCAATTGATGGGCATCCCCTTGATTTCCAATTCTTTGCCATCACAAAAAGAGCTGCTATCAATAATTTCATACATACAGGTCTCTTTCCCACTTGTGTGACCTCTTTGGGATATAGCCTTAGGAGTGGTATTGCTGGGTCAAAGGGTATGCGTGTTTTTTATAGCCCTTTGGGCATAGTTCCAAATTGCTCCCCAAAATGGCTGGATCTGTTCACAACTCCACCAACAATGTATTAATGTTTCAATTTTCCCACAGACTCTCTAGCATTTATCATTTTCATGTTTTGTCATGTCAGCCAATCTGACAGGAGAGATGTGGTAGCCAAGAGCTGTTTTGATTTACATTTCTCTAATCAATAGTGATTTTGAGCACTTTTTCATATGCCTATAGATATCTTTAATTTCTTCCTCTGAAAACTGCCTGTTCATATCCTTTGACCATTTCTCAATTGGGGAATGGCTTTTATTCCTGTAAATTTGGCTCAATTCCCTGCACATTTTAGAGATGAGGCCTTTATCAGAGACATTGATTGTAAAGATTTTCTCCCAATTTTCTGCTTCCCTCCTAATCTTTGTCCATTGGCTGGCATGGATAAATACTTGATAAAGAAGGGACAATGGGGCAAAAAGTAGTCTCTATTATAATAACAACAGTAGCTTACATCTTACTTTGATGGTCCTTACAATGCTGAGAGATAGGCCAGGTTGGGTATTATGAAACTCATTTTGTAGATAAGGAGTAATAATAATGATCGCTTTTAGATTGTGCTTTAAGGTTGGCAAAGTGGTTTACATGTTATCCTCACAAGCAGCCTGTGAGGCATGTGTGCAGGTGAGGAATCTGAGAGTCGGAGCAGTTAAGTGCCTAGTTTACAGTCACCCAGGCAGCTAGTAAGTGTTTGTGACGGGATTCAAACTCAAATCTTCCTAAACTCCAAATACAGCACAGGAACAGGTTCTGAGAGGTTAAAGGAATTGCGCTAGGGTAACACAGTTATTAAATGATGGGGCCAAGATCTAAATCCAGGTTTTCTGCCTTCAAGCCTCATACCTTTTCCATTATCTTTTGCCACAGCTTAGATGAAAAGGTAGTTGATAAGAGAACAGTCGATGGAATTTCAAGGAAACTAGACAGATTCTGCTTAATCCAACAAATATGCCTACTGTGTGTTCAAGATATAATGAAGGAATGTTCCCTGGTGTTGATGGAAAATACAGGTATGAATTTTGGTTTAAAAGGGGACTTCTGATCAATTGAGTTCCCCATCCCAAATTCACTTGATGGAATTAGTTACAAGATGTAAGAGGAATGTAACTGAGGCTATGGATGGTATGTAAGGACTTGCCTCCTAGACTTTGAGTGATCCATTTGCACCTAAGGTCTTTAGTGGTCCATTTGCATATGAACAGGTCAGGAAATGGTGAAGGATTGGCAAAAACCAGGAGCCTGCCTCATGGGTACCCTTTACTCTGCCCACTTAGTGACCTGAGCAAACAGGAAGAAAGTATGTAAAAGCAGAGGAGACCATCTGACTAGTAATTGAGCTGCAGAGAGAGCTAAGATGGCCAGCTCTTAAAAGCACTCCCATATGCTTACCCTCTAAGACATCACTGCCAAGTAGGGCAGTAGAGAAGAGGAAAGAGAAGAGTCTGTATCTTCCCCATTTCTTATAGCACAATAATATTCCATTACTGTGATTATCTCCAATTCATTCTGTGTATGTCTTGTTTGTACTTAGTTGCATGCATGTTATCTCCTCCATTGGCCTTGAGAGTGTCTTTCTTTGTATACCCAGTATTTAGCACAGTGCCTCGCATGCAGGAGGCACTTAATAAATATTTGTTGATTTGAATTGACTTCATAGTCAAGTCAGCAAGAGGAGCAGAGTGTCCAGCACAGGAACTGAGATCTGCTCAGATCCTGGCAGGCCCCAAAGCCAGAACTCCAACGGGTCCTATCGTGCAGACTCTGACCCTTCCTATGGCAGTACAGTAGACCAGGATTTCTATAAAACCAGAGGCTAGAGTTGGTGGTGACTACAGCTTCCAGACTGTGACACTAAGATTAGGGGAAACAGTTCAGAGACATTGGTGGCCCTGTGGCATCAAAGACAGAGATTGTCCCTTGCACAAATGCCTTGGCCTATGGGTTCACCGTATACATGAACTTCTTTGTGACTTCTGTCTCTGCCCATTCTCTCTGCTGATGCTGAGTGTATCTATGGGACAGCGTACCCCAGGCTTATGGGGGAAATATTTTGTTAATATTCTTATTATGTATTTTAATTCACTTGCTTTAACTGTCATTTAGCTGATTAGAGACAAAGTAAACACAGGGCAATTAGGTGGCCCAGTGGATGGAGTGTCAGGTCTGGGGTCAACAGGACTCATCTTCCTGAGTTCAAATCTGACCTCAGAAACTTACTAGCTTTGTGATACTTGACAAGTCACTTAACCCTGTTTGCCTCAGTTTTCTCATCTGTAAAATGAACTGGAGAAGGAATTGGCAAACCACTCCAGTATCTTTGCCAAGAAAACCCCAAATGTGGTCATGAAGCGTTGGACATGACTGAAAAAAAGACTGAACAATAAAAATGCATTAGTAGGGACTCACAAGCTATAGTTCTAGAAGTTTGGGCCCATACAGTCCCCGCGAGAGTTAGTGGGAGTAGACTAACTGTGTAGGCAATTATAACTCTACAAACGTAACTTTGCCTGGTCTCAGGTATACTCAGAAAAGCACCAGCATCACTCTCTACTTGATCATGGAGTTGGAAGGAGTACAGTTCCATTCACATACCAGACTCTGCTCTAGGGAGCCATGGTACCCTAAAGGGTGTCAAACAAAACCCGTGGCAAGCTCTTGCTCATGACCTTCATCCGCATTCCTCTCTTGAGGGAATTAAGAGAATAGTGTAAAAGGTTCCCACCTGAGGCAATGCATTATGTCATTTATTATTGACCACTGAAGGTGACCAGCAAGTCTGACTGGAGCGTTTTTTACCATCTTGGCAGTTTACAAAAGCTGTAGTTTAATAAAATGCTAGATAAACCATGTCATGGTCTAGTTGTTCTCTTAGTTTATTGTTCCAAGTTTAAAATCCAGATCCCATTCCTAATAATTGTTTGAGTACTCACTGTTTGGACATGGAAATTAGTTGTATGAAGTTAGAATGGCTAAAGACCAAGCTGAGTCTCTGACTCAGGAAGGAACGCCAGCCTTGTAAACCAATGGAATGGCGAAGAGAGGCTGTCAGGGAGGAGGGGCAGTGTTTTCATCTATGGATTCCATTTCCTAGTTTCCCAATATTGAGTTTCGTGTCAGTTAAATTTTGGTCCTCATCTCAGATAAATTTTGAGTCATATGGCTTCTTCTCCTCTAGAGGAGCTGCCAGTTCTGCTGCCTTTCTGAAAGTCATCTATTAAATATGAACCCTTGAATACTGGTCTAGTCTTCAGACACCAGGCATAGCCTTCGGGGAGGCAGAGACACGGAGAGAAAGTGAGTGAGCAAACCTCTGAGACATGGTAAACCATCTCAGTGTGTAAAGAGGCTAAAGCAATCATTTAATCTAATCATTGTATACCTCATCAGAAATTATATTCCCTTCTTTCTTTTCTAAAAGAAAACCTAGGGAAATGCTTTTGAAGACTAGAGAGTCACTACTGGAAATATTCCTTATCGAAAATCATTTAATCATGTTGAAATGAGTTCCCTTTTCACTCAAATCTCTGATGTATACTACCAGCTTAAAGCAATTAGTAGAGCAGGAATACTACAAGACTTGTTCTTAAGGGATATTTCTAGTACTGGAAACGAGAGAGGGAATCTTTTACTTGGTGGTTCCTTTATGAAATGTTTTCTTAAGGATAGTGGTGGTTTAAAAAAATAAGTGTTGAGGGGCCTTTGATCTATGATTAGATAAATTATTTATTATCATCATCATTATCATTAGACTTTTGATCTCTCCCTATCTTGACCAGGGTGGAAAGTACAAGGGCTGTTCCAGAGCCTAATTCTACTACTGATTGGCTCGGCTACCAGCTGCCGTGCCCTGCTCTGTTTTCTGACCTGGGCCACTTCATCTCTTCTTAGGTCACCTGATGACTCTCCATTCCCAGGTGATCAGTCATCCAGTCAAAAGTGCCTGCTATGTGCCAGTCACTGTGAAAGGCGCAGCCACATTCACAGTCATGAGCGGTGGAGAAAAGCCTAAAATAATGACCCTTCTGTTAACATGGTTTGGAATAAGATAAAAGGATTTAAGTTAGAAAGGGTTTTCAGGATCTAACCTGAATTTTCCATTTCACAGATGAGAAAACTAAGGCTCTGAAAAGTTGAAATGGAAAATATTTGCTACTTTTGTATAGGCATCTTTTTTCCCCATTGGATAAGAGGATTTTGAAATGGGAAAGGGTAGAAATCCTACAGTATAAAGCTTGGAATGGAAAGGGTCAACAGCAAAGTTGAAAGGTGGACGTCATTTACTTAACCTTGACTGATAATGATCTTTAGTCTGAATTGTTCAAGGTGATGTCAACAATATTGAAATTGATCTGACTTTCCTTATCCACTTTCATGTTTCCTTTGCCTTCCCCAAACATGGCGTCAAAATTTTTCCATTCCTCTCTCACTTCTGTATTCCTTTCTACTATTCTGATCTCCTTTCTCCATTGCTTGCAGCATCCTTCCCAGGTTTCTTGAGTTATATTATCAATCAAGTGCTTGCAGAATTGCAGAGTGGCTCTCAGCCAAACTAAAGTCATCACGAGACAGCAGGGTCCAGTAAAGAGTGCCTTGTATTTGGAATTAGAGCTAGCCAATTCAAATCTCAAGTCTCCTACTTATGACCTATGTGACTTTGGTCAATTCATTCCTTTTCTCCGTTTACTCAGTGATACAGTGGGCAGCAAGGTGGTGTAGCGGATAGAGTGTTGGGTCTGGTGTCAGGAAGACTCATCTTCCTGAGTTCAAATCTGGCCTGAGATACTTACTAGCTACGTGACCCTGGACAAGTCACTTAACCCTGTTTACCTCAGTTTCCTCATCTATAAAGCAAGCTGTAGAAGGATATGGTGAATCATTCCCGGATCTTTGCCAAGAAAACCCCAAATGGGGTCATTAAGAGTCAGACATGATTGAAATCACTGAACAACAAAAACAATAACAAATGAAAATAATAATCCTTACACTGCTTTCCTCATAGGGTTGTTGTAGAACTCATTAGACAGTGGATGTGAAGCTCTTTTTAAAATTCTGTATCATTATAAGCTCTATTTTTCCTAATTCTAATGTGGTTTATCATTTTAAAAGAAAAACTGGAAGGCACCTCAAGAACTAATCTGGTGTGTCTACTTTCCTTTAAAAGGTACACTATCCATGCTAAGTGCCAATTCTGAAGTTATCAAGGATTCTTCATAGACTCTTTTGGTGTTCAATGGTCTGCATAATCAAGCACCCTTTTTATGTCTAATTAAAGAGGACCCCACAATCCCCAAGTACCTGAAAGAAGTCAAACCTGGTCTAAAAGATAGAAGACTGATAAAATTTTTCATTAATAAAGTATTGAAGTAGACTCAGTGCTGGTGATTTGTGGTTCAGTTGGTTTTACTCATGTCCAAATTTTCATGACCCCATTTGGGGCTTTCTTGGCAAAGATCCTGGAATGGTTTGCCATTTCCTTCTCTAGCTTATTTGACAAATGAGGAAACTGAGGTGAACAAGGTAAAGTGACTTGCCCAGGGTCACATAGCTAGCAAATGTCTGAGGCCACATTTGAACTCAGGTCTTCCTGACTCCAGGTGTGGCACTCTATCCACTGTGCCACCTAGTTGCCTGCCTGTAATAGACCTGTCTATATATGTGTGTATGTGTGTATTGTTCTACAGTGATGTTGAGAAACAAACATAATTGGGCATACAAAGCATTTACCTCCTCCCCCAATGATTTGTGAGTTGTTAGATCCATGGAGTTGTGGCTTGGCACATATCCTATTCATTATTATTCTACTGGCTCACTGGCATCAGGGTTTGCTGACTTTTTCTATGTGAGCGCTCAGCCTTCTACTAACTTCTAGCTACAAAAGGAATTATGCGCCATTGACATGAATGAGATAGGCCAGTGTTCCACCCAAGTAAATTTTAAGGCTGTTGCCCTGCTAGGGCATGAGTCACATACCCCAACAACAAAATGTGTCGAACAAATCCATTTTTAAGGCCATTTTTTCAAGAGCCATTGATTTATTGGGAGTACAGTGTGAATGAATCCAGTTGATTCAAATGACAGGAGGACTCTGAGTCAAAAATTCGTGTTGATCTGGCTCGAAATATTTTATAATTTGGAAATGTGGAGATTAGGAGTCTTAAGATTACAAGGGGTGTTATTACAATTCAGCATTTTGATATTTTTTCCATCTTAAATCCACTTCCTTAAAGCTGAAGTCCTCTGGGATTCAAAACTTTACAGGACTCAGGTGTGTCTTATTAATATTTCTTGTAACCCTCACTTCCTACTTTAATGCCTTCCTTATGTATACAATAGAGATTCCTCATAGGTGAGACTGGCTCAGAGGAAAAAGAATCAAGATCATCTTTAAGGATAACAAAATTGTAAACCTTGAATATGTCTGTTATCCTAGACTTTTGGCTTTTAGATGGATCTTTATGAACTGTACTCAGATGTAAATATACTAATACACCTCTTCTTTTGTACAATTGGTATGTAGTCCTGGGGAAACTGAAATGCTTAACTTTAATCTCCAGGACATAGCAATTGTGCCTATCTGGTTTATTATATTTACAAATGTGGATATATACATATACTTCTTTTTTTTAACCAGTCATAAATATAAGCCCATGTCCTTGTGTCCAGTGTTTAGAGAAAGTCAAGGGATGGTCTTATATAACTTTATTGACTCTGCCTCTGCTTTTTTTCTTTCTTTTCTTATTCTTTTCTCTTCCTTCTTTCTTCCTTCTTTCTCTCTTCCTTCCTTCCTTTTTCTTTCTAGTATGGAATAGGGGTAGGAAAGATAAAGAAAGAGGAAGCCTCTGAGGCTAATGCTTGTATTTTTTTAGCCTACAAATTTATTGAGCAGTAGCAGGAAGTAGGTATAGCTAGGAAGAATTTGGAATGATGTTGATAAATGTAGACAGGTCTGTGCAGATTTGAAGGTTGAATGAAATGGTTACAGATTTTTAATTAGGCTTCCAATTCAGAAACAGCCTGTGGGGCTGTATGTAAATGGTGTCGAGGACTAGCTTAGCTGTATAGAACATAGTATACAATGATTTTTTTACCCCCTTCCTTCTCTCCATCCAAGGGGTCTGTTTTACAGCTCCAGGGCCAAATGCGATCTGCTTGCCTGTTTTTCTCCATCCCAGGAGCTAAGAATGATTTTTACATTTTGAAATACAATAAAACTTTATTTAAAAAAAATGTAAGAAACAAAACAAACTCCATTCTTAGCTAAGAGGCCTGTACAAAAACAGGGAGAGAGCAGCATTTGACCCACCAGCACTCACTGTAAACTCCTATTATACAAAAGGACAAAAACATGTATGGTGTTTTTATGTCCTAAACTCAAGGGAGTAGGAAGCTGTCTGTCAGCTCAGGCTTTCTTGCTTCCTCCTACTCCCAGTATGCAGACGTCTCTCCTTTTCCACTGTGACTCATTTTCTCTCTTGTCTGTCTCCTATCTCTAAGATAATGCTTTCAGTCTCTTACAAACATGACTATATCGTAAGGGAATGCGTGGCATAGGCATCATTTTGGCTTTCTCAAAAGCTCTTGGATTAGTAGTAATGATTAGACTATCTTAATGATGGATCTCTCTGTGCCAGGCTTAAACAAACTTTACTCAGAAAACCATCTCCTCATCCCCATAGGACAAAACGACTAAAAGCTTTGCGCTAGAATAACCCATAACTGAATATAGCATTTCAAAAGATGTTTATGGTGAAAAAGGATCAGCTGTTGATTTTTGCAAATATATTGTGAAATTGAATCCAGAATTCCCATTCAGGTGTATGAGTCGCCTCCAATAGTCCATAATAATAGCTTGGCATTTAAATAGAGCTTTAAGGTATGTAAAGCATTTTACTTGTGATAGCTTATTTGATTCCCACAACCACCTGATGAGGTAGGGGGTGTTACTACCCCACTTCTGAAGATGAGGAAACTGAGGCCGAAGAGAGAATTAAGTGACTGTCACTCAGCTAGCTAGCAGTAGTCTAGAGTAGAATTTTGAATTCAGATCTTCTCAAGTCCAAGTCCAACACTATTCACCCCAATATTGAGCTTCCAAATCTATCAGATGAGACTTTGTATATAGAGCCGTCAGCAAATTTTAATGCACCAAACAAATGCCATTTATTATTGTTGTTATTTTATCATACCACATGATTTAGCCATTGTTGTGGCAATCCTTTTATGGCACCAGTTGAGGCAGCCTTCTTCCATGCTATAGAATCTTCAGCCCTGTTTTGGCCACTCCTAGGGTTGAATCCAGCAGGGCAGCTAGGTGGCTCAGTGGACAGATTGCTGGCCCTGGAGTCAGGAAGACCTGAATTCAAATCCAACCTCAGATACATCCTAGATGGTGACCCTGGGCAAGTCTCTTAACTCTGTTAGTCTCAGTTTCCTCATCTACAAAATCAGCTGGAGAAGGAAACGGCAAACCACTCCAAGTATCTTTTGCCAGGAAAACCCCAAATAGGGTCACAAAGAGTCAGTCACAACTGAACAACAGGGTTGACTCCAGTGACCCAAAGGGGTTTTCTTACATATTTCCTCTCCCAAATACTTTAAATCAAAATTGATTTGCTTTTTAAAATTTTTTTTAGAAGATGAGCATATGCAGGGCAGCTAGGTGGTGCAGTGAGTAGAGCACCGGCCCTGGAATCAGGGAGACCTGAATTCAAATCCAGCCTCAGACAGTTGACACACTGTCAAGCTGTGTGACCTTGGGCAAGTCACTTAACCCCAATTGCGCTGCCTTCCCCCCTCCAAAAACAAAACAAAACAAAAGATGAGTATATGCCTTGCAACTCAGGAAGTAATCATTTGTTGCCATTCCAAGAGGTTGGCAATCAAGCCTTTTACAATATCAATGGAAACATCTTAAACATGTGAGGAGAAAAAGAATTTTGAGCTAGAAAAATCAAAGGACCAGTTATAATCCTACATCAAGTTTGTCTCTCCCATGTGCTTCAGGTTTAGCAGGAGCGATCTGTAGCCTAGATAGCAGGGGATGACTTTGCTACTGAGGTTCTAGTAGGCTTCATGGATTGCATCTGAGGTGTTGCACAGGAATCATTTTTGCAAAGGAGTTTTTCTTGAGCAAAAATCCAAAGTAACAAAGCTCTAGTTTTACTGCCAATGGTTCCTTCTATCTTTCTTTTCCAAATAAACTAATAAAAAAATTTTAAACATAGTGGAAAAAGAATTTGATTTAGAGTCAGGACCTCATGGGTCACTTTGGGAAAAATCACTTCCCCTCCTTCTGCTTTACTTTCCTCAGGTATAAAATGGGCAGGTTTAGACTAATCCTTTGACCCCAAGAACTTCAATGGGGTGTGCTCTTTGGACACACCTAAATATAATAATATTACCAATCCCATGCAAAGTCGTTCAAGTCAAATGTTCAGATTGTTCATTTTCAGCTTTCCAGTAGAGAAGAAATCGAGATCAATGATTTTTATAAACCAGAATTATAGTGGAATAGCTCAGTGGATTGCCTTCAGTTGACTAGCCTAGAAGCTCAGAATATTTCCTCTGAAGCAGACCTCAAATAAATAGTGATTTATTTGACAGTACTCTGAGCAGCTATTATACGTGTGCCACTATTTGCGTTAGACCTGCAAGAACAGATTGCACAAAGGTATCATTTACTCCGGTTGTCAGGGTAATTTCTTGGGTGCCTCTAGCAAGATTAAGATGCATGATTGTTTTTTCCTTGCTTTCCTTCATGTTGTGCCCTTCACAATTCCTAGACTTCCTTTCAGCACTTTATACAATGATCCTAGATTGTGTTACAATCCATTATTAGTCTTATGGCTTCTACCCTCCCACCCTTTGCCAATATCAATGAGTTATGAGAATGATTTCCCCATTTTTCAAGTGAACAAACTCAGTTAAATTTCTCTATGCTTGACTTTCCCCAAGGTCACATGGAAGGAGAGTTAGTGGAACTCAGATTAGAATTGAGCTCTCCAACATCCTGTCTAGTGTTCTGTTAAGTAGGTCACCAGTGATGCTTTTTTTTTTTTTAAGGGCACAGGTTTTCCTAATTTCTCAGACTGTCTCCTCATTGGCAGGAAAATTTAAAGGGGCAGTAGGATCCCAGCAGTTGACAATGAGATGCTAGAGTGTGGATGCTTTAGGCCAGTGGTATCAAACTCAGAAATAAACAGGACCCAGTAAACCATATATAAGGATGCCTGCAGCTTTAGAAAACGGCATATACAATTATCTATCTTCTATTGTGTTTATTGTGTTAAGTATTTCCCAACTACATTTTAATCTGGTTCAGTTGCACTCAGGAGTGTTGTAGCATCTGCTTTCAGCCATAGGTCAAGCGTATTGTCATCTGGCAGCTTCTTGGTGTTTATGAAGGCCCCCGTTGTAATTCTTAGTGTGTAAATAATGATGAGTAACATTACTGGAGATAAAGGAGGCTTTATAGAGAATCAAATGCCTGCATTAATAATGATGTCCTGTCTCCTCTGCCAGATTGTAAGCTCCCAGGACCCAGGGACCTTGCCTCACGAGTTCTTCTGTGTGTGTCTTTAGCACCTCGCTCAGATATACCTATTAGGTGCCTGGTATGTCCATGAACAGTTGAATTAATCAATATTTGACATGACTCCCTTGCTTAACTCCCTGCTTTTCATCCAGGTCAGGATGTGAAAGGCCTCTGAAATAGGTAATGTGGAGAAAATTACGAGTACCCCTTGTACTATATTCATTCTGTGGGCTTTTTAAAGACTTACTAAGGTTTTCAATATACATCTTCCTAGGATTGTTAAGTTCACAATAATAAATAAAGAATGGTTCTGGGAAAAGAAATGAGAGAAACATTCTCCTCATTAGAGGTAACCTTCATGCTTTTTTTTGTTTGTTTACTGATTAAATGCTAATTTTGTATAAGTCCAGCAATCTGGCTTCCTGGCTTAATTGAAACATATGAGCATGCTCGCCATGGTTGTTTTCTTCATCTCTGCTGTTGGATGAGCTATGGTTGTCCCTAGCTTGTAGCAGTAGTTAAGATAAACCTGTCTGGTGCTGTCATTTTAATAGACTTGGTCCAGATTTCTCAAGGTGTGGAATCTAGGTCACCAGTCATGAACAGCATTGTCAAAGTAACAAACTGCTTGTTGACTGTCTTGTTTCATTGTATACAAAGGACATCTTGGCACTTGAAATCATTGGCTTGTTAGGCTAAAATGTGAAATACAAGAATTATGTGTGAATGAACTAACTGTGTAAACAGAAACTTTTATAGCTTCTTGAAGATAAATGTTAGAAATACTATTTGATTAAAAAAATATACTAGTGTCTTGGTTAATACAGAGAATGTGTTCCAACAATAAATATACTTGAGAGGTTTTATTAGTAGAAACAGAAGGCAGCATAGAGTTATGTTCCTAAAATCAGAAAAAAGGGTCAAGGTAGGAAAATATCATTAAATACTAACTAAAATGCCAGCTATGTCAGAAAACATAACATAGTTCATTTGGGAGTCTGTGGAACAGAAAGAAGAGAGACTGATTTCAGGTCGGAGGTGGGGAAGATGACCTATACCTGGGGAAGGGAGGCAGGAGTGAGATTAGGGAGTTAGCAACCAATCAGATATGCTTATACTATTCAGGATAGACTCTAGGGACTCAGAAGCTAGTGAGGGTGGACCAGCTTCTAGTATATTCTTCTCTAGGAAACAAGGAATCATCCTCTAAGAAGGAACTTGGACAATATCTTCTGTATTTTCTTCACCCCCTCTTTCTTCCTCCCTAACTTTCACTACCATACCTACCATCCTCACCTCCTCCCAGTAGACTACGTTAGTTTTACACTCAGATCTAGACTTAAAGTAGCCATGGTGTAAAATCAGGATTGTACTGTCCTCCCTCTGCCACCCCACAAAAAAAAACCCCAAACAAAAATACCAAACTTTCCCACCTGATTGCTCCAGTCTAAAAATGCTTTTATTCTATCTTTAGAGACAAGATAGTTGAGGCTCACTTAAGCAATATAAACAGTGAAACTCATTTGTAAAATAGAGACAAATAAGACCATATGGATAAGGCTCGGAGACTGGAAGACCTGGGTTCAAATCCCACCTCAGACACTGGGTAATTCACAGCCTCTCTTTGCTTTGGTTTCTTCCTATCCAAAATGATAGGGTTTTGAATGGATCTAAGTGGCCTTCCAACTCTAGAACTATGACCCCATTCCTAGTCAATCAATAAAGATTGCCAATATCTGATCTCGAATTTTTTCTTCTTTTAGTGAGGGGAGCAGTTTGTCAAGGAAGAAAGTACAAGTGCCTGAATGCAGGAACAGGTCATTACAGAGAAGGCGGAGTGGAAAAGGCCAGAATAGGAAGACAAAAAAGTCTTGCCATCTCCTCCATTTTACCCAACCCTAGGACTCTTTACCTTAAGCCAGACACAGACCGAAGTTATATGCATAGATATTTCTGTTGTAGGAAAGTGGGGCCACGTCTAGTTTAGCAGGAACTTTGGTGTTGGAGCAGGTAGAGCAGGCCCATGCTGCTTTGCATAATTCTTGGAGATCTTTTAATGTTTTGTTTGTCTCGTTGGCCAGCTTCCTTATAAAGAAAGTTACACAATTCCCAACAGGTTCACTATTCAAGATATTAATCAAGCATCATTTTTTACTGTAAGTATTGAATACCCCTTTAGCATAGAAAATACATGGACGTATTAATAGTGTTTCCTTGGATACTTTGGTTCAGATATCTGAATAATCGTTAGCTTTTGTCCTAGCTACTTAAGAAAAGCTCTCTGGGCTTTAAGTGGGTGTCCTTTAATCTTCAAAGTACTGTTCTATTCTTAGCTCTTTAGGTTGCTTACTCTGTTACTGTTTTTAAATTAGAGCTTAATAACAATTATTATGTAACTAGCAATTACACTTGTGATTTTGTAGCTTTAATGGTTAGAATACTGAGTTTGTGTGTGTGTGTGTGTGAGAGTGACTCTTCTTTAGAACTAGAAAAAATGCTACCATTTATTGGATTCCAAAGCCAATGTTTTGTTAAAAAAAAGTGAGCCAATAAGAAAATACACCCACAAATAAGTCCAAACAGCCTCACTGGTAACTCGTTCAGAATTTTAAAAGATTGAACTGACTGCCACTTCTCTAGTTTGGGCCATAATCACCTTTTGTCTTGTCTCTTGTTCAACTTTCTCACTGGTTTCCAGTCTTTCCCCTCTCTGATCCTTTTTCTACACAGATGTCCAAGTGTTAATCCTAAAGCCTAAGTCTAACCACATCACTCCTCTTCTCAAGAAGCTCTTATGTCTCCCATTTGCCAATAGGACAGAAATATTAGCTGCTCTTTTTAGCATTTAAAGGCCTTCATAATTTAGCTCTAGACTGTCTTTCTAGATGTATTACACACTACTCTCCTTCACACACTGTACTTTTCTTCATCCAAACTAGCTTTCTTGATGTTCCTTAGCTATGACATTCCAGTAGGCTGTAGCTATAATGCATTTCTCCCTCGCCTCTTTGACGTATAGCCCCTAACTTCCTGCAAGCATTTTCTCCTACATAAGACTTTTCCTGATCCTTTCCCTTTCTGCACCCTTTCCCAATAACATGGATTTTGCTTCGTATTTATAGATATCGGTATCTAATATGGGTAATAATGATATCTAACATAGATATTGCTTTGTATGTTGAGGCAGCTAGGTGGAATAATAGATGGACCACTGGACTTGGAGCCAGGAAGACCTGAGTTCAAATCCAGCTTGAGTCCTATCTTAGCTGTCTGACCCTAGGCAAGTCATTTAATCTCTACCTCAGTTTCCTCAACTGTAAAATGGGAATGATGATAGCACCTACTTCCCAGGGTTAACGTGAGGATCAAATGAGATAATAATTGTGAAGTGCTTAGGGCAGCACCTGGCACACAGTAGGTGCTTAATAAATATGCTTATTGATTGATTAAGGCTAGGCAGGTCAGGGAGCAGATCGCTATCATGGGGTATCATTTGTCTGTTAGATAGGCACTCAATAAAGTAGTTGATTGATTGAAGGAAAGACTATAGTTTTATATTTAAAAGAGAAAAAAGTATGATTTCTTGTCACGGAGAGCCATTTTTCTTGGTGCTCAGACGTTTTCATAAAAGGCCTTTTGTGTGCATATGCACATCTTGCTTTTGCCACATTTGTCGATAGCAAAAGCAGAGGGGGAAGGAGTGTTTTCCAAAGACTGCCAAACAAGTGTCGTCACTCTCTCTGAAATAAGGACGCTGGAATGAAATATAAATGAAATGTCACACCTAACATATGGACTTTCCTCATCTGAAGGACTTGTGTATGAACATTTTCTGGAAGCTGCTTAATATTTTTGAAGTGATTTAGAAAATAAAATTGTACTTATAGTTCTTGGCTCCCTGTGAAATGTTATAATTAAAAATGTAAGAAAGCAGTGGAATAACACGCAGGCCTGTCTTCTGCCGTAGTACTGCTTTTTGTTAAGAGAGTTTGAGTTGTTTTGACCACAACAAACATGCTCCTTAAGAGAACGCTCTATGTGGCCCAAATGTTCATATGAATAAGTCATTTGTACATAGGCATTGAAGTCCTCCCACTACCAGCATCTTCCCTATGACTGTTGACGTCACAGAAGGGTGTAGGACAGGGAAATGGTCTTCACCCAAACCCCAGCCTCTGGCAGCTGTGGTGGCCATAAATGTGACCGTCTCAGTAGCAAAGATACCAAATACCTACCTCACTTTGGAAAGAGTGATGGGACTTAGGCTCAAGGAAAAATTGGGCTTGAAATCTGTGCTCTGACAGTGGCTGTGTGAACCTCAATTAACTTTAAAACACCATGTAAAGGTGAGCTATTAGTATTGTGGAGGCTGTGTGGTACAATGGCTCTGGAGTCCTAGGACCTAAGTTCAGATTCCATCCCTGCCATCTTACTATCTATGTGAACTTAAACAATCACGGCTCTTCTTTGGGCCTCAGTATTCTTATCTGTAAAATGGAGAGGCTAAACTAGTAAATGACCCCTAAGCTCTTTTCCATCTTCCATCTCTAGATCTATGATCCTCTTATTATCTTCAGAGTTCAACTATGCAATACACCACATTGGTTTTTATAGTATTGCCCTCGTTTCTAACACTGCACTCTCTGTTTCATTGGGATTAAATTATTTATTACAGTACTCTCAACACAGCTTATGCTTTGAAATGTCTATTGAATGGAATGGAATTACCATCTTCCTGTGACTGGTCCATTCCTATCTCCAGATCCTGGGGTGGTCTTGACCCAGATTGACTGCCACCTCAGTAAGAAACATGATAATCCCCTTCTAAAATAGGAGCTGTCTCAGTTTGAACATCTTCTGGACACTGGCGCCTCTTGTATGGTCCCTAACACCATGTCTTGCCTGAATCTTGAGAGTCCTTTACCCCTTCTCCCAATTTTACCTTGGTTTCTGATACCCATCAGCTTCTTGAGTCTTGCCTGATGTCCTGGTTTCTCACTTCTGACTCCGCATAGCTTCTTGTACCCTCCCTGACTCTAGTTCACTCCTGTGCCGTCTCCTTGTCTTCCTTGTTTTTTTTTTTCTTCTCCCTTCCCCCCTCACCACATTTCCGAATACTTCTAAAGGGCCACTGCCTGCCTTCTCACCTTGTTTGCTGCTTAATCTTTATTACAGCTTGTTATGCTTTCTCCTATGGGAGCCATGGCATGTGTTAGACTGAGGTCTCCTATTCTGTTATAGTTAGACCTTCAAAAGCCTCATAGTTCCTACCTCAAAAGCCAAAATAGTCTTTCTTTGGAAAAATTGAAATTTCAAAATTTTAAAGAAGCAAATGTTTCCAACATGAAAAGTATCCTATGGTCTTATAGACTGCATCACCTGTCAGGAAGAGTTTTGACTCTAGTTCGAGAGAATGTATAGTACGTTGGAAAGAACATTGAATTTAGAGCCATAAGACTTGGGTAAGTGTGGAGTCTGTTACTCTCTAGGTGTGTAACCTTGGTTAACTTGGTCTTACTTAAGTACTTAGTTGCCTTACCTGTAAAATGAGGATGTAGGGATAGAGGAACTCCAAAATCTCTTACAATTAAAAAAAAAAATCCTATAAGCACTCTTGCCATCTCAATCCCTGCTTCCCCCCCCCACTCCACCCCCACTTACGCATCACCCAATAGCCCAACAGAGGGCACTTGGAGTGATTGATCCATATCTGTTTCATTTTGAAACCTTCACCAACTCTGTACTTTTCCTCCACCTAGCTTTCCAGGTAGTTTCTCTCTCTTTAATAAAACAATCCTTGAAATTTTATCTTCTCCATGAAGATTGCCTGGTTTGATGTAAAATAAACTTGGTTCCTGGGTCATTTCTTGGCTACTATATTCCTCAATCTTCCCATTTGTATATTATGTACTTTATACTTGCCTCCTAACCCTAAAATGAAGTTGACCTTGACATAAATTTGCCATATCTGGTTTCTCTTTCCCTCCTTCTAGTTTGAAGGGGGTTTTTTTTTGTTGTTGTTTTATTCTTTCTGTGTGTATGTGCATGTGTGCACACACACATGCGTGCACATACATATCATACCAATGCTGCCTTGAAAACTTCAGGTGAATTTGGGGTTGCCAGGTTTAGTGCCTGCCAAAGAATCATATGCATTTAGATGTTTAACAAACTTTTTCTCATGGTGTTAATATTGAGTTCTTAGTTGTCCTTGGGGAATTGGGTCTCTCTGAGTTAACAGTAATTGTAATAACATCATGGAGATCTTTTATGGAGGCAGCTAGGTGGTTCAGTGGATAGAGCACTGACCTGGAATCAGGAAGACCTGAGTTCAAGTCCAGCCACAGACTTTTTCTGGCCATGTAACCTTGGGCAAATCACTTAGCCTCTGTCTGCCTCAGTTTAATGGGGATGATAATAGCATTTACCTTGCAAAGTTGCTGTGAGTATCAAATGAGGTAATATTTGTAAAATGCTGTGTGTGTGTATATATATATATATATATATATATATATATATATATATATATAATGCCTGGCAAAAGGGAGATGATAACAGCACCTGCTTCTCAGGGTTGCTGTGAAGAGAAAATGAAATAATATTCGAAAACTGCTTTACAAACCTTAAAAACGCTATTTAACTGGTAGCTACTCTTATTGTCACCATTTTTATTATTAGAGAGCTGGAGGAAACCTCCAAAGTCTAAATGTCCATCCCTCTCATTTTACATGTGAGGAAACTGAAACTTGTTCAAAGTCACATAGAAAATAAGCTTCAGAGGCAGGATTTGAACTCAGGTCCTTGGACTCCAAAGTTGGTGTTCTTCTCCCTCTACCATTATGCATATTACCTCATTTGATCCTTAAGGCAATCCTTCGAGTAGTAAGGAAAGGCATAGTCTTATTATTCCTATTTTAAAGATAAACAAACTGAAGCACAGAGAAATTACATGACTCAATTAAGGTCAAGATTCCAGGCTAGGCTTTTTTTTTTTTTTTTTAGGCAGTTGAATTTAAGTGACTTGCCCAGGGTAACACAGCTAGTAAATGTCTGAGGCTGGATTTGAACTTGGGTCCTCCTCATGCCAGAGTCGGCGCTCTATCCATTTAGCCACCTAGCTACCCCTACCAGCCCACACTTCTTTTTTTTTTAATCTTTTTTTTTTACAGGGGGGAAGGCAGGGCAATTGGGGTTAAGTGACTTGCCCAAGTTCACACAGCTAGTAAGTGTGTCAAGTGTCTGAGGCCACATTTGAACTCAGGTCCTCCTGACTTCAGGGCCAGTGTTCTACTCACTGAGCCACCTAGCTGCCCCTGAGCCCAGATGTCTTAATGCAAATATGGCATCCTACCTCCTGTACGCCAGCTGTCATAGGGTGTGACCCAAGGGGCAGGTTTTATCAGACATATCCTGAAATGATTCTAAAAACCCAAAATTGTGCTAGCCATCTTGTGACCCTTAAGACTGGTAAATATTTAGCAATAGGCTGGATTTCCTGTACTCTCAATGAAGGTAGGGCCCAAATGGAACAAGCCTCAATGCCATTTTTGCCTGCTGTTTCCTCATGGTTCTAACTAGGCCAGTCGGCAGCATACATTGCTATTTTTGTCAATATACCTTCTGGCTGAGACTTAGAACTGAGGGAAGCTACAGATGCTTACCATATGGTTGCTATGAATGAATTTGATGTACATATGATTTAAGTTCTTTTAATTTGGGAAGGGAAGGTACACATTAGTAATAATTTATAGAAGTAAAAGGCTGGAATCAGGAGTGGGGAACCTGAAGTCTCAGGGCCGTGGCCCTCTAGGTCCTCAAGGACAGCTTCAAGTCCTTCAAATCCTCAAATGTAGATTCCATCATAAGGGCACACTTGAGGACCTAGAAAGCCACATATGGCCTTGAGGCCGCCCAGTTCCCCGCCTTTGATTGAAAACCCTTAGATATCAGCCACTCTACTGTTACTTCCCAATCCCATAGGTTTCACCCAAGCTGTCTCAGACACGATTGCCCAGATTCCCAGTGATTTCCAATGTTACTGAATTTATATAGAGCTTTAAAGATAGAAAGGGCAATAGCTGATCTCCTTTGATTCTTACAACAATCTTGTGACTTGCCCGAGGTCTCGTCGTTTAGTCATTTTCAGTTGTCTCTGACTCTGTGTGACCCCATTCGGGATTTTCTTGGCAAAGATGCTGGCATGGTTTGCCATTTTCTTCTCCAGCTCATTTTACACATGAGGAAACTGAGGCAAACAAGGTTAAGTGACTTGCTTAGGGTCACACAGCTAGTATGCAAATGTCTGAAGTCATATTTGAACTCAGGCCTCTGGCCCAGCACTGTATCCACCTAGCTGCCTAAGGTATCATTACCATGTAGCAATCTTTCCATTATGATAGGTTGTTTCTCCAATGCATACTCCCAGTGTTAATGATCCTGTCTAACATTAATATATTACTTTTTTTTTCTTTGTGATAGGTAGGTCTGTATATTTTTGCCTTCCTTTTTTTTTTTTTTTCCTTTTTACAAGTGGAACAGCCAGTGTGGTACCATTTCCTCATCTATAAAATGAAGAGGGATATGGGAGGAAGCTAGAGGAACCCTTCCAGATCTTAATCCTGTCATCTGCTTCACTGGGGTTTAAAAAGGAAAAAAAAAAGAGGTTAGTGTTTATTGGACTGATGGAACCCACTAATGGAATTTAATATCTATTTTTGACATCTGTGAAAAGTATTATGGATTTAGATTTAAAAGCATTTTTAAAAACTACAGCAGAATCGATTGCCATCTGATTTGATTACCTTCTACTAAGACAGTCTAGTTTCAGCTCTAAATTTCATTTCCAACAAAGTGCTCATGTAATATATCTGACCAGATGGAGAATTTACTGGTAGTGTGGGTTCACTTTATGGGAAAAAAAAACAAACTGTCTTCCTGAAGCATTCTGATGGAAGGATATCTAGCCTTTTCAGAGAATCACTTGTCAACAGTATAGTGCAGATTTTATGAGAGGTGAGTGAATGAATATTGTTATTATCATTCCAGTTCTAAAGTTAATTAACCTAGACAATGTGATCTTTTACACCCCCTTGCCCCTCACCCCACTATTTAGGATATTAAAAATATATATATCCAGCGAAAACATACATACCAAGATAGCATAGAAAGTGCGTAGGTAGCTGGCCTTGGAGCCAGGAAGACGATGATTTTAGTCTTGCCGCTGACACACACTGGCTCTGGCCAAATCTTTTAACCTCTTAATACTAGACAACGCTTTAGTTGAGGAGAAAGTGCTTCCTCTGCATTGGTAAAGGGAATTTCCTTGAAATCACAGATCTTATTCACTGTAACTGGGTGGCACATGGACAGAGTGCTGAACCTACAGTCAGGAAGACCTGAATTCAAATCCAGTCTTAGATACTTACTAGCTGTGTGACCCTAGGCCAGTCACTTAACCTCTGTTTGACTCAGTTTCCTCAACTGTAAAATAGGGATAATAATAGCACCCACCTCCTCCCAGGGTTGTGGTAAAGATCAAACGAGATAATATTTTTAAAGCACTTAGCACAGTGCTTGGCACATAGTAGACATTTAATAAATGATTTTTCTTCTCTCCCTCCCCCACCCCATAAAAACTCAAGAACACACATGCACACATATAACCCCATGAAATAAGAAAATATAATATAATATATTATTATATAATATAATATAAAGATTGGATTATGATACTAGTGTTATACTGAGAGTATACCCATGGGTCTTGTTGAAGAAAGCTGACTGATAATAGTTCATTACCTGAGAACCATATTAGTGTCAGTACCAGGGCTAGACCAGAGCATTTCATTTGAGGATTGCCCAAGGTCCAGTTGTAGTCCTTCTCTCTCCCCTCACTGCCAAGATCTCTAGTTTCTTAGTTTTTATGTGCCACATAGCTATACCTGAGGCTCCAGTAATATACAGTTCTTACAGTCATTTAGAATCAAAGTAAATTAACTTTTATTCTGCCTTTCAAAGTCAAGAGTCTTCACACTTTCAACCCATTTTTTGTTCACTATTTTCATTTTGCTTGAGAGGGAAGGGTGTGAAGTCATTGCTTTAAGTCAGTAGCAACACAAGCGATTTTCATAATCTCTATTGTAATCCGGGGATCCTGAGCATTGAATGTATGGGTTGAGTCTGGAGTGGGAAATGGAAGGTACAACGTGGTAAACAGCTGCTAGTACTAGGAACCAGTTGCTTTGGGCTCAACTTCAGTTAAGAAGCTCAAATTGATTGACGTGGTGCTTCGAGAAAGCTCTCGGTGAAGTTCTCCCCACTAATCTCCTGCTGCCGTGGATGTGACAAACTCCATTTTGCTCAGACACTGGGCCAGAAGTTGAAGGGAGCTGTTAGGTTTGCTCTCGAGATATGATCACAGATGGATTTTTAAATTTATTTCTTCAAAGTTTGAAGTCACCCAGCAGAGAGCTTCCTTATTGCTTTTTCCCAGTTATCCAAATCAAATTGATTTTTTCCTATCATCTGTGAAAAAAGGCCAGAGCTCTGCAGGGGGTCCACGATGTAAGGAGATGGATTCTCTCAGTCCCCCTGCAGTTTCTAAGAGCACGCTTGCAAAAGTGATGGAGAAGGAAATAGGTAAGGAGCCTATTTTTATTGTTGTTGGAAGAATTCTAGCGACTGTCTTAATATATAATTTGGAGAATAAATAGTCTGCTATTTTTAGAGTTTCATTTTATTTTTCTCATTGGCTCTGGTCCATGGTATGTCTTGTTTTTTTGTTTGCCACTCAGAGAACAATCTGTATTTATGCTGATCTTTTTTTCCCCTCTAAGGAAGGCAAAGAGAATATTAAGAGATATGGAAATCATTGGAGGTTGTTTTTCTGTATCCGTGTAGTCGTTTCATCCTGGGTGAGGAATGTTAAAGCCTTTGAAATGGAATGATTGATAGGGACTCTGGTGATCCTTCTAAATCTGACCATACTTGAGATTTGTATCAGATATCCTATATGCATGCCTCTCTCTTTCTACACAATGGAGATATTATATAGTTACAGTTACCATTTTTCTATGTGTCAACTTGACTACAAAGTAAAAGAAGATTTAGAAAAAGTTTTGCTCACACTAGTCCTGGGAGGCAGGTAAGGCAAGCTTTATACTCCCCTTTTATGGCTGAGGAATCTGGGGCTTAATGAGATGTTTTGACTTGGCCACAGTTTCACAGCTAGTGAGGGGCAAAACCAGGACTTCAGCCTGGGTCTTCTCCTTTTATTGGACATTCAGCTCAATGGTCTTTCTAATAATAGGAATAACAGTAGTAACATTAAGAATAGCTACCATTTGTATGGCACTCTACAGTTTGCAAAACGCTTTGTTGGCTCTCACAATAACCATGTAAGAGGTAGGTACTATTGTTATCCTCATCCTACAGATGAGGAAATTGAGGCTGAGAAAAGTTAAGTGACTTGTTCAGGGTCATGCTGCCAGCAAATGTCTGAGGCAGGTTTGAATTTAGATCTCCTGCTCCAAACCCAGTACTCTAACATCATACCATCTAGCTGCCAGTAGACATCATATAACACCAAACTAGTATACCGAGTATCCATAATGTTATTGTGAAATGAGAATTGGAAGCATAGTTTAATGAAATGAGGACTGGACTGTAATTCAGGTGATTAGAATTTAGAATTGGATGGGCTCTCGGAGGTTGCTTACTCTAAACCTCTCCTTTTCCAAAAGAGGAAATGAAGTCCCAGATTAAATGACTTTACCCAAGGGAACATGGGTAGTAAGAAGCAGAGCTGGTATTGTTAGAATATAAGCTCCTTGAGAGTTAGGGATGTTTCATATGTATTTACAATCTCTAGTGCCTGGCATATTGCCTGGCACATAGTAGGTGCTTGATTTGAACCAAAACTTCTAGTATACCATGCTTATTTTATTACCTAACCTTACCAGGCTTAGGTTTTGTCAACTAAGAAAAATCAGCGAGTTAGACGAGGTCTTTAAAGTTACTAACTACCTTAATAGGGACACTGATGACCCTTCTCAATCTGACTTGTCCTTTAGATTTGTGTCTCATACCCCATATGTGCACCTCTTTCTCTTTCTACACAATGGAAATATTACATAATTACAGTTACCATTTATCTGATGCTTTTAAATTCTGTAAATGTAATCTGTTTTAATAATAACCACCATAATCCTTTTATGTTGTTGGAAAATTTGTGGGGAAAAAACTTTAAGACCATTGAATCTTAGAATTTTAGAGAGGTAAAAGGTATCTAATCCAATTCATTTTATTTTTTTTTTAATTAACAAAGAATACTGTGCATTTTTATGGCTTTTTAAAATTTTTTAAAAAATTATTATGAACCCAAAACACACTAACCAAAATGAGTATTTCAATATACAAAGAACAGAAACAGGATTGTCTTTAAAATTGTAAACTTAGTTATATATAGCAAGTTTTTAAGGTATATGTTAAATTTACTATGGTAGTGACAAAACTTCCCTGCTTGTTTTCCAAATCATTTTCCACAGAAATCTTTTGCTAAAAGATTATGTTATGCTATTACTGTTCTGACTCTCAGTTTTTTTTTTTTAATGTCTTAATTTCTCAAAAAAGGTGAATTCTCTTACAGGAGGGCAGTGATTTTATAGAGTATTATTCTAGGATCAGAGATTTTTTTCAATCTGAAAGAGATCTTAGGGATCACTTTATATAATTCCCTCATTTTATGAACAAGGAAACTGGGTCTCAGAATGTAACGTAAGAGTTTGGCCCTGAATATTACTAACGGAAAACACCAAACCCCAGACTTGACTGTCTGCACTTTTTTTTTAAAGCATACCTGAATGTTGATATTTAAGACTAGTCCCTTAAAAGGGTCTAATGTCTTAGTGTTTGAGGAAAGAAGAGAGAGGCTAAGAGAGGAACAGGAGATGCACCACTCTGTTTGCCAGAAGTTAGACATGGGTGGTGTTTGGTTGGAGGTCTCATCTGTGCCAATAATTGGCAGGCTTCTTTTCCTCACACCGGTGGACATCATGTTTTTGCTCTCTGTAACAATCCTTGGCATTTTGGTCCTAAGTACTGTAGGCAAATCCCAATCAGGCTGCACTGTGGTTTTGTGAAATGAACAAACATCCTTTCTGAAACTAGGCCAAGACCTCATTTTAATTTCTGACCCAACCCAGGTCTCCAGCTGTCAAGAGCTCTTGCATTAATCCTCTGCCAGTGAAAAACCCTTCTGGCATACATTACTATTATCTCATTGGCACTGGTCACAGAAGATAGTTATAGTTATATATGGCTGCAAGATTCCCAAGTGAAAAGGGGCATTACAACTTGGTGGTAAGGGTTGGGGATTCAGAAGGGGAAAATGTCATGTTAGCATCATGTGGGAAAAGTGCTGCCTTTATTACATGAAGAATTGCGACTGGCTGATTCCTTATATGTAACATTGCCAGGAAGCCAGATTGATAAATTTATATCTTGCAGAAATGCTTAATGAAAGCTTTTATTTGAACAGCACAACATTTTAATATCTGCCCTAAAATTATTCCCAAACCAGTGGTATTTGGCAAGCTTGGCAGAAAATGGAGTTCCATCCAGGCATATGTCTATGAGACACTGTGCTAGAAGATAGGCATAAACATTAATGAAATTCAGGAATGAGTGGTTTATTTATGTTAGTAACAAAAGGATTGGCATGGAAAAGTTTTTAAAAGGTAGCAAAAATCTGTTAAGTGCCTACTATATCCCAGGTGCTGAGAATACGAAGATTAAAAAAAAAACAGTCCCTGCCATCAAGGAACTTACCATGTAAGGAAGATTCTGGTATATACACAAATAAACACAATACAAAGTAGTCTATGATGAGAATAAAAGGAAGACCAAGACCACTATGATAATTTGAGGAGAGAGCAATCATCACAGGCTAAGGGGTTGAGGGAAGGCATAGGGAGGAGGAGGTGGTACATAGTTGTTCCTTGAAGGTTTCAGTATGTGAAAATAAGGAAAGAAAGAATGCATCGTAGGTATATGCAGTGAGGTGGGGAAGTACAGGAAAAGATCAGAGAATGATTGGTAATCCAGTTTCACTGGAATGTAAAGTGCCTAAAGGGGAGTGGTGTAAAATGTGGGTGAACTGATAGGTTGGAGCCAGGCTATATAGAATTCCAGAAAAAGAAGTTTGCTTTTTATCCTGTGGGCAACATGAGCTACTAATGGTGTATTTGAGCCTACTGAGTGTCATATTCAGGCCTGTTCTTCAGAAAGATTATTTTGGCAAGCACTGGGTAGGGGACAGACTAGAGCATGATAGGCCAGTCAAGAAGTTCTTATAGGCAAAGGATAATAAGAGTCTTCCTCCTGATGATCTTACTCAGCATTTTGAAATATATTTCATTTTTTTCAGTCAGCATGAATTCTCCTCTCCTGCCCAAATGCCAACCTTTTCTCCAACTGAGAATGAAAGAAAAACAAAACCCCTGTTACAAACATGTCTTCCAATAAAACAAATCATGTCCAAAAAGAAAAAGTCTCATTTTGCACTCAGTTTCTCATCTCTCTGTTAAGAAGTGGATAACATGTTTCATCATTACTCCTCTACAGTGGCAGTTGGTCATTATGCTAAGCAGAATCTCTAATTCTTTCAAAGCTTTTTGTCTTTGCCATATTTTTGCAATTGTATAAATTGTTCTGATTCGGTTCATTTTGTATCAGTTTGTATAACTCTTCACTTCTTTCTTTGAAGCTGTCCACTCCATCTTTTCTTACAGCACAATAGTATTCCATTATATTTATATACCATAACATGTTCAGTCATTAATGTGGACCCCCTCAGATTCCCATTTTTTGCCACCTCAGAAAGAACTATAAATATTTTTCTACATCCTTGGTTAGAGTTCATTTTAAGACTAATCTCTCCTTTAATCTATCTTCCTCCTAATTCTCACTTCTCCCTTTTCCCCTTTCCCTCTTGAGTGAAATATATTTCCGTACCCAACTCTGGGTATGATTACACATTTTATTTACCTCTTTTATGCACTTATCATGTTTTATTTTATATTATAGCATTAAAAGTAACAGTGGAATAAAATATATTCAGGAAGCAGTGATCTCAGTTTTTTCCACATGCCTAGAATATGAGGAAAATTCATTTCTAAGTCCAGTTCCCTAGTATTTGGAGATTTCAGTGCAAATGGAGTGATAGATGAGTGAACATGGTTTCCAGGAAATTGAAGGATGGGTTGCTCTTATTCCTACCATGAGGATTTCAAAGGAAAAAAAGCTATCAATAAAAAGTATATAATTTCAGCTTTCGATTTTTACATGAACAAGTACCATAAGATTTCATGTCACTGTCCAAGGTACCTCTGGAGAGGTCCTGAAAGAATCTGCCTCCCCCTGATCCTTTATTTCTCACAAATTGATAAGAGGGAGTTTCTGAGGATAAAGTGAGCAGGTGAGAACTATTAATGAGGAGACAGAATACAGAACTAGAAATATTATAGAGGCTAAAAAAAAAGCATAGACTGTGGAACTTAAAGAGGGGTCAAATTTAAGCATTGCAGGATATAGGGGCAGGGGAGAAAACAGAATCTTTACAATCTGTAAGATGTTGGAAAGAGGGTTCCTTAAGGATTGTGTGTGTGTGTGTGTGTGTGTGTGTGTGTGTGTGTGTGTGTGTGTGACTTGTTCTAATGTACTACAATTAGGCCTAACATGAGTAAAAAAAAAAATGAGAAGTGGATTTTAAGCTGAAACAACTGTCTATTTTAATTGAAAGATTTGTGTAGTACCTGACTAATATCTTGTTCATGGCAAGCCCTTCCAGATCTTAACAATAGAAACATGAGTTTCTGAACCAAGTGAAGTCCCTGCTTTTCCTTTTGCATAAATGCAAAGAAATAGAATGCTGAAAGAGATGGCGTGGATAGAGTTCAGTATTTGGAATCATGAAGAACTATGTTTAAATTCCCTCTTCTAGGTCTGTGACCCTGGATAAGTGATTTAACTTCTCTGTACCTTATCTCTAAGGTTTCTCATCTATAAAAAGAAGGGGCTTGATTTAATTATCTCTAATGTGTCTTTCAGCTCTAAATCTATCACTATGATTATGGCCTTAAATAAATATACCGAGTCAATCCAATTCAACAGTTGTTTATTTAGCATCATCTATGTTCAAGTCATGCCTGTTCTTGGCAGCAGGGATCAAAAGACAAAGATGATAAAAAGTTCTTTACTTCCAAAAATTTATTTTCCATAAGGATGTGTGGTGGCATAAAGTTAATGGGGAATAAGATCTTCCCCCACCCCTCAGTAGGTCTCATGTTGAGCCCATTAAGAGAAGCTTGCTTGCTTGTAGAAAGGCTTACACACCTTTTGCTAATTTCTAATTAGGCACTGAGTCAGGAAGTTTGTGATTCTGATCCAGTAGCTGAGAGTATATATTCTGAGAGGTGAGCTTTTGCTTTGAGCACTCGCTGATGAGAGGGACCTTGTGACTCCCTGGTTGAGACTCTGAGTAACTGTATGTTCAGAGCTGCCTGATGGCTCATAGGTAAAGGCTCTCTCATATATAGCAGTATTGTTTTGATTCAGGCAGTAGAGCCCTGTCCATTGATCTTTATTTCTCTTCTCTGTGTTTTCTCTGTATTTTATGCAATTAAAGAAGACTGTTGACCCCTGAAATAGCTGCCTTTCCTAGTAAAGCAGATAAAAGAGCCTGCACTAGCAGCCATCCTGGGCATGCCAGTGTGGTTGCTATTACAGGTGGGACTTATATAAACAGATTTTAAAGAACATAATGTGAGGAGAGAACAGAAATAACTGTAGTGGTCAGAAAAGATTTCATGTAGGAGCTAGCACCTCGGCTGGATTCTCTCACTTTGCTGAGAAGGAAGTTCTGGGCTAGAGAAGGCAATGGGTTGCCTTTAGGTCACATGGGTAGTAGTTGAGCTGAGATTTGAACTTAGGTCATCTGACTCCAAATTTGGTACTCTTTCAACCATGCCATTATGATCTATTTCTCTGGAACCCAAATGCTGAGATTCATCAGGATTCTTCACCTTCGTGTCTGTCCTTATTCAATAGCATTAGCAAAATATCTAGTATTTTATGTAAAATTAGAAAGACAATAAAATAACATCATCTGGGGCTCTATTACTAGTTTATGTGTTTCTTCTATGTAGTAAAAAAGTCTAAAAACAACTTCATCTGCAAAGTTTCAAGGTCTTAAAAATAAGAGGAATACAACTGAAAGACAGGTTGAAGGAACTGAGGGTCCCTTTATGTGCTTTCAACTTCTGAAGCTGACATTTCATTTTTAAAAGTGAGTGACTTCTATGTACATAGTATTCAGTATGTTTTTATGTAAACATAGGCCTATCATTAATTATAATTTTCTTCTTAACTTAGCAGTACTCATTTATATCTTAGTGTATAATTGTCATTTGAAAGTATCATGGTGTGTTGGAAAGAGCAATGGAATAAGAGTCAGAAGGCTTCAAGTCCTCATGCAGTTCCTTTCTGGTTATGTGACCTAGGACCATAGCACCTTGTATCCGGGGGTATAAGAACATTAGATGTCATCTGCTATCAAATTTCTTGCCTTCTCAATAGCTGGGAAGGGGCTGGAGAAAGAGAGCTCATTTTGAACTAAAAATTAAAAAATGTTTGAAAGAAAATTTTAAATTAAACATTTTTAATTAAAAATTCAAAAAGATGTTATTTATTACATCCTCTTCATTGAGGTTGGAGAAAACTAAGCCCCAGAGAGATGAATTGTCTTGCCCAGGGTCATGCAGTAAGTAAACATCAGGGTTTGGATAATTACCAGGCTACCAACTGGTTCACTCTTGAGTCCCACAGTGTGATTGATTTACCTCTGTTTCTGTTTCTATATTTCTGATGATATCCTTTTTACTGGTTCTTTACCGGCACAGTTCTTCATTGCTAATATTCTACAGCCATCCCATGCTCACCAGCCACCTCTCCACTAGCCATTATGTGGGTTTGTTATTGTGTAGTCAAGTGACCTATTGTGTGGGTCAAGTCTTTATTTTTTCAGAAGCTTTAGCCAACTTTTGTATCTGTATAGCATCACTGGAAGAATATTGGTGTCAAAAAGATGGTCCTATGTTTTAAGGGTCATTAAAAACTCTGTAGAATGTCCCAAAAGGAATCCAGCTGGAACAGAACCTCATATTCAATTTTGGCCCAGTTCAGTGTCTATCTACAGTATGTGTCTAAGATATGTGTGCTGATGGACCAATCCTAAGGGCTGTCCATCTAAATGTATATCATAATTTGGATAATAGGCTGGTTTTTTTTTTATCCATTTGTTTTTTCCTATTTAGGTAAATTAGCTAAAGTTCTTTGAGTGATTTTATATCTTATCGTGGGCAAGTAGATAGGAGGGAAGAAATAAGCATTTATTAAGTGCCTACTATATGCCAAGTGCTATGCTAAGTGGTTCACAAATAGCATCTCATCTGATCCTCACAACAACCTTGGGAGATAGGTACTATTATTATCCCCATTTTACAATTAAAGAAACTGAGGCAGACAGTTTAAGTGACTTAACCAGGGTTGCAGAACTAGTAAGTGTCTCATTTGAATTCAGGTCTTCCTGTTTTCAGGTCCAGTGCTGTATTCACTGTGCCACTGACCTGAATAGGTAACACAAAGACCCGAGTCCTAGTTCCCCTTCTGACACAAGTTAATCTTTTAGTGCTCTGGTCAATGCTCTAAGACTTGATAGAGGGAATTTCCTTAACTACAAGCTCTTTATATCCCTGAGATCTCAGGCCCAATCTCTTTCCCTGTGTAATTGCATTACTCCGAATCTTGATGTTGTCATCACATTGCTGTCCTCACCAGCACTTAGCCCTGTGCTTGGCTAATAGTAGATATTTAATAAATATTTATTGGCTGACTGACAATGTCATCTACAAACTGGAGGAGGACTTCCTTACCTGGAGAGTATCTCTCTTGAATGAACTGTCATTTATTAAGTGTCTATCATGGGCCAAAACTGTGCTAAGCCCTAGTAATATAAATGTAAGAAGGCAAGACAATCTGTCTTCAAGGAACTTACATTGTCATAGAAGATGACAACTCCTTTAGGGGAGCAATAGATAGCAAAGGGTTTTTTTGGATAACAGGAATGTTGAATGGAGTTATAGGTTAAATGACAGGCACATTCTTTCCAGTTATGCTTCATTGATTACTGCTCCCAGAGCAAAAAGGTAAAAGGTGAAGATGGGAAAGGGAGAGGCATCCAGCAGCATGGTAGGAATATGACCAGAATGCCTTGTGGTGGGTAAACTATTTAGACTCTACACAGGACCTCCACTATATTGATGGCAAACACCTTTGGTCAAGGGTACATTGCCCTGTTTTATGCCTCATCTGATATTAACAGAGGTTATTTTTTAATTCTTTTTTTTTTTAGAGTGGGGGAAGGAAGAGAAGTTGGGGTTAAGTGACTTGCGTAAGGTCACACAGCTAGTAAGTGTGTCAAGTGTCTGAGGCTGGATTTGAACTCAGGTCCTCCTGACTCCAGGGCTGGTGCTCTACTCACTGTGCCACCTAGCTGCTCCCAACAGAGATTATTTTTAAAAAGTTATTTCTGAGTTTGTGTTTTTCAAGAAATCTTATATGATTTTTAATATATATTTGGGTAGATAAGTATAGTAATGACCTTGAAAATGGTTGAGTGGATCCACATATTGGGGAGAGGTTTTCCATCGAGTAATTTCAGTACTAGGCATAAAATGACAATGTTTTAATGTGTTATCCACTGCCCCAGTCACTTTGGTGAAAGAAATAATTTCTTGAGTCACTTGTCAAACTGAAAATTCTTTATTCTGAGTCAGTTCTTTTTGTAGTCAGCTGTGTTTGGAGATGAATGCATTGCAGTTAGCAGTTTTCATTCAATAGTAGTGTTCTTGAGAGAAGACTGGAAACATTGTCATCTTCTGTCCCTCCCTCCCTTTCATTTCTCATTGTGGTGCCAGTCCTTTCCTGTCATCAGCCGGCACTGGCTTGAAGCTACCTAGGTACTAAGAAATAAACATTCTTGTTTTCGAATAATGAGTTTTGTGAGGAGAGATTTTTTTGGTCCTTTTAGACATTGATTATAGTCCTTTGAGTGACCTGTGAAATAGAGACAGTGGTCTCTACCACTACTGAGTTCTAGTCCGTTTACCCTTTTCATACTTAAGATACACATAGTAATAATGTAGCACATCCCCATAAAGGCTACTCAAATTTCCTTTTTATTATAGAGAAGAAAAGCACTGTGCAATGGAGATTTTGATGTGGAAGTAAAGAAGAAACAGAAATATCCTTTCAGAAAGATTTACTTCCAGGCCCAGAAAGCCAATTTCTGCCACTAATACAATAAATAGTAAGCTTATTTCAGCAGTTAAAGAACTATACCAACCTCAAACACTTGACACTTACTAGCTGTGTGACCCTGGGCAAGTCATTTAATCCTAATTGCCTTGCAAAAAATCCCCCAAAACCAAACTATACTAGTCATCTGTTTTTACTGAAGAATGAAAAATTTCAAAGTCTAGATAACATAAGCTTTCCATTTTAAGCACCAAAATACTTTCTTAATTTTTTTTTAAAATCCAACATGGAACTTTCTCAAATGTATTACACTTTCGCTCACTTGTTAAATTGAAAAAAACCAATAAAAATTTTTTTAAAAAGGTAAAGCCAGTTCACTGAGTTCAGAAGAGACTCATGGAGCTGGAGGAAGGGAAGTTATAACAGTTCATGTGGATCTATGAGAGCGTAAGTATAGGCAGAGTTTGTTGCTCAGTCATCTCAGTTGTTGTCTGACTCTTCATGACCCCATTTGGGGTTTTCTTGGCAAAGATACTGGAGCCATTTGCCATTTCCTTCTCCAGATCATTTTACAGATGAGGAAACTGAGGCAAATGGGGTTAAGTGACTTGCCCAGGGTCACACAGCTAGTAAGTGTCTGAAAATGGATTTGAACTCAGGAAGATGAGGCTTCCTGACTCCACGCAAGCACTCTATGGACTGTGCCATCTAGCTGCCCAATAAGCAGAGTTAGCTGCTACAAAGAAAGGAGCCAGGATTCCTGGAGAGAGAGGGAGGCCATTTGGGAAAATTATTGTTATTGCAACCTCACTCTGTTATAAATACTGAGAAGATAACAATATATCTCCTTTTTCCCCTTTGCCTTTTCAAAGAAGCTTGAAACATTTCCCTCTAGACATGGGGAAAGTCTCTTTACTTCGTTCACTTTGTCTTTATAAACAGCGTTAGCCACAGGCCTTTGCTAGTGGGGTGTATGTATTGGAAACACAGTGTGGAGGCAGTATCTGAGGGGGAAACATTCCCGAAGAAGAAGTAGAAGTGTTTTGCCAGAAGTACTGCCTCTTGCTGGGAGTTTAGAGCTACTAGAAGGATAAAGAGAATTACAGATATTTTGACACGATTACCCAGAGTAGGAAACAATTTATACAGGGAAACCCATCTGGGCAGCGAGTCAGTATTAGGATGGATGGGATAACAAATAAGAACCATTGAACAACCCTGACCATTCCCCCCACCCCACCATTGCTGTAAATGCAGTAGTGAACAAGTTAGAAATAATTGACATCTGGCTTTGGGTTGTTGTTTGTTTTTATTCAAGAAAGGATTCTTTGCTGTCTAGTCTGAGATTCTCATATTGATATCAATTAAGCAGCATCCAAGTAATGATTTCTGGTGTGCTGAGCTCCATATGGTTGTGATGCTGGCATGCTGTTCAGAGGAGAGAAGACAGGTTAATCATAGAATACGAAAAATCAAAGGAGCATTTCTTAATCCAGAAATCTTTGCTACTACTGCTGCTGATAATCTCTTAGGATGAAATTTTTAGTTATCAGTCCAATTGATAAAATAGCATTACTAAAAAGAAAAATCCAAATTATATTCATTTACTATCTTGATGAAGTTAAATGGTGCAAATTAAGAGACAGGGTAGCAGAAAGAGCACTGCACTGAAAATCAAAAAAGAAAACTGATTTTGACTCTCATCTTCAACATTTACTGTGTACTCTCAGGAAAGTTCTCTGAACCTCAGTTTCTTCATCTATAAAATAGGAGTAATGATGCTGCCTACCTTTTGTAAACCTTCAGGTGCTATATGTGTGAGTTATTAATGTCATTCACATATTTTCGTTCCTTAAAGTGCATAACAAATGGAGTGTTGCATTCAGAATCAAAGACAACCATAGTTTTTTTTTTTCCCAAAATCCAAAATTTGAGCTACTTTGGTGCCAAAATTATCTCTTGATGTGAAGGATAAGGAGATGCCATCAGTAAAATTTAATAATAGGCCATATTTTATAGCTTGCTTTATACTTACGAATTGCTTTTATGTGCATTTTTTCATTGGATCCTTGTAACAACTGAGAGGTAGGTAATGTAGATAATATTAATGGTACTTTGAGGATGATACAGTTGAAAAACTGAGGCTCAGAGACATTAATTGCCAGACCAAAGGCACATGACTAGTAAGTTGCAAAATTTGGACTAGAACCCAGGTCCTGGGATTCAAAGTCTAATAACACTCCTTCTACTATGCCACCACTGCCTAGGAATAAATCTAGACACAACCAGCATGTATTGACCATTCTTGCTCTATGCAAAAGGTTGTAAAAATTAAATTTCTTAATAAGCTATCCAACCTGATTTCATTGATAAGTGAAGAGTTTGTCACACTCTTTGTAAAAACTATTTCCTGATTTAAGGTGATTAGAAGTGGTGGTGGTCGTTGTCCTTCATTCTTGAAGAGGACCAAAATGATATCATTGTTAGAGAGTCAGGTTACAGTGCATCTGACTGTGGCTGATCAGACCAACAATGCTCTACCAGAGGCCGGACACAAATAGTCCATGTGAACATTTGGGGTCAATTCTCTAAATTTGCACATTTTGTGTTTCTTTTGATTTGAAATGCTACCTAGCTCTACATAGCCTGGCTTTTTTTTTTTTTAAGTCTTTAAATCAATCATATTGATTACGCCTAGGGCTGCTTGCTTGTATCTGGTCAGAGGGGAATGCTGGGTCCTGAGAAATTATGATGGAGAACTAGGCAAAGCTGGAACCACTTTTCTGGCATTTCGAAAATGGTCACTAGACCTAAGGTGAACAAAATTGTGGCTGTAAATCACTATAAGGTGCTGCTCTGACAAAACTCGTGTATGTAACTGATTTGCTGTATTGGTCAAAACTATTTGCTAAAAAACCAATCCTTATATCCAAGAAATAATGAATGTGCTTTCCTCCATGCTCCAAAGCTATGAGTATCCTTTTCCTAATATGGCTAATTGTTGACCCAAAATTACTGAACAACCCTAAGGATGTTGCTGCTATTAATGCTAATTCCTCATTGTCATTAAAAGCTCATATTTGCAGAGCACGCTAATATTTGCAAAGTGATCTGCATGCATTTGATTCTCATAGCAACCCTGTGTGGTAGGTTCTATTATCTCTTATTTTACAGATTAGGAAACTGAGGCTGAGAAAAGTTAAGTAACTTATCCAGAGTCACATTTGTAGGGATTGTCTGAAGTGAGATCCAACCCTAGGTCTGCCTGACTCAGAGACTAGCATTCTATCTGCTATGTCCCACTGCTTCTATTTGTGATTTCATCAGTACAGGGAACTCCTGGTGTGTGTCTGAAACCTCACAGTACTCCTTGATTCTCCAGTTGTTCCCACCGCACATTCCAATCAGCTACCAAGTCTTGTTTCTCTTCCCCTATAATATCTCTCATCTTTCCCTTCCTATACACTCACACAGTTGGCACTCCACTTCAGGTCTTCATTTCCTCTCACCTGGATTATTGCAGTTTCTTTCATATTTCATTTCTTTGCCTCAGAGTTCTTCCCTACTATCCTTCCTCTATGCTACCCTCACTTTTACATACTTATATCTTTTTTTAATTTTATATACCTATCTTTTAAAAAAAAAGACTAAGTTGGATGTTGTCTGAATACAGACAGATGTCTCTTTTTTTCTTTCTTCCCTCTTTCTTTCCTTCCTTCTCTTCTTGTGGAAATGTTCTTGTACAAAATGACTAATAAGGAAATGTTTTACATGACTTCATACATATACCTATATTATATTGTTTCCTGTCTCATAGATGGGGAAGGGAAGGGAGAGAAGGATAGAATTTCCAATTCAAAACTTTAAAAAATCTCCAACAAATGTTAAAAATTGTTTTTGCTGTAAATTGGGGAAAAATACAATATTTAAAAATAAAAATAACAACAAAGACTAAGTTGATTGGGTTCTCATCAATATCCACACTGGATTTCTCTTGATAGTTCCCCCTTTATAAAGTGAGATAATAGATGTTAGCTATTTCCTCCTCATCAGAATCATGTTTACGTGATCATAATTTCTTTCTTCATTGTTTCTCTTCTTTCTTGAATGGATTTCTATGTACAATTTTAGGCCACAGTCTGTCAGTTAGCATTTATTAAGCACCTACTATGTGCCAGGTTCATGTGCTAAGCACTGGGGATGCAAAGAAAGGCTCCTCTTGAGGTGCTCACAGGCTTAATCCCACAAGTTCCTGCCTACCCTTTCTTTGAGTTCTCTGTAACTGATTTTCCCCCAAAATCTTCTGTGTACATCAGAGTGCCATACTTGGATAAGAAGAGCAGTTCATACCTTGACTATGTCACTTACATTTGTGTAACCTAAGTGTATTGATAATGTAGTTTTCTCTGAGCCTCAGTTTACTCATCTGTAAAATGAGAGACTTAGAGAAGATGACCTTTAAGTTTCTGTCCAGCTCAGGCCTAGGAGTCTGTGTCTAGCTTTCCTCTCTTCTTTCTTCACCTGCCTGTTCTCCTTAGCATTGAGCTATATAAGTATAGAGTTAAGGAATCCTATATTGTTTTTTTCTGCTTTTTTTTTCCTCTTTATGCTACAATACTCCTAACCCTACATGCATTTTTAAAGATAGGCTTCATCATCCAACTGAAAGAAACCTTTATGTTCTACAGCTTATGAGACAACTATTCCTGGCTAGCAGAAACACACTGAGAACACGCACAACCTATAAAGGGATTTTCACACCATTTAATGAGTTGATTTTTCTGGCAGTGTTTCTCAGAGTTTTAAGAGTTTTTCCTTTCCTTCCAGAGGGACCCTTAAAAATTCCCAAATGACCTCCTATTGAAGGTCAGCTTTGTGAACCTTCTGAACAGGCCCACTAAACTTCATTTTATCAAATTTTCAGTGTTCTGTGTCGATTTCCAACAATGTTGGAGGAGAGGGATGGGTGTCATCTCCACATGGCTGATTTTAAATTACCAACTTGTTTAGATGTTTTTAACATGGAAGCATCATTAGCCACAGCAGTCAGTATCTCGAACATCACAGTTAATGCCTTGGGGATGATACCCAGTAGAAGAATTTAGAAAATTGCTCATAGCACTTAGAAAATTTGTGTACCCAATAGAGTTTTTCACATATATTTCACACACACACACACACACACACACACACACACAAACACATAATTCTTTTTAAGGACCCAGATGAGCCTCTGAAGGAGGAACCCTTGAGACAGGGTTTATGTTTAGCAATCAACCATTACTTAACCAGGAATGTATTGGCAAGATTCGGGGAGCCTGAATGAGCCTGACTGCCCATTTTGAAAAGAATCCTCTCTTGGTTTGTGTTCAGTTCAGTGAGCAGGGTTGCTGTTTGAAAACAGTACAGTGTGGAGTTGTGTATCTCATCCCCCTTCTGCTCTTACCCAAGGTGACCCCCAAGCTGTGTAGACACAATACCTGTGGTGAATCATCAGTCTTCCATTTCTTACTGTGGGTCATTTGCCCTGGCTGAGGGACCTAGAGCGAGAGGAAGGAAATCTCATTTGATTCTCACATTTACCCTGGGAGGAAGGTGTTATTATTATCCCCATTTTACAGATGAGGAAGCTAAGCATGTGTTGAATCATACATATCTTTAAAATTTCTTCTTGCAGAACAACCTTTGAGAACACATGTATACAGTAAACCTAAAAAAGATTCATACAAACACATAATTCACATTTTGTGGGAGAGTTAAACTTTTTTTGAAATCTAAAATAGATAATCTTTTTTTCTGTTACATATAATACTTTGAAAATCTTTGAAAAGAAAGCTCCTTTAAAATAACATTTCATCTTTAATACAGCATTTTGAAAGTAGAAATTATGGAAAAGCATGCAGACTTTGCACTGTTGATACTAGAGTTGAAAAATACAGAAAGCTTCACAAATATTAACTTTTGGTTTCTAATCATTGGGCCCCTAGGCTCTCACTGTTTATTCTTCAGGTAACATTCTGGTATTCTAAACAGGATGAGATGTTTATCACATTTACTTAACCTTAGGGGTTATGCTATAGTCATAAATAATTTTATTACCTTTTCAAATAAAGTAGAAAGAGGAAAAATGGAGGCTTCCCTGTGAGGTGGTCAGTGCCTTTTCTGGCTGTTCTGGATGAGTTATGAGAATATGCTTTGGGGCAGCATTTTAATAGGGACAATCCTACCTCTGACATTTACTGCCTCTATAACCCTGGGCAACTCACTCCACCTTCTTGGCTCTCAGCTTCCTCCTCTGTAAAAATGAGGGTTTTGGACTAGATGGTCTCCAAATTCCCTTCCCGCCTTACATCTATAGTCCTAGGACTCTATGAACCTATAATTAATCGTCCCATTGTTTAGGTTATCCTTCAAGACTTATTATTCCCTCTCGCACACTCAGTGCCTACTCCAAACTCACCTATTTGCTGTTCCTCATTCATTTCATTTCTCACACCTGTGCCTTTTTCAGGGGTGGGGAACCTGTGGCTTCAAGGCCACATGTGACCCTCTAGTCCTTGGATTTGACCTTTTAACTGAGTCCAAGTTTTACAGAACAAATCCTTTTATTAAGGATTCAGTCAAAGGGCTGCACTCGAGGACCTAGAGGGCCACATGTGGCCTCAAGGCCACAGGTTCCCCATATCTGGAATTTGCTAGAGCTAGCCTTTCCTGATTCCCCTAGTTTTTATCCCACCCACCCATTTTTCTGTGTCATTTTGTATTTATTGTGTATACATCCTATATTTATTTACCTGTGAATATGTCATATCACCCAGTAGAATGCAAGATCCTTGAGAGCAGGGACTGTCTCATTGTCATTGAATATCCAGTGTCTGGCATGTAGTAGGCATGTAATAGGCATGTAATAAATGCTTGCTAATTAACTGTTTTAGGTTTAAGGGAATAATGTGACTGAGTGCAGGGAAGGAGAAAGAGACTACCATTCTGCCTGTAGGGGATATTCGTGCTAGAATTATCCTAAGGAAAGTTCTCTTGCCCAAAGTTTTGATAATTGGCTCAGATCTTGAGATTATTCCTGTGTTTGGCTTATATCATTCATTTTAAGTGCTACTTTCAGTCAATCAGTCAACAAGCACTAGTACTATATGTTAGGCACCATACTAAGCTCTGGGGATACAAATTGAGGCAAAAACACCACCCCTGCTTGGTCTCTGGGGATCATACTCCAACAGGGGAGGTAACATGTGAACAATTAAGTACATGCAAGATACAATCAGGGTAAATGGGAGTTAATCTCTGAGGGAAGGAATTAGTATGGGGGAGTAGGGGACTAGCAAAGGCCTCTTGCAGATGGTAGGATTTCAGCTACTTCTTAGAAGAAGCCAGAAGGCAAAGAAGAAGAGGGAGGGCACTCCAGGAGTGGGGAGCCAGCCAGTGAAAAGGCACAATCAGGTCAATAAGAATGTCTTGTGAGGAACATTAAGAAGTCAGGTATTGCTGGATGGTAAAGCTCATGGAGGGGAATAAAGTGTTAGAAGACTAGAAGGTAGGAAGAGGCTAGGTTATGAAGGGCATCTAAAGCCAAATATCATTTTTTTAATTTGACCATGGAGGGAGCCATTGGAGTTTATTGAGTGAGAGTTGGGAATGGACACGGGGCACTTTGGGAAGATCAGATCATTTTGGTCGCTGAATGGAGGATGGCTTGGAATGGGTAGAGACTTGAATCCGGGACACTAACCATAAGGGTACAAGGTACAAGGTGATGAGGCTCTGTACTAGGTGGGAGGCTGTGTGAGTTGAGAGATGGTAGAAACAAAAAGACTTGACAACAGATTGGTTATGTGGGGTGAGTATGAGTGAGGGTTGAGGATGACATTGATGTAATCAGAGGTAAGCAAAGGTACCTTCAACAGTAACAGGAAGGTTAGGAAGAGAGAGTTTGAGGGAAAGAAAGACGAACATTTTGACTTTGAGGTGTCTATAGGCATCTAGTTTGTTTGATATCCGGAGAGAGAATAGGGCTGGATAAATAAATAGATCTGAGAATTATCTACATGGATGTCATAATCGAACCCATCAGCGCTGATGAGTTCCCAAAGTGAGTATAGGAAGAAGGCGGCCCAAGACAGAGCCTTGGGGGACACTCCAATGGGTGTGACCGAGAGGAAGATCCAGTAAAGGACACTGAGAAGAGACAGTCAGACAAGTAAGGGAGAACCAGGAGAGAGCAGCAGTGGCCTGAAAACTGAGAGAACATGTGAATAGCTGCAGTTTGGCCTCACAACAGCCTTGAGAGGTAGGTGCTATTATTGCCTCTACTTTAGAGTTGGAAATTGAGACAAAGAAAGTTAAGTGACTTGCTCAGGGTCACACAGCTAGGAAGCATCTGAGGCTGGCTTTGAACTCAGGTCTTCCTGCCTCCGGGCCCAGTACACTGTGCCACCTATTTGCCGATGGAACAGGCTCACCTGGCTAGGACTTCTTAGAGAACTTTTGAATGTTGCTTCTGGTTTAAAAAATCCACTGATTCTGAATTTGCCCTTTTTTATCAGACTCAGGAGTTCATAGGTAATTAAAATCAGGAAATATGTGCTTGATGGAATACCAATAAGAGCTAAAAAAAATAGTACTTCTAAGATTTATAAAACATTTTACACACATTATGTTAACTGATTATCACAAACTAAGAAATAGATACTATTCCTGTTTGATAGATGAAGAAACAGATTTGGAGAAGTTATCAATTGTAAGTGGTTTCAAAACTAGTAATTGTCAGAGGCTGGATTTCAGCCCACATTTCTGCATTATACAATCCCTTTTCTTTGAAGAATTGTCCTTTAGAAATCCAGGTAAAGTGAAATCTTTTCAGTATTTTTTTTATTTGTTAATAAAACTGACAATCTTATTTTAATTTATTTTTAACATGTTTGGTTTTCAGCATTGATTTTCACAGGCGTTTGAATTACAAATTTTCTCCCCATTTCCCCCC
>CM053627.1:109952813-109979693 GCA_028646595.1 Phalanger gymnotis
AAAAAACTTTTTTTGTTAAGATGTATTTTTGTAAAAGATTAGCAGTTCATGATAGTCTGTAAGAAGCATACGCAGAAAATCCCATTGCATTTGAATTCCCCATCAAAGTTAGGACCATATAATTAAGGTGAACCTGTGGCCTGGTTCTGGAGTATCCTTACTGCTGTAAAGAAAAGTGTCTACCAAAGAGAGAGAGACACACACAGATACAGACACACACACAGACACACACACACACAGAAAGAGTCAAATAGGTGGAGACAGCGAGAGGGAGACCCTCAAATGGAAAATCCTCCCGTCTAAGTGACGAAGTGACAATAAACTCAGTTTTTAAAAGTAGAAAAAACAGCAATAATTTTCATAGGAGAAAATAACTAAACTATCGAATTATATCTTCCTTATGCATTGGGCTAGTAGAGTGTCCTGCAGAAAGTATGTACTTGAAGGTTTATTTAATCGAATTGTATTTCTAGTTATTACATTGCATCAGTGTTATCAATTTCAGATTGTAAATGCCTAGAATCCAAGCACTCCTTTTGGAGCCTTTTATATTGCTATATAAAAGATGGGCATTGGAAAAACTGTAATGGATATTTTCATCAAAGCATTTTTCACTAAATTATGTGAGCATGATATGCCTTTAAAAATGTAATATGCTTATTTTTCTTCCAATCTAAAAATGTTTAGATAGTTGAAATATATGGAATGATTTAAAATTTTGGATTTTTAAAGCAAGATATTCATAGAAGATGATAAAAATTGGCTTGGAGATCATGCATAAAAAACGCATGTTGTTTATTATGCAAATTTGACAGGAGTTTTCATTTGGTAATTGGTTACATTTTTTAAAAGCTTTATTAATGCCTTTTGGTTTCTTACATCAGTCATTTCTGGATATTCTCCCTGAGTCTTCTCTCTGTAATCCTGGACTTGAACATTCTCTTATTAAAAAGAAAAGCGGTTAAGCAAAAAACAACAGATAAAATAATTGTGTCCAATTATGTGTGTAATATTCTACCCTCTTGGTCTCCCTCCTTCCTGCCAAGGGAAGAAAGCTAAGTTCCATTGTCTGTTCTCTTGGACCTCTATTGACTTTTCATTTATTCAGAGTTTAGCTAAATTTTCATTTGCTAATTTAGAAAAAAAAATGTTTTTAATACTGAAGTTTCATACCAAATGTCATTTCTAATGTGATTTTAAAATTATTACATCCTAAATGGATAGCAATCTATAGGAAGAGGGTAATACAATTTTTATTAAGTGCCAGAGAATAAAAGGGAATATTTCACATGAACGCTGCCAGTCCTGTCTTGTAACTGCTTTGTTTACTCATCTCAATAATGCTCTGCTATTTATATTGTCATATAAAAGTTGGGGTGTCGGATAAATCTTGGTGGACATGTCTGATGTGTATCTCCTCCTTTTAGGTATCTTAATGATTAAACCAATGTTTATTTTCTGTCTCTGATTATAGTGGACAGGCCTTTGTTAAACTTTACTTTTGCAATGATGTAATATTTGAGCACAGAAGGATAACTTCCCCTAACAAATACATGGGTTTCCTTCATTTTTTAAAATCCTTTCAAGCTCCTAGTTACTTCATGCATTGCTACCACTGAAATATGTTCAAGTATCCTTGAAGACTTTTGGTCTGCTGTATCTCCCAGAGCTAATTTTAGAGTCTGAGAACATAGGACAGTGCTGATTCTTAGAGAAAGGCAAGAGGTTACCTTGGAGCTAGGAAGAAACAGCCCTGAAATTGATGCTTTCTGAGGCCTAGTGCTGCAAATTATGCAGCCAGACAGCTTAATTACAAAGGTGGCTCACCAGTAAGTACAGGGAAATCCAGAGACATCCGCGCACAAAAAAACTGAAATGAGTTATACTCAGATTTACAATGTTGAAATCCCATTCTGAGAACTCCCAGGATTCTGCAGCTTCTGGGAGATATTTATGCTGTAAAATGTATTGCAGTTAGGCTCAGAGTCACAGTGGAATGTTACATAATATGGGAAATTCTAGGGAAGCGCAGTTTATGCTTTTATTTCTTTTAGAAAAACTTCAACATTAAAAAAAAAAAAGATCAGGACTTCATTGTATTTGTTTCTTAATAAGTGAGATAGCTTTCTCTGACAGCCATCCCATTTCCTGGGCCGTTTTCTCTCATCCCACCACTTTGATAACTGCTACATCTGAGCTCTATAAGACCCTCTTATAACACTTTCATGTAAGCCACAGAAAGAACCATATCGTTTTGGAACATGCTAGACATAGAAGTTCTGACACGGGGCCCATGGACTCTTTTTTCAGATATGTATGTATGTGTACATACATATATCTACATACATACATATATATATATACATATAAAAATTTTTTCCAATATAGTTTCCTTTGTAAACTGTATTTTATTTCGTACATTTAAAAACCTTGTTCTGAGAAGGGGTCCCTAGGCTTTACCAGACTGCCCAAGGGATCCATGATGACTTTTGTCGTTATTATTCAGTCATTTTCAGTCCTGTCCGACTCTTTGTTGACCCCAATTGGGGTTTTCTTGGTGAAGATACTCAAGTGGTTTGCCATTTCCTTCTCCAACTCATTTTACAGATGGAGAAACTGAGGCAAACAGGGTTAAGGGACTTGCTCACAGTCACACAGCTAGTAAGCCTAGATTTGATGTCAGAAAGATGTCTTCTTGACTTCAGGCCCAGCACTCTATCCGCTGTGCCACCTAACTGCACGATGGTGATAGCTAATATTTGTATTACTATGTATCAGGCATCATGCTAAATGCTTTACAATTATCATCTGATTTGATCCTTACAATAATTCTGGGAGGTAGATGCTATTCTTATCCCCATTTTACAGTCGAAGAAACAGGCAAAGAAGTTAAGTGACTTGCCCAGGGTCACACAGCTGGAAAGTATTCGAAGCTAGATTTGATTTCAGAAAGATGTCTTCCTGAATCCAGTCCCAGGACTCTATCTAGCGTGCACCTAGTGTGGCCACATGTACCACCACACAAAAAAGTTTAAGAACCTCTGGACTGCAGATTCGCTTCCCCATCCCAAAATGTGGGAAAATATATCATGTTAATTCTGTAGGTTACACTATATATCATGAAGCTGTGAGCCATCATTCCTCTGAAAATAAAGATGTAATTTTTAAAACATGAACAGAAAAGTTATTATCTTTCATGTATGGGAGTGAGAAGACAAAAACCTCCATCCCTACACATTTTTCCAGGTGTTGTCCTGGTCTCCTTCTACTCTCTTTCCCTTTGTAACCAACAGTATGTATTTGTGATTGGCTGGTGAGGCTTTTCTGGGCTGTCTGTGAACATCGAGCACGAGAGTTTCTCTGTGTGAAATGAATTGGCCTTTATGAGGATCAGTGCTACCTGAATTTGGTCAGCTATGCCCTAAGCGAATGAATGAGTCTCCCTGGATCATTATGCTAAAAGGAGGGTCCAAACACAATCTCATAAACATTGTATTTTATGAAAGCAGCTTGACCCAAGGAGGAGCAGAGGCAAAAATGAAGCCAGCCTCCTTCTGGCTGTGCTGTTGCTCTGCCTCCTGGTCCCTTGACAGATGCTTCAGTTCCATTGCTGTCTGCTCTGTTGGCTGAGGTTTTTATGTCTGCAAGCCTTCCACCAACAGCCCAGTATTTGGGCTCTGATAGTTAAAACTCAAAACATAATAGGATCTGGCTAATGCCAGGTACATCCTAGACCTCAAAAATATCGAGATAATAATGCATTTAAGGCAATGTGAAGAAGAAGATCTGGAAGGTTTTGCTACTTTTTGAAAGGCTTAAATAATAAAGCAATCCAACATTAACCTCTGCTATAGAGGTTAACGCTATAGGGAAACCTTGTTGTAGTGTGTTTTCTGTAGAGTTTGCATGTTCAGATATAAGTATTAAGCCACTTCACCCTGATTATCAAAGATGAAATTGATATGAAATTGACATGTCTGACTTTGACGAAAGACAAATTAGTAGGGCTTAGAAATGAACTGCATAAGAATTCTGTTTTTGAACAGACATGCTAAGTAAATTCTTGTGTTGGCCAAGAGAAAGGAAAGTGATGGTAGTCTTATGTTATACGGTGATATCTTCTATAAGAGCTTTATTGTGTGAGATTGTTTGACCTAGAATTTATTGTTCCCTGTTCAGCTTGATATATTTTAACCCATCATTTGGTTAAACTGGAAGGGAAATGAAGAAGAGAGATTGTATTTTCTGTATTGAGTTAGATTTTCTCTAATCCAGTTAAATTACTTGCTCCTGTTCCTGTTGTCTTGGAGACTCTAATAATCCTTTTTCAAGGCTGTGACTTTCCAGCATGCATTTCTTCTCCGTGTGGATATCTTATCTCTGTGTATCTATACATTGGCCTGTGATCATGGACACTCTAGGATGGTGCTTTCTACCTTTAAATTATGGTTTAAAATAATTCTCAGATGGGTGAAAACTGAAATGTACTGCTTTCTGATGTGTCTTTTGAGGCTGTGTGAAATGAATTTTCAGGCTCTGCTCACATCCTTAAATCTTGATGAAACTGGCATTCCTGTGTTGCAGTCTCAGCAGAATGTTCCAAGATTGAATAAAGCCTAATCGATATTTGTATTTTCATATTCCCAGTGCACACAAAACCAGCATTGATTCCCAAGAGCAGCAGTAACTTCCAGAGGCATCCAATAGAGCTCTTTCTATGTGGAGAGCCATGTTGACTTTACTTTGCTAGAAGGGAGGGGACATGCACATGTTCCCAGTGAGACCTTGGAAGCAAAACCAAACAACAACAAAAGGCCATTGGTTCGTCACACCAAGCTTTGGATCTTCTGGTCAGTTGTTATGAGATCTAGTCTATTATTTTGTGATCATTGGATTTAGAGCTGGAAAGCCCCTTAGAGGTCATCTTGCCCAAGTGTCCTTGCTGTATGTATACCGGTGGTGTCAAACTGAAATAGAAACAGGGTCCGCCAAACCATACATGTGAGCTGCATATTGACTTGGAAAACCACATGTTAACATTATCTGTGTTCTTTTGTGTTTTTCTTTATTTTGTTAAGTATTTCCCAGTTATATTTTAATCCGGTTCGTCTGCACTCAGGAACGTTGTATGATACCTATGCTGTAGGACTGTAAGTTACCTAGAATATTTTTGCAATTTAGGCTTCCCCCAATACATCTGCTCATCCTCTCTCCCTCACCCCGCCCCAAACCTTCCATGAAGTTTTTCATTTATTGTTCAGTTCTTTATAGCCCATCATCTGGATGGATAGAATAATGAATTGGCTAGAATGATTTGTCCATCATTCTTCCTACTGGCTACTGAGTAAAGCATCTATTCTTCTCATCCTGTCATGGACTAGCATTCTAATGAGTAGATCAACCTGTGGACCAGAGTTATTACAAGGCCTCTGTGAATATACTCACACAACCCTGGTATTGTCATTTTGATCTTTATTTAGTCCCAGCCAAACTTGCAGTATGACTCTATATAATAAGAAAACTTACCCTCTATAGGTCCCATACATATTTGCTTTAGGGAATACTTTGTGTGATGGTGGATAGAGCATTGCTTAGAGTCAGGAAACCCTAGGTCCAGATCTTACCTCCATTACAAATATTGGAGTAGGACTTGTTCAATTGTTTAGTCATGTCTGACTCTTTGTGACCCCATGGACCAGAGCACTTCAAGGCCTTCTAACCTCCATTATCTTTCAAAGTCTGTCCAAGTTCGGGGGGGGGAGGCAGAGCCAAGATGGTGGCTGGAAAGCAGGGACTAGCGTGAGCTCCCCGCCAAGTGCCTCCAAAAACCTATGAAAAATGGCTCTGAACCAATTCTAGAACTGTAGAACCCACAAAATATCATTGGGAAGCAGGGCTCTAGCCCAGGACAGCCTGGATGGTCTCTGGGTAAGGTCTATCCCGCATGGAGCTGGGAGCAGAGCAGAGCCCAGCGTGGGCAGAGCGGACCAACCAGACCAGGAGCTGGGCAGAACAAGCCCTAGCGCCCTGAATCACTGAGCTGTGGCAGTTACCAGACTTCTCAATGCACAAACACCAGAGACAACAGAGAAGGTTAGTGGGAAAAGCTGCTGGGGACAGGGAGTTTGCGGGTTCCGCCACCGCCTCGGGGGCAGCGGAGGTGGGGCGGCTACAGAACTACAGCTGCAGTTGCTTCTGGCCCCAGGCCCACCTGGTGGGAGGAATTAAGTGGCAGATCAGAGCAGGAGTGAAGAGCCTGCTGAAGATTTAAGCCCAGTCCAGGTAGGGGGTTCTTGGGGAAGGAGGAGTGCTGGTGAGGCAGCGCATCCGCCCAAGCGTGGAACATAGAACTATTTAGTCTACAAGCAGTCATACCCCGCTGAAAAACTCAAGAGTTAAGTAAGTTGGCTGGGAACATGGCCAGGCGGCAAAAACACACCCAGATTCAGTCTCAGACTCTGGAATCCTTCTTTGGTGACAAAGAAGATCAAAACACACAGTCAGAAGAAGTTAACAAAGTCATAGAGCCTACAACAAAAACCTCCAAGAAAAACACGAACTGGCTCAGGCTATGGAAGAACTCAAAAAATGGATTTAGAAAAGCAAGTTAGGGAAGTAGAGGAAAAATTGGGAAGAGAAATGAGAAGGATGAGAGAAAACCATGAAAACAAGTCAATGACTTGAGGAACAACTTTCTTTTAATTTCGTGGTTACAGTTGCCATCTATAGTGATCTTTGAAGCTGAGAATACAAAATCCGACACAGCTTCCATTTCTTCTCCCTCTGTTTGCCAGGGGGTGATGGGACCAATTGCCAAGATCTTAGTTTTTTGATGTTAAGTTCAAGCCAGCTTTTACACTCTCCTCTTTCACCATCATCAAGAGGCTTCTTAATTCCTCTTTACTTTCTGCCATCAGAGTGGTATGATCTGCATGTCTGAGATTGTTGATATTTCTTCTGATTACCTTAATCCTGGAATATGACTTTGGAACCCTTAACATCTCTTGAGCTTCACTTTCTTCATCTGTAAAATGGATATAACATCTGTAGTACCAGACTCACAGGCACAAATGAGAGCATATCTATAAAGCCTTTTGCAAACCTTGGAGTACTATATAATTATCAATTATAAATGCATTATAAATGCTACTAAGGGCAGCTAAGGTGGTGCAGTAGATAGAGAGCTTGGCCTGTAAGTCAGGAAGTTCAGACACTTACTAGCTGTGTGACCCTGTGCAAGTCACTTAACTATGCCTCAGTTTCCTCATCTGTAAAATGAGCTGGAGAAGGAAATGGCAAACCACTCCAGTATCTTTGCCAAGACACTTACTAGCTGTGTGACCCTGTGCAAGTCACTTAACTATGCCTCAGTTTCCTCATCTGTAAAATGAGCTGGAGAAGGAAATCGCAAACCACTCCAGTATCTTTGCCAAGAAACCCCAAATGGGGTCACAGAAATTTAGACATGACTGAAACAACTCAACAACAATAAACAGATGCTACTCATCAATGAAATACAAATTCACTGATAAGGGTCAATTGAATTCATATTAGCTTGTTGTCATCATGTGTTTTTAGTCTCAAGAATGATAGGACAACTACTATCTTGTGAAAGATTGTACACCACTGGTATAGGTCATTGTGGTCAATTCTGTATAATTATAATGTCTCCTCTTTAAATATATCTTTTCTTTGTGACTGAATTATCTCTGTTTTTCCCACGTGTAATTATTTTATTGATTGAGATCCTTTAGAGTTGAGGGGATGGTCTGTGGGTCAGGAAATGTGTGTTTCTTCTCCCTGAACCCTGATTTGTAGCAGTATGAAATTTGGCAAGAAGCGTGTCTTTAATGAGTGTTCCTCTCAGAGTCATTGGCTAAGTCACACAAAGTGCTGTTGTGCCATACTACCAGATGATAAAGGGCATCTCTTACAAAAAAGACAAATGGAACTCCATGCCAGGTAAAAGCGATTACTACGTCCTTGCCTCCGGAACGTCTGTTACAAAGCTGAGTGCAGCCTGACAGAAAATCTTTCCTGGGGAAAATTCTGTGGCTGTTCTTGAGCTAATTAGCAGGAAAATATATGAATAGTTATGTCTAAGACGTGTTCTTTTAAGAACCTAAATGACTACTTGTACTAAATAGTTATAAAACAAACTTCCTTCTCAGCTAATTTGTAATAGGACTCTGGGGTGCCGGCCTAATCCTTCTCTTTTGTACACGTTTGTCTAAGACCTCTATTGTAGTGTTTAAAATGAATAGCTATCATATTAAGGCAATCCGTATACAAACATAGGTTATTCTACACTGATTTTTTTCCTCTAGGAGGAAATCCTTCACCCTTCTTTGTATCTCATATGAGCCATGGCGATTTTATATGCTAGTGGCAGTAATTCCCCACCCCACCACACCCCACTTTTACACACATTCACATTTACAAAATATTGTCCACTGTTATTAAAGTGGGTGGCTCTGGTTGATTTGGTACTTTTTAATTTTTGGTAAATTGTTAGGCAATATTTGGAGCTATCGTGAATTATGTAGAAGTTTTATAAACCAAATTAGCATTTTTTCAGCTGGACAGCCCCCTTAATGGTTACTAACCTTACTTTGGTTTCTTGTCCCATGCATTTCCTTTCCAGAAAGCAGGTTTCAATGTTGCTCTAAAGTAGGGGTTCTTAACCTGTAACTCATGAACTTAAAAAAAATGGGAGCTGTGTTTCTATTTAAATTGGTTTCCATGGTATCCTATGTATTTTATTTTATGCATTTATAAATATTCTTTGAAGGGGTCCGTGATACAAAAAGGGTAAGAACCCCTGATCTGAAGCAAAATGTTAACTTGCCATTGCTTTAAATTCTAGGCTTCACCTTTTCTGCCCTGATTTTTTCCCCAGGAGCTCTAGTGTTACTTTAATAATTCTACTCACTGAAAATTTTGGAGAAGCAGAACCTGACAGTTTCATTAGGGAACTGGTGATCAGAAATTTACAATTACTAAGTGCTTGCAAGTAATATGTTCATAAAGCAATCTGTGAATTCGAAAAAAAATTTCAATGGAACTTGGGATTTTATTGGTATAGAGAGCTGTCAGTTAGGATTTTCTTTTCCATTGTAGAACTGCACGTGCTGGGGCAGCTAGGTGGCCCAGTCAGTAGAGCTCTGGCCCTGGAGTCAGGAGGACCTGAGTTCAAATGTGGCCTCAGACACTTGACACACTTGCTGGCTGTGTGACCTTGGGCAAGTCACTTAACCCCAATTGCCCTGCTCTCCCCACAACATACATACATACATACATACATACATACATACATACATACATACATACATACAGAGAGCTGCACCTGCTCTGAAAGTCACAACCAGCCTTAGAAAGTTGCCTGGGGAAGGGAGATAAGTCACTTGACCAGGTCATCTCAATTCTGAGGCCAGCTCTTTATCCTCTAAGCAAACTTCCTTCTTGTAAACCTTATTTAATCCTTACACCAGTGCTTGAGGTAGCCCGATTAGAAAGCCGAATAGCCTTAATTTATATAAGGGTACACGCTGATCATCAATTTCAAATCATCTCATTTGCACATTGGATAAGTTTGTGTTTGCATAGGACCCTTAAAATTGTTGGGGTTTTTTTTTAAATGTGCCTGGGTGAAAGAAGTCATGGACAGAGCAATTGACCTGGGGTAGTAACATAACAAAATATGGGAGCACAGGAGAGACACTGACAAAGGATAGATGGAATTCATGTGTCCAGTAGAGGAAAACATGCCCCCACTCCAAAAGAACCTAGAAGATTAGATGAGTTCCTAAATTTATTTTATTCTGTTTGGATCAGTCTCAACTTTCCTTCTATAGTTTTTTCCCCGATTTCACAGTAACTGTGGAAAGGTTTGGAAGGGAGTTGAGCACTGTTATTAGAAATTGCAAAAAAACTAAAAGACAACCTGCTATAATGGCTGTCCCACAAAACTTCAAGTCAAGAGGATCTGGGTTCAAGTCCTTCAGACACTTGCTAGCTGTGTGACCCAGGGAAAATTACTTAACCTCTCTGTGCCTCATTTTCCTCATCTATGAAATAAGCCAGTTGGATTCAATGGCCTTCAAAGTCCCTTCAAGATTCTAGTCTTATTTCTATGTACTTTAGATCGGACAAAACATCGTTTCGATTATTTGCTTACAAAACACTTTGTTAGAAAAGAGTTCCCATCTATGGTGACTCGATTATCATTAGGGATAGTTTATGTAAACTCACTGTACCATCAGAAGAGCCATCTCATCTGGCTCTTACACCATTTGCCAGGTTTGTGATGGCTGCAACACATTACCCTTTGTACTTCCTTGGCACAACCCAGTAAAAACCGTTCTACTTGTCTCAGCTGTTTTTTATTCAGAGCTCCTTTCCAGTGTTTTGTCTAGTCTTGGTTTGCTCTCTGTAGTCAGGTCTTTGAGAGGTCCCACTATTGAGATGCTTTATCCTGAGCATGACACAAAGAAGGAGAAAGGTCAGTTGCTATCAAAAGTCAAGCCTGGTTAAAAGGTCAGAGGAGAGGCCTCCAAAATAAAATACCCGAAACCTGTTTTTATTTTTTCCTTTAGTCCATAAAAGAAATTCCAAGGGATCTAAGTTCCTTTCCTTCCCTTCAACCTGCTACTGGGTTCTTTGTTACTTCTATGAAACTATCTGGTTGATTTGCTCTTAACTCAGAGATAGAGAAAAACATTAGAATCTGATACACTGAAAGTCATCACTGCATAGATTCCAATTTGCTGTGATGCCCGATACAGTGCAAAAAAAGCATTGATGTATTCAGGGGACGTGGGTACCCATTCTGGCTTTCCAGGTTTCTACCTACGTGTTCTTGGGAAAGTTGCTTAACCCCTCCCGGATTTAGTTTCCTCATTTGTAAAATAAAAGGTTTGGCCAGATGGCTCCTTAGGTTCCTGCCAGCTCTAGAACCATAATATTATTTTCTGCACATAGAGAATGAATCATACTTCTTTGCCCTTCTCTCTGGAATCAAAGGGCCTGGGCCCAAAGCCTACCTCTGACAGTGACTAGTTGTGTGATGTTGGCCAGGGCCTCACTTTTCTCATCTATAAAATGAGAGGGTTAGACTAGATGGCCTCTGAGGTCCCTGCTGGCTGTAAATCTATAATCCTGTGACTAAATGGCCTCTGAGGTCCCTGCCAGCTCTAGGCCTATGATTCTATGAGTCATCTGACTAAAGAAGTAATAATTGAAGCCTTGGGAGTTAATGAGATCACCACAAGATAGTATGTAGATAGAGGAGAGTGCCAAGGACAGAATCTTGGCCTACAATTACACTTAAAGGCTAAGAAGAACTGGCAAAATATAGACAGACAAGGATAGGTCAGAGAGGTAGGATGAGAACCATGAGAGTCCGCCACTGAATTTAATGGTAAGTTCATTAGTGGCCTTGGAAAGAGTTGTTTCATATTATTTTTAAATTATTATTATTGATATAAATTATGTTAATTTTCCTTATGTTAAACCATCCCTACATTTCTGGTATAAATCCCACTTGGTCAATGATGTATAATCTTTGTTGTAATCTTTTGGCTAGTATTTTATTCAGGATTTTTGCATCGATATTGATTAATGAAATTGGTCTACAATCTTTTTTCCCTGTTTTCACTCTTCCAGGTTTAGGTATCAGTATCATATTTGTTATATAAAAGGAGTTTGGTAGGTGGTAGCCATCTCTAGGGGAAGGAGAAAAAAAGAGAAGAAAGGAATTTACTTGATAACTTTATTATATATGTAAAAGGAATAGCAAGTTATACATAATAAATTTGCAGTTTCATGTGCAATCATCTTTTTTTAATTATTATACTATGGTATGGAAATGTTTGTTTTATTCCATAAATTAAAAATAAAATAAATTTCTTTTAAGAAAGAGCTGTTTCAGTAGTAGGGATAGATGCTAAATTGTAAGTGATTGAGAAATGGGTGGTGAGATAGTTAAGGCAGCAAATGTAGACTACTTTCTAGGAGTGAATAAAAGGGGAGAGAAGATGGATAATAACCTGAACAAGTGGGAGGGTCAAGAGAAGTTTGTCTCTATCTTTCAAGTTTTCGGGTTTTTCTTTTTATTTTGCTTTTTACTATTGAGTTTGACTTTATTTCTGGAGGAGAAAATGCAGCAACAATGACTTACAGGTAGAATCACAGATAAACTTGTCATTTTTCTTTTATTTTTACATTCTCAGTGTCTAGGTAACTACGGTCCTGAGGCTGACTGAGGCTGCCTAAATTTCAAAAGATCCAGGTTAAAATCTAAGAAGGCATAAGTGTTATAGTTATGATGTGGGGGGTTCTTGTAGGTAGAATTAGCAAATGGCTTGGCCCTTTCAGTCCTTCCTATTTTAGGCTCCTCTTGCTTTTCCTTTTCACTGCCTTCCGATTTAGTGGAAAGAAAAGTTGTTGAACCCATAGTCCCCGTACTTTTAGCAGTATGGTCTTCAGCACCACCCCTTGGCCCAATTGCAGAACAGAGGAAAAGGCCATGGTATTAGAGTGTGAAGAGAGGTCAGGAGGAGATACCCGGCAGGGCCGGCACCTCCAGAGTGATTTTTGTCTCTTTAAACTGAGACTAGCACCTGTTTTTAAGCTGGGGAATGGAGCCTTTAAAGAGGGCAATATGGAAGATTCATAAGAGAGTTAGTGATTGATGGTGAAAGATCACAGAGAAGAGTAGAGAGGAGGAGAATGTCCTCTCTTCTCACTTGTCCTCTTAGAATCTCTTAGCTTCCTTCAAGGCTCAACTCACAGGTTATCATCTAGACCTCACCCTGTGGTGTCATTGGTCCTCTTCAAAAACAAAGAACAAATAACAATAATGTTCGTCCTCTTGATGAGACCTTTCTTTGTTCTGTCCTCTTTCCAGCTGCTAGATCTCCCTTCCCTGCCCTTGTATTTATTGGCTCTAAACCTAGATTCGTACATGGCCCTGCGTGATAGACTGTAAGCTCTCTGAGGGTAGAGATTGTTTCCCTTTTGCATCTGTATCTCCAAGACCTAGCGGAGTGCTTGACGTGTGATGGACGCTAAATAAGGGCTTGGGAGTTTTTTTGGACGATGGATTGATAGGATCCAGGGTACCCATGGGGGCAATTAACTTGAAGAAGAGTTGACTCTTCCTCTGAGACTAGAGGGAAGGACAGTGGGAGATTTAGCAGGGGGTAGCTTGATTTGGGTGGCCTCCTGTCTCAGTAAAGTCAAAGGCAAGAGTAAGAGCATGGAGGTTGAACTTAGGGCACTTGAGAAATAATTTGAAATCATAGGTGTAAGGAATTTGGTGTAAAGGCAATAGAAAATGAATACATTTATATATATAAAGAACAGTATGTAGCAATGTCTCAGTTGAGATTAGATAGCATGAATTTGTATGCTATACCTATCTTGGGTTCAAATCTTGGCTCTTACTGCTTACTGGGGCAGTTAGCTAGTGCAGCAGATAGAGCACTGGGCCTGGAAGTCAGGAAGACCTAAGTTCAAATAATGCCTCAGATGCTTAATAGCTATGTGACCTGGGGCAAGACAGTTTCCATTTGCCTCAGTTTACTTATCTGTAAAATAGGGATGATAATAATAGCACCTACCTCCCAGGATCGTTGAGAATATCAACTAAGATGATAATTTTAAAAGACTTAGCAGAGTGCCTGGCACATAATAAGCAGTAAAAGTGTTATATATTATTACTATTGTTACTTCCTGTGTTGCCTTGGGCAGCAGCTAACCTTTCTGGTCCTCAGTTTTCTCATATGTAAAATGAATGGGTTTGGGCTAAATAACCTCTAAGGTCCCTTCTAGCTCCAAATCTATTCCCTAGGGAATAAAGGAATAAGGTGGAGCTAGAGAGCAGGGAAGTCTATCTATGTTCACTGCTCTTTCTCCCTTTTCTCTGGGTTATTTCTGTTTCCTCTGCAGAGAAATTTAGCAGAGAAGCAATTCAGTTCCCACCTAGCCCAGGGTGCTTCCCCATCAGAGCTGGGAGAAATAACAATTTGGAGCTGATGAGGATTTGGCTTTGAAGTCAGAGAGGGAGGGAGAAATGAATTCATCAACATGAAACAAAACCCTGATTTTTAAGCTTCTTATTCCATCCCAACAGGGCAGCTTGGTGGAGATAATCACCCCAGCCTTTGTTTATTGTTATGCTATATTCCAGGGGAATGGTGTCTCTTTCATGTTCCTGTGGTGACCCTCTTTCCTTGGAAGTGAGAGCCTCTTTCATTTTAGGTTAAGGGAACAAAAGCAGGGGTTTGGGGGACATAAGAGATGAAGTAGGGTCATGTGGAGATGGCACAAATGGGAAGGCACTTCTTTACATTATGACTGTAACTAAACACTTATATAGTTATTTAAAAGAAATCTAAACTGTGCTCTGTACCTAGAAGGCTGTAATTTGCTCCTTCCTCCATCTCTGTGTCTCTGGTGTCCTTCGAGTCTCAGGTCAGATGCTGCCTTCTACAGGAAACCTTTCTTTATGTCTTGATTGTTTGATGACCTTCCCCTCCTTGAATTATCTTAGGGTCATAGTCTTAGAGGCGATAGAGTACACTGGGCCTGGAGTCAGGAGGAATCATCTTCTTGAGTTAAAATCTGGCTTCAGACACATACAAGCTGTGTGACCCCGGGCGAGTTGCTTAACCTTGTTTGCCTCAGTTTCCTTATCTGTCAAATGAGCTGGAGAAGGAAATGGCAAACCATTCTGGCCTTAGACACTTAGTAGCTGCGTGATCCTGGGCAAGTCACTTAACCTTGTTTGCTTCAGTTTCCTCATCTGTCAAATGAGCTTGAGAAGGAAGTAGCAAACCACTCCAATATCTTTGCCAAGAAAACCCCAAATGGGATCACCAAGAGTCAGACGTGACTGAAAAATGGCTGAACAACCAGGGGAGTCCAACTCCCCTCATTTTACAGTCAAGGCAACTGAAACTGAGAGAATTTAAATGACTTGCCCAGAGACACAGAGTCAGTGGCAGGTACTGAGGCAGGATTTGAATTCAGGTCCAACATTGTTCGTTGCACTGTCCTGCCTGAACACTACATATTATTTGGCTTCTTTTTTAAAAATATTTTTTAATATTTTTTTCATATTTTTTATTTGTTTTTATTATTTTGCTTCTGGAATGAATCACAATACTTCATATTATTGTAGCAATGTGACATCTGACTCATTGTTGGAGGTGCCACATTAGGAAACAGATTCATGGAGTACTTCAGCGTGTTTGCTTTTGCCTGATCCTTCCATCGGGCGCTGCCTCCTCCCCCAAATTACCTTGTATTTACTTTTTATTTTTTTTATTTCATTGTAAACATACATATTATATTCCCTGATTAGAACGTAAAGCCCTTGGAGACGGGGGCTATTTCATTTTTATCTCTGTATCACCAGAATTAGAAGGATGCCTGGTGTGCGGTGGACACTTAATCAATAATTGCTTGTTGGTTTTCAGTGCCTCCACTCAATATCTCCAGTCTTGAGGAAAATAAGTACTTCATTGATATAATCACAGAGTAAGGGCAAGGACCAGAACCGTGATTCTGCTGATGTAAGGAAGTTCTGGATGAGGAAATCCCTCTGCCAGTGCTGGTTGGTACCTCTGCAGCTTGGGTCTTAAAGAGTTTTTTGCAGGGCTGTGTGACTTAGCCCAGGTTCTGTAACTGGCATATATTAGAGCAGAGATTTGAACCCAGACCAGCTTTCAATATACAAATTCTTCTAGATTATCAAATTTACTTTGTTATTTTGGTTGCTTTTGTATATTGTTGCCATTTTCCTTCACTTTTATTTCTGTGACTTTCTACCAATAATTACTCTTACTCTCATGTTACTTCTCATTCCCTTTCCACCTAACGACTGCCCATCCCTCAAGAGATACCCCTGTGCAGACTTCCCTTACCTGCTTCTTTCCCTCAGTATCTTATATGGAGTAGAAGATTCATTTGGAGGAGCAATTAGAAGGGGGATAAATATGGAGGAACTTTAAATATCTAGCTGAACACTTTGGACTTTACCCTGTAGGGGATAAAGATCCACTAAGAGGTTTTTCCCCCAACATTGGAGTGGTGTGATGAAAGAAAATTTTAGGACATTGAATCCAGTGGCAGTGTAGAAGATGGTGGGCCCCAATTTCCTTGTCTTCCCCCTTCCAAAAAAAAAAAAGGTGATGGTGGGAATGAGAGGAGCAGGGACACTTGTTAGGAAGCTATCCAGGCATGGATAATTGAGGACCACCAATGTAATACATATCAGGAGGATGATAATGGTAATGGAAAAGAAAAGACAAGTATGAGATAAATTACAAAGGAAGACTCCATAGCTCTTGGGGAGAGAGGGAGATGGGTGACTCAGTAATTATGCCTAGAATTCAAGCCTGGATGACTGGAAGAATGATGGCATCACTGTCAGAAATAAGGAAATTGGGAGGTTCTCTGCTTAGATCCCCAGATTTAATCTTGACATCATGTTGCCAGGGCCCAGGTCATCACGCCACTTCCTAGACATCCTTCTCCTTTTCCAACAAACCTTTAGGTGTTGTATTCCCCAATTCCAGGCAGTTTTGCTATAACACGACATATAGATGTTTACATTCCCAAATAGCATGGCACTATGCAAAACTGGGCAATAATAACCATATTGCTTATGACGGAATGAGGTTAATGGCACAACACTCAAAAACTTCATCAGGAACATAAAAAAAATGGAGATAAGAACTTTTTAAAAGGTAGCACAGTTTTGCACTTGTTAAATGGTTAAGAAATACATAAATACTACAATAAATAGTGGCCTTGGGTTTCTGCTCTGCCTTTAGCTGTGGCTGCCCAACAAGTTGGAGAGGTTGAAACTCTGGGCCTGAGCTAGAGGGAGAGTGCCTTGGACCAGCCCTTCTTTGCTCACAACTTCTGTTCCACCAAAAGTTATACAATAAATATGGCACTTTACTTTGACAAACCCCAATTTGCTTGTGGAAGGGAGCATTGGAAGGGTTATAGCTTCTGAGTTATTGTGAAATTGGGGCAGTTTTCTGAGTTTTCTCCCTGTTTCTCTCTGAAGAAATTGCAGAGGCAAACTGGAAATTCACATTATCTTCAAAATGGTCCCTAACAGATCTGTTGTGTTGGACCCTGCATTTTCAAAACATGAGTGAGTTATAGCAGAATTGACAGGATAATGTAAGTTCCCTGAGAGCAGGGATTGTCCTGTTTGTCTTTGTATCTCATATCCCTCATGCTTAACACAGTGCCTGGCACATAGCAAGAACTTAATACATGCTCTATCTGTCTGTTGGTCTTATCAATATGACTTACATATACCCTTTCTTAAGTAAGAAAAAAAATCAATTCTTCAATGAACCAGCTTAGTATTGACCATTATCGCAAGTAATTTTAAAGAGTTTTTGGTTAAGGAAATAAATGCCCAAGATGTAATTCAACATCTTTTTGCCCAATTCTTAAGTTAGTGGAGGGAGGCAGCATGACACGGTGGAAAGACCACTACACTAAACTAAAAGTAGCGATACCCAAGTTTGAATTCTGGTGCCGACACCGTGTGTGTGACTGTGGGCCAGATGGCAGTAAAGTGAGGATATTGGACCAGATAAACGCTAAGGTACTTTGTGGCTGTAGCTCTGTGATCCAATGTTCTGAATATTTATCCTTAATCATTTGGTTCTGTCGGCATCTGAACACCTATGGGCTATTTACCTGGTAGTGGGCACGCTACAACTTTTCTTTCTCATCCATGTCTATGAACAATCTGAACTGTAGATCATTAAAAGAAATATCATGCCACATGTGCTATGTGGCACAGTGGATAGAGTCCCGGGCCTGGAGTCAGGAAGACTCATCTTCCAGAATTCAAATCTAGCCTCAGACACTTAATAGCTGTGTCATCCTAGGCAAGCCACTTCACCCTGTTTGCCTCAGTTTCCTCCTCTGTAAAATGAGCTGGAAATGGCAAACCACTCCAGTATCTTTACCAAGAAAACCCCAAATGAGGTCACAGAGTCAGACATGACTGAACATGACCCAACAACAAGGGAAATAAAAATACCTTAGCTGGCCTTTCTGGCAGTTCAATCAACTAATACAGTCTATGCCCCTTTTCTCTGGTTCCTCTCTTTACTGACCACCTACCTCCTCTGCTCTACACAGAAGACAGGAAGGGAAAGGGATGCCAAATGTCACTGAAAGTATTGTACCACCATGTTGTTACATTATGACCAAGGCATAAAACCCTGTTATGATGTTGTCTGGTCCATTGTTTTGATGCATGTCGGGTGGTTAGTGATGATACAAAGTGGCATTTAAGTTTGGGGCATTAAGGAAGTCCTCCCAGCGTTAGCCTGCTTACTTAGGATTTGTGCATAGACATCATTCCTATGAAACTAGGCGCCCTTGCCGGTGTTGTTCCTTCTCATCTGTTTTCAAGGAACCAGTTAGGGGAAGCATCCCATATCAGTTAGCCAGTAATTGATACAATGAAAGTGTTAGTGTGAGTCATTATGAAGACAGCAGACATTCTGGGACGGGAGCTAAAATCCCAGACTGTGATGAGGCTCATAGCCTCATAGATTTAGAGCTGGAAGGGACCCCAGGGGCCATCCAAGCTAACCCCCTCATTTTACAGATAAGGGAATTGAGGCTTGGGAAGGTAAAAGGCTTGCAGAAGAGCTTGTAATGCAAGCCCTTAATTCCCATTCATCAGTCATTAAGTATTTAGTGAGTTCCTACTTCTCCTTTTGCACAGTGCTATTCCTGTGCCCTAGAAGACGAAGGAAAGACATGGCCTCTGCTTTTAGGGAGCTTATTATCTAGACATGTGAATATGCAGAGTTGAGAAAACAATAGGAGAGAGTATTTTATCAAACGTTGACTAGCTTGGTACAGATTCTAAAGGCAATAGAAATAGAAAGGAGAGCTTGGTAGGGGTTAGAGTAACTGGGAATGTTTTCATGGAGTGTGTGCTTAATAAATGCTCTGACTGAACTTGGAGGAGTTGTCGAATTGGAGCTGGGCCTTGAACATTGCTGGATTTGGTTGGGCAGAGACAATAATGAGGATAAGGCAGTGGAGAGAATGTTGGTCCTGGATTCAAGAAAACCTGAGTTCACATCCTGCCTCTGACACTTAACTAGTTCTGCGATTCTGAGGAAGTCACTTAACCTTTCTGTGACTCAATTTCCCCACCTCTAAAATGGATAATAAGAGCACCTACCTCATGGGGCTCTTGTGAGAGTCAAATGAGATAATATATGTAAAGTATTTTGCAGATCTTAAAGCAGTATATAAATGTAATTTTGACAGTGATAATTATTTTAAGAAGGTATAGTCTGGTAGAATCACAGCTTGTACAAAGAGGTCTGGAGGTAGAAATAATTATACTGTATAGAAGGAACAGTGAATGAGATCACAAGATAATAAATGCGAAGACAGTAGAGACCAAAGGGCATAAGTAGCTCCAACATTATAGTACCTGCAGGTGAAAAAATTGAGGAGAGCAAACTTGCCTTTACAATATGAAGTCTTTCAGTACCATCCTGACCCTGCACAGGTCATATTTGCCCACCAACAATTCCCATTGAGTTCTGTAGGTTTTGAATATGAGTATATAAAGGTTGAACATTTAACAGGGTTTTTTTTTCTCTTTCAAAAAAAGGCATGATTATGCATACAGATTTTCAGACAATACTTCACAAGTATATAGGATTGTCTTATTCTATAGATTAAAATAAAAGTTGCCTTTTTCTAGTAAGATTAAACTTGTTTTCAATTAATTCTCTTTCCCTAAGAGATAATTAATCTGCTTGGGTTTATTTGCCAAGTCTGTGCATTTTCTCCTGGATCATTATATTTTCCACTCCTTTTAATTTAAAGTTTAGCCCATATTCAGAACATCAATAATTTTTCACTTCAAAAAATTCTGACTGTTGTCTTTGCCTGTCGATGGGAAGCATCTGATTCTTTTTTTAATGGTATTAAAAGTAACAACCAACCTCTTTCTTCATAGTTGATGCATCTAAATTAATTGAACCAAGTACCTTATAAAATTAAGCATAAATTCGAGTTCCATCATTTAAATTGTCCTTTGAATATCTTCAATGAGGTGTCTTTCATTTAACAAATGCTGTAGAACCAGCTGCAGAAGTTTAATGAGTTAACTATCAACTCTGTAATGTCTCCCTCCTCCAGTCTCTGGAAAACATTAATACGCTTAAATACGCTTGAAAAAAAATATTATCTAGTACTTTGTCCTATACTTTGCTGAGTTGGAGACATTCAAATAGTATGTCTGAGGGCAAGAATAACAGTGCAGAGTGTAACCTTGTGATTGTTGCTAAGTTCCCAAGAATGTAAGTTTGTCATGACTTATACTGAAAAATGTAGTTTGAGAGGAAAGGTCTTTTCTTTTAATCTCGTTTAAACCTGTGCATGTGGAAAAGGCAGAAGTTTCTGTCCTGTTTATAGCTCTGCCATCTGGCTACTGGATGTTTGGGTTTTACCTAGAAAAGCTTCTCTTTTTTATACTGTTAAATTAAAAGTAGATGTTTACACCTGGCAATTTTGAGGGTCAGGAGGAATTTGCAGCTTGGAATGTGAATCTTCTCCTGGGGCTAGAAAAAAAATAGATGAAAGAATGATTACCCAGTAGTTTTTGCAGAAATTCTGACACTTCAGTAGAATGAGACCTTCTGTTTTATCTAAGGTAGATTTAGCTTTTGTGTTTTTAGAGTAAATATGATTATAAGAGGGCAAGGGGGTCTTATAAATTATTTTCATATCTCATAGGCTTACAGAGCTAGAAGTGGAAGGGATGGTCTCAGAGACCATCAGTTCAACCCCCTGATTTTGTAGGCGAGAGGGCCTAGAGGTTAAGTGACTTGCCCAAGGTCACACAGGTAATAAGCATTAGAGGAGTCTTTTGAACCCAGACCCTCGGACTTCAGAATCCATACTCTTTCTACTGTGCTACATGTTCTGCATTTAAAGGGGCAGCTTGAAGACTAAGCTAGCCCAGAAATCAGGAAAAATCCGGGTTCAAATCTCATCTCTGATACATCCTGGCTATGAGTAGGGGAAGTCAGTTAACTCCTTCACTATTCTAGGCAACACTCTAAAACTCTTAAGTTACATAGAAGGTGGTGATCCCAATTGGCAAAGGGAAATTTCTTCATAAGAAGTTCTCCATACCAATGAAATCACTGGTTCTCTACTTATCTCTATAGTAGGATTAGCACATCAAACAATCCAAGAAAAGGACCTTCCCAAAAAAAGTTTGTTTGGCCCCTTTTCTGGCTTTCAGCGTCATTTGAGGAGTTTTCTGTGCCTACATGCATTTTCCGAAGTATTGTGTATTCTCGCTGCTTTTATTCAGAGACTTGCTAAATCCTGAGGTGCAGAGGGAAGAAATGGAGCCAACAATGTTGGACAGAAGCTCCCACCCTTGCAGCTACAAAGATTTTCAGTTCTGCTGGATGTCATTTTTAAAGCATTCCCAGAGCAGCATGCAATGGTATCTTTCTTTTCTGCCCCCACGCAAGGCACCAGTCTCTTGGGAAGTGACACCAGGCTGCCTCCTTCTTTGGGTGCCTGTGGAAAGATAGGGCCAGTTCAGTGTACACAGGAATTAGGAGGCTAGTTTCAGCAGCTGTGGAAAAAAAAAATAAGAGCATTTCTTTTTTTATCCTATTGTTTCTGCAATACCCTGTCTTTATACTTTCTTGCTTCTGGCATCTAGCCACATGTTGCCAGCAGGGAAGCAAAGAACTTTAACAAGTAAAGTCATTATAGGTATTTTACAGTGTTACAATCTGTTCACCAAGCATTTCTTAAGTGCCTGCTATGTGACTAGAGCTGTCATGCTGTGCTAGGTGTTAGGATACAAAGACAAAAATGAAATTGCCACTGTCTTCAAAGAGCTTACATTCTGTTGGGGAGAAATAGTCTATGTACGTATGTTTGCATACAAGCATGCCTGTGTCTGTATGTACAGTCAGTTCTGCTATAACATATTTTGAAATGTGAATTTCTTCCAACATGATTGATAGATTAGGGAATTTTGAGTAGAACTCAAATTTTGAGCTTGCTTCTGTTCAGTTTCTTCAGAGAGAAACAAGAGAATCGGAAAACTGCATCACTTCACAATAATCCACAAGCTGCAATCCTCCTGATGCCTCTTTCTACCAGTAAACTCCAGGTCTCTGTCGAGGCAAAGTGTCTTGTTTATTGTATATCTTATGATGCAGTAGTGTATTGTATGTTGTATTAGTGTATTATATATAGTGTTATATATTGTACATTGCATTCACGTATTGTATTTAATATTGTGTTTTGAATCTCCTGATGCTGTGGGTAGAGGAGAACTAGTCTAAACTACCACTAACATCACCACCATTACACCTTCTGCCACACCCTTCAGAGTTTTGACCCTGCCCAACTTATGGGAGACTTTACCAGCCCAGGCCATGGGAACTGGGGTATAGGTTGGGCAGCAGCCCAATGCTACGGAGGCCGCTATTATTTATTGTGATATTTATGTATTTCTTAACCATTTCACATCTATAAAATGGTGCTGCCATTTTTATTAGGTTCCTATCTGTGTGTGTGTGTGTGTGTGCGCACGCACGTGTGTGTGTCAGATAAAGTTTTTGAGCTTTTTGTCCCGCTTTATTTTCCCCATAAGCTCAGTCGGGTTTGTTTTTGGTGATTTTGCATAGCTCAATGCTTTTTGGGAATGTATATATTGAGTTACAGCAGAACCGATTGAACATACATATATTTATTCTTATATATGGGTGGCTCAGTAGATAGAGTGCTGAGCCTCAAGTCAGAAAGACTCGTCTTTATGATTTAAATCTGGCCTCAGACACTTAGTAGCTGTGTGACCCTGGGCAAGTCACTTAACCCTGTTTGCCTCAGTTTCCTCATCTGTCAAATGAGCTAGAGAAGGAAATGGTAAAAACCATTCCAGTATTTTTGCAAAGAAAACACCAAATGGGGTCATGAAGAGTAGGACACAACTGAAAAACAACCGAACAACCACACAAATGTATATTCTTTACTTTAGGGGTAATTTAGGTAGTTTAGGGGAAGGTAATGACAATTTTGAGGAAGAAATCAGCAAAGGCTTCTCGTACAAGGTAGAGTTCTAAAGGAAATCAGGGACTGTAAGTCAGAGATTAGGAGGGAGTGAATTCCAGGAATAGGAGGGATGGCCCTTGAAAAGGTTCACAAATGAAAGATACATTATATCTCTCTAATTTGATTTCCATCTTGAATGCCTCACATTTGAGACCTTTGGCTTAGAGTATCTGTTACTTTATTTTTTAATTTTTATTTTTTGGAGGCAATCAGGGTTAAGTGATTTGCCATGCTAATAAGTGTCTGAGGCAGTATTCGAACTCAGATCTTTCTGACTCTGAGGCTGGTGCTTTATCTACGGCAGTGCCGTCTAGCCTCCCCCGTTCTTTTATTTATGAAAAGTTTTTGAAGATGTTTGCTGAACTGAAGAAGGATATAAATATTCCTAGCTCTGCTGTTATTAAAAAATCATCCGAATCAGGATCACATATTTAAATGAAGGAATACAGTATTTATTAAATGCTTACTATGTGCAAAATATTGTGTTTAAAATTGAAAAATAAGGCAATCTCTGCTTTCGTGAAGCTTATTCTAATCAGGAGACAACACACATAGAAGGTTTCAGCTAGAAGCCAGATGAAAAAGTCCTGTGGTTCTTGGGATGCAGTGGCAATGGAGATAGTGATGGCCCTTTAAGGGCATTTCCACTGATAAGATCTTTTCAGTTTCTGATGTTGAACCATTTGACTTTATTTTCTGCCTATTGGTGACACTTGGTGAGCAGTTATTGCTGCGGAGAAAGAAGGGTCTCTTTTCCACAAAGATTCCTCTCTACAAGATGAGGGGCTATGGGGACTGGTCTGGAAGCAGGGCTGGGAATTTGGGGAACACTGCTATTCCCAAGGCTCTTGGACTCAGGGTCCTGGGCTGTCTCCATCAGGACTTGAGGGGAGATAGTAGTCAGTGTGGTGGTGTTGATTTCACTTGCCTAGTCCAGCCTGTCTCCTGCCTTGCTACTTCACCAAAGCTGGCCTGCCTAGGTAAGCATAAATCTTCTTAATAGAGCATGAAAGAATGGGAACAGATCTGATCATAACTTCTTTGGGAAAAGTTGCCTATCTACTAAATATTCATTTGGCCAAATTTCAAATACACATAGGCTAAATTCAATATGTATGTATAAAACCTTTTTTAAGCATTTGTTTTCCAGCAACCTAAACAAAAGTGCCAGGAATGCGAATGTCATAGGTCTCTTGTGTAACTTAAACTATGCCTTTGTCATCCTAGCTCAATGAGCAGCAAGGAGACTCAATTTCAGTTCAGCAATCTGAAAAAATAAAGCTATTTCAGCTCAAAGTCTTTTATTGTGTCTTGGTTCCTAGCTGTTTAAAACCACAAATACCCACCCATGGGGTAGTTGAGGAGAGATAATTTGGAATTACAAGTTTATTCCATTTTCCCCCCTACTACAACCTAAGTATCAGTAGGCCTGAGTTCTAGGTTAACAAGACGTAGAAGATATTTGAGGCCTATAGTCAAGGGCCCTGGGATCTTAGGATCAGAGATTTAGATCTGGAAGTAACTTTAGAGGCCTCCCTCTCATAATATTTATGAGAAAACTATTACAGATGAGAAACTGAGGCACCTAGAGGTTAAGTAAGTTGCCCTAGGTCACACAGATCATAAAAGGCAGAATTTGAACCTAGGTTCCATCACTCCAAAGCTGGGGCTCCTTCTGTTTTAGCACATTGCCTCTCTGAGTTCAAATCCTGGTTCTAAAACTTACTAGCTATGAGACCCTGGACTGGTCACATTACCTGAGTCTTTCTTTATGTATTAAATGGAGATGATAATAACTGCCTCAAAGGGTTGTAAAAAAAGTTCCTTCTTTCCCTTAAAACACAACGTTAATATGAGATATTATTGTTTGGACCAGTCTGGGCTCTGTTTAAATCAATAGCAAAAAAAAAAAAACCTTCCTGAATAAGTTATGATTGGATTCGTTTTTTGCTGTCTCATGTCTAGACGCACTCAGTAGCAAAGCACTGTTCAGTTTTTCATACTTTACTGAGCCCTAGCGATAGAAAGTGGCATCTGTGGCAGAATCTGGCTCCTGTGACTTGACTTGACTATAAATTGCTTCGAGTCTTATTTTTAAAATCAATGTGTTGATGCCATGTTGGCATTCTTTTACCAGTGAACTCATTTCTATAACTCTTGGCTGAACATTCTTCTCCATTAAAGTGTCATAAATTCTTTATTTCTGAATTATGATGGGACAGAGAAATTAGAACATGCACTCCAAGTGAGACTGGGGGGCCCCAGGGAAGGGGAGGGGTGGGGATGCATTGTCTAGGCCTTGAGAAAGTCTTTCAGAAAATGTCAGCGTGTTCCTCCCAGCTTCCAGGCTGTTCTTTTATAGTCACCAAATAATATATTTTTGCTGCTCACTTAAGCAGAGTACCTACAAATACGTGGCCAGGGTAGATCTGAATTGAATTGTTTCAATCAGGAGGCTGAGGGAAAAGCTGTGAGTGCCTTCATCCTGTGGTTGTATTGAATTCTGTTTTCTCACCAAGTAATCATGGGTAATGAGGTGTTAAATGAAGAATGGCTTGTTGCTATGAATGAGAACTCAGCGAGAACTTGTACCATTTCTGAATGGGAGGGAATCTGGGCTCGTGGTAGCAAGGTAAATGTAATGCCTGAGATTCTCTCTGTTCTCTTCAATTTTCCATGGGCTCTGTTTAATGGCTCAGGTTCCTGACTTAAACTACAAGCTGGAATAGGGGCTTTGCTGCTTTCCTGTGGTGGTCTAGTAAAATTAAGATCTTCAGAGGGACAAGATAGCCTTGGATTTCACCTTTCTTCCTTGCCAAAGTGACCTCCAAAATACTGACATATTTGATCCCTTCTCTCTTTATTCTTTCCCTTCCATTTCTCCTTCCATTCTTCTGGTTCCTTTTTCTTTCCCTCTCATCCTCTTTCTGGGAACCACGGTTCTACCACCACATAAATCCACAGTTTTACCCTTGTGGATTTGGAATAGTCTGGCTGATCCAGAAGATGGAAAAATCAGGTGAATTTTGTAAATTCAGTCAGTTTTTATCTTTCTTTCCTATCCCCAACCATTACATTATATTATTTTTACAAGTTGTTTCTCATAGAGTGGTTGTTCCATCCATTAGCATACCCAAAGTGTTTCCATTCTTAGGCTGCCGACACCACTTTGTAACTGATTTCTTAGAGATCTTTTTGTCATCTTAGAAACTCCCCCTCCCCAAAGTTAAAGGGTCTGTTTATTCAAAAACAAACAACTTTTCATTGCAAAATGTTATTCAAAGCAACTCTCAGAATCTTCCGGGTCTCCAGCAAGCCAGGGCACTTTGCCCTTTGCCAATAGATAAATTGGAGCAGAGAGTGATTTTGCACTTAGCAACAGAGGATTAGACCTGAGGCTTCTGGGTTTCTAGAGTGTTTCTCTTGATGGTTACAGAGATTAGCTAGTGAAATGTGCAGGGAATCACTGCCCAAGGCAGGGAACAGACCATGAGACTCACTGTAGCATACAGGAGCTTCCACTGGGGAGATTTCTCTGTGAAGACACTATCTCCTTCTTAATGAATAAATGATGTTAGAATCCATGGCAAATCTTTTCACTCCTATAGATGGTAAGATCATATTCCAAGAAAAATAATGTGTTTACTTGAAAAAAATTATAGCCAATTGACTGTGAGGTTATCTCACACAGTTCATGAACTTCACATAAAA
>CM053627.1:109989500-110042967 GCA_028646595.1 Phalanger gymnotis
TCCCCCTTCTCTAATTTCTTGGCTTTCACAGAAATAGCCTTCCTTTTGGCAGGTATGGTATCTGTAGCTTCTTCTTCAGAGTCGTCCTCATCGCCATCATCATCTACCTCATCCTCTTTCTCTTCCTCCTCAGAGTCTTATTTGGCTGGAGCTGCTCCCATTTTTGTGACTTTGGGCGGTTCAAATTCTTCATCCTCCTCCTCTTCACTGTCTTCTTCAGATTCATTGCCCTCTTTCTCGGCATTCCTCCCATTTTTTTGCCTGTTTGGTTAGGGGTGGGGGAGCTGCTGCTTTAGCTGGAGTGTCTTCCTTCTTATCTGGTGTAATGACAGCTTTGGCTGGGATCACTGCCTTCTTGGCAGGGGTGGTGGCAATAATGACTCTTCTGGCTGGTGACACCTATCTACAAGTGTGGGTGGAAATGGAGGAGAAATATAGGATTATAATTGAGGGGATAATGGTGTCATGAAGGTTTTATAAGGATGGAGGAAACATGAGTTTGTCTGTAGTCAGCCAGAAAGGAACCAGTATTTGGATTAAAGAGAGAGTATGATTAAGGGATAATCTACTGGAGAAGACAGGAAGGGGTGGGATCGACAGCGCTGGTAAAGGGGTTGGCCTTGGCCAAGAGAGGGTCACTTCATTGTCGGTCAGTAAGCGTGTATTAAATACCTTTTATGTGCCAGGTAACATGCTAAATTCTGGAGATACAAAAAAGGCAAAAGATAGCCCTCAAGTAGCTTACAATCTAATAGGGGAAGACAGTAAGCAAACAAATATTTACAAACTATATACTGAATGATTGACTTTGGGGAGGTTTGAGGAGAGAAGAGAAGGTGTAGAATGCAATGAAATAGTGAATCAGTTAGGAAGTAGTTAAAACCTTGCAGAAGTGAGGGCGTAACTGAGGTAAGGTAACATCCATACAATAACTTGCTAAGTGGGAAAACAAATGTTTTCCTGAAGGAAACACCCCGCCCCTCATATTCTTTTCAGAAGACACATCTGTAGAGTCATTGAATAATTATTTGGGAAAGTAGGGTATTAACTTGAACAAAACTCTAAAATGGCAGTGTTTCTATAGTAAAGGACTAAACATGTCTCGTTTTTGTCTCCCTATCTTTGTAGCATCTGAAAACTCCCAAGTGCAAGATAAGAAGGCTCCTGCACCTGGCCACCCCACCTCTGCTGCTTTAGGACAAAATCGCAACATACCAAGAAACAAACCAGGTGAGCCAATCCAGAGATCGATGCCAAAATTCCACAGAGTAACCCACAGACCTAGGGATGGGGCAGGAAGATATAGTCTGGCCATGTTTGGTTAGGGGTGGGGGAGCTGCTGCTTTAGCTGGAGTGTCTTCCTTCTTATCTGGTGTAATGACAGCTTTGGCTGGGATCACTGCTTTCTTGCACACAGTCTGGCCATGTGGGTCCATGGAAATAAATGTAAATGTCTGCCTATGTGTTAAAAAAAATCAAGTTCCCAAAGACATGATGGGGAAGTTGCCATGGTTAGACCACCATTCACAAGAAAAAAAGATCCACAGTCTGCAAGCTCCCTAGGGATAAAAAGTATGAAATGGCAATCAAAAAAGCAATGCTAACTTTGGCTGCAGTGACAGCCAGCGTCCAAAATAGAGAAGGTTAAGACCTTGTTATAATCTGCCATGTCCAGTTCTGGACTCCACCATATTTTAGGAAGGACATTTATAACCTTGAGAGTGTCCATTGGATGGCAGTCAGGATTATGAGACCTTAGCACCATCTATGTGAGGATCATAGAATGTTTAGCCTACAGAAGAGAAAATTTGGGGAAACTTGATAGATGTCACCTAGTAATTGGGAGACTGTCATGGAAGAGGGATTAGATTTGTTCTGCTCATCACCTAGAAGCAGAACTAGGACTAATGAGTGGGAACTGGTAAGAGGCAGACCTTGGTTCAATGTAAGGAAAAACTTTCTAAAAATTAGGTATATCAAAAGTGGAATTGCTGCCTTGTGGGTAATGGGTTTCCCCTCATTAGAGACTCTCAGTGGTAGGCTGGTTGGCTACTTGTTGGGTATTTTAGAAAAGAGTTTCTTATTCAGGTATAAGTTGGACTAATTGACCCCTGAGATCTCTTCCAGTTTGTGAAATTATGGCCCACCTCAAGCACCATTCTCCAAACTTTTAAAATTGATTACTCCCTAAGAAAGGTCTTGAGCACACACTCCCATATATCTTTAACTGCTTATTTATAAATCATGCATATATATTACCAAAGTAATAGTCATGGACATTATAAAACTAACCAAAATAGTAGTTACATGAGGTAAAGATGAAATAACATTTTGAAAATATTTTATATTCAATAATATTTTGCTCTCACCGAAAATATAATTAATGAAATGTTAAATGACATATATAAAAATAATTAAATTATATTTAAAATATAAATAATGAAATGAAGTTTTAATGAAAGCAATGTGATTGGATATTGATTTAACACCTTTATTATACTGTGATTCAAAGGTCTGTTTGGGACTTCAGTTTATTTTCAATACTTAGTTTTAATGGTTATCATTGCTGGGAAGATAATTGACCAAGATAGAAATATATGTATGTATATATAAATATATACATACATACACACATATACATACACACACACATAAATACACACACACACATATGTATATATTTGTTGTTCAGTTGTATCCAACTTTTCGTGACCCCATTTGGGGTTTTCTTAGAGATACAAGACTGGTTTGCCATTTTCTTCTCCAGCTCATTTGACACATGAGGAAACTGAGGCAAACAGGGTCAAGTGATTTGCCCAAGGTCACACAGCTAGTAAGTGTCTGAGGCTTCATTTGAACTCACAAAGGTCAGTCTTCCTTACTACAGGCCTGGTACTCTATCTGCTGGGCCATAAATACAAATTAAAGAAGGGCATAATTGCTGCACTTACTAAATGACGATCTTCATTTTCAGCTCCATCTACTAATTATGCAGAGATCTTTACTGAAATCCAACTAGCAAATTTCTCTCTTCTCCTCCAGTGTCTGTCAGTTGTTCTTGCAAACTATTCACAGATTTCTGTATCATATTTTTAAACAAACAGACCAAAGAAGATAGCATATGTAAAGCACTTTACAAACCTTAAAGTGCTATGTAAATGCTAGCTGTCATCATTGTTAATAATAATAAACAGGCTCAAAATCCACTAAAAGTCTTCATTTGGAAGATTTTTAAGCAGGTTAGAAAATTCTGTTTTTAGGGCGTCTTTTTAAGTGTAAAGATATGAAAATTTTTGTAGGTGATAACAGTTATACCATTTCTAGCAACCCAAAAAGAAGAGAATAAATTTCTAAGAGAAGAAGGTGGTCAATAGTGTCATATACTACAGAGCTACAAAGAAAAATGAAGTTTGATAAAAGTCCAAGATATCTGACAAATAAGGCACCCACTGGTAATTTAAAAAAGAATAGTTTTAGCCAAGTGCAGAATCAAAGATAAATATAGGAAGAACATAGGAGACTAGAAAGCTAGGGTGCACTTGATGGTGCCTTAGGGAAATTCTGAAGATGTAGATCACAGTCCATCCATGTCTGTTCTTCCTATGTGGCCTATTCTGTCCCACCAAAACTGAAAAGAGAAGAGGGACAGGCTCTTGCTCACCAGACACTGCCCCAGAGTTCAGGCCACCCTTTTCCAATGTCGTAATGTGGGGTGCAAAGTGTGATTACCCTGGGGAGGGGAGAGACAATTTTCCTTTGTGGGGATCCAGATTGTGGTTAGTTTAAGACCATTTTAAGGGGTTCAACTTCAGTGTCAAAAGGGAGCAGTTCAGAGTCTGCATGTCCAGTGTGGGAGGGCAGTAAGGGGCAAATGGAGATAGCAGAATTCTGTTGGTGACAAGAGGGTAAAAAGTGACCAATATTCCTATTTTCTGATTGGCCAACCCTTGGAGTTATGCCACAGTCCCTTTGGGGTCATTCATATTGGGGGTTTTCAGGCTCCCACTTTTGATACCATGACCCCAAACCACTATAACTAGTTCTCCCTTCCACTCAATTGAATTTTTCTTAATTAGTCCTTGTATTATTTTCACTTAATGAATTGCAAATCAGATTTGAGGATGAATTTCATGCTGCTTGCCCCACTTGGTAGTGTTTGTCTTGGACAGTGGTTGCACTTAAGGCCAAAATTGCTAGTTATGGTTCTGCCCCCTCCCCCAATGCTCTGTTCAAAGCAACATAACGGTAGATTTAGATGTAGCTGATAAATGACTATAGCCCTCAAAATATGAAATGGATTTCATTCATAAAATGAAATTTTTATTTATGTTACTTTGCTCAGTATTTCATTAATGTTTATCTCATCTATGACTCTTTCAGAAATCATTTTTAAATGTTTTTACATGTAGTAAATTGTAAGGAGAATTATGCCCTCCCCTCCCCTTGCTGCATAGTGATAGTGTAATTTCACCAAGATTTCATTTGTGTACAGCACTTGAAGTGTTAGGTGTGTGTCCTGCTGGGGTACAAAACAAGCAAGCAGCTACACACAATACAAACATAATCTCAGCTCCTGTGCTCACAAATTGTTCTGTTTGGCTGAGAGAGAGCATGTCGCATAATACAATGCTAAAAACCCGGTGGGAAAAGCATAATGATAGCCTGGCTATAAAGGAAGGTGCTGCTTGTGTTCTCTGAAACCCTTCCTTCTTCTCTGTCCTATATAGAAGTCTGTTTACTGATCAACAGTGAATTTGGTGGGGCCAGAAAGAAAAAAAAGGCAGCTACAGAACCCCGGAGAACAGTCACCCTTTTCCTAGCTAGGGACGGGGAACCTTAGGGCCTTAAGGCCACATGCGGCTTTCTGGGTCCTTGGGTGTGGCCTTTTGACTGAGTCCAAGTTTTATAGAACAAATCCTTTTAAGAGGATTTGTTTTGTGAAGTTTGGGCCACACTTGAGGACTTCTAGGGCCACATGTGGCCTTGAGGCCTCAGGTTCCCCACCCCTGTAGGCTTTCATGTTGTATTATTGGAAAGGCCGTCTTGATTAAAAAAAAAAAAATTGAACTTCAGCTTATAATCAAGAAAGAGAAGTAAAGGCTGTTAGAGGAAAACCTAGGTAGACATGGAAGGAAGAACTGATTTGCATAATCAACAAAAAAAACCCTGGTATTGAGTGTATTGGGTTTGCCCAGCTTTTCTTCTGACTCATTCCAACTCCCCACTGAGGGGTGGTCACTTGAAGAATGGAGGCTTACTGGAGGACAAGCTTCTGTCAAGATGACCTTCTTACCACTGTACTTACTGCTGAAGCATTTCTTACTTAGCCCCTGTGCTAGGAAAGAAAGTTATTTACTTGGGAACCTTGTCTGACTCAACTGGAAGACCAGAAAGCCAAGTGGAAGGAGCTTCTGATTGGAAGCCAAAATACTTGTCTGAAGTCATAATGCCCAACTAGCTTTGTTTCTAACCTCAGCTTCTTTAGCTGCAAAATGGAGATAATACCACTTGGTAACTTACCTTACTGGGATGCTGTGAGGATCAAATGAGATATTGCCAGTTTTCCCTTGTGAGGCTGGTACCCAACCTTTTGTTTAAGGCCAGGTATCATTTTAAGAAAAACATGAATAAGTTGTGTGCTCAGAAGAGGGCAGCTCTTGTAGGGAAGACACTTAAAAGCAAGTCAAATTCCATTCATTCATTTGACATGCATTTGTTAATTACCTGCTACTCTCAGAAAGCTTAAGTCATGAAGACAAAAATGAAATAGTACCTACTCTTCAATGGAGATGAGTGTCTGTGTGTGTGTGTGTGTGTGTGTGTGTGAATTCTACCAAGGAGAAACAGTGGGGGCACTAGCAACTAAAGGAATCATGAAAGTCTTTGAATAGCAGGTGGTCTTTGACCTAAGACTTAAGGGAAACTAGAGATCCTGCAAGACAGGAGTGAAGAGAGAACACAACCCAGGCATTAGGGACATCTATGTATGACGACATCAAGATGGAGAAAGAACCATTTATGGAAAATAGCAATTAGATTGGAAGTTTGTTGGAAAATAAAATATGCTAATAGAGTGTGTAATGCCCAGGAAGCCTGGAAAGGTAGTCTGGCATCCCACTGTGAAGAATTCTGAATGCCAGAGGAGTGACTCTCTTGTCCTAGGGACAGCGGAGAGCTACTGGAGTTTCTTGAGAAGTGGTATGATGAGACCTACACTTATGGATGGTCAATTTGTGTGGAGGATAGACTGAAGAGGGGAGAGATTAGATGCAAGGAGACCAAGTAGGAAGGAGGCTATTGCTATGGTGTGAGTAAGAAGTGATGAGGCCCTGGGCTTGGGTGGTTGTATGAATAGATAGAAAGAAACAGATGTGAGAGATGTTAAGGAGGTGAAATCAACAGCACCTCACTGGATGGGGGAGGGGACAGGTAGAGTGAATGACTGTGAAGAGTCATTAATGACTCTCAGATTGCAAAAAGAGTGACAAGAAAAATGGTGTTGCCCATGACAGAAATAGAACAATCAGGATGAGGCATCAGGCAGAGGAGAAAAAAATGATTGGTTCTCTTTTGGACAAATTGAATTTGAAATGCTGATTGGACATCCATATGTAGATGCCAAGCAGCTATAATCTTTATTCAGACATCTCCAAAATCGACATATCCATCCCTCATCTACATCCTGATTTAAAGCCTGAAGGCGATACCTAAATCCATTAAAACTGTTGAGATAGAGTATATAGAGAAAAGGACCCATGACACAGCACTGCCATATACCCACACATGGTAAGGTGTATGATGCTGATATATGATGATCAAATAAACTAAGAAGGAAACCAATTAAAAAGCCATTGCAATAATCTAGGCATAAGATGATATGACATCAACCAAGGGAGTGGCTGGGTGAGTGAAAGAGTCAAAAGTAAGAGATCTATATGAAGTATAAAGGGCAAGATTTGACAGCTGATTGGATATGGGGGGGGGGTGAGAGAAAGTAAGAAATCAAGAATAACACTGAGATTGCAAACATAGGAGACTGGAAGACTGTGGTGGTGGCGGTAGTGGTGGTGGTGGTGGTGGTGGTGACTGTTCAGTGTTATCTGACTCCTCGTGATCCCATTTGGGGTTTTCTTGGCAAAGATACTGGAGTAGTCTGCCATTTCCTTCTCCAACTTCTTTTACAGAGGTAGAAACTGAGGCAAACAGGATGAATTTACTTGCACTGAGTTATACAGCTAGTAAGTATATGAGGTCAGATTTTAATTCAGGTCTTCCTGACTCCGGGTCTGGCCCTGTGTCCGGTGAGCCACCTAGCTGCCCCAAAAGATTGTAGTACCTATGACAAATATATGGAAGTTTGGAAGAAGTTTGGTTGAAGAGAAAAGATAATAAATTCTGTTTTGGACATTTTGAATTTTAGGTGTCTTGGACATCTAGTTTAAAATGTACAATAGCATAACGAGCATGGAGATATGTTTTGTATGACTGCACATATATAATCTATATCAAATTGCTTACTGTCTCAGAGGGGGAGAGGGTGAAGGAGAGAATTTGGAACTCACAATCTTAAAAAATGAGTGTTAAAATTGCTTTTACATGTAATTGGAAAAAAATAAAATATCATTTAAAAGTAAAGTAAAATAAAATATACAATAGGCAATTGTTAAGGGGGAACTGAAGCCCAATAGAGAGATTGGAGCTAGATGGATAAATCTCTGAGTCCTCTGCATAGGGAGGATGATTAAACCTGTGGGAACTGATGAGATCACCAAGAGAAAGAACGTAGAAAGAAAAACAAAAGAGGACTCAAGACAGAGCTTTGAGAAAACCCACAGTTAGAGAGTATAAAATGGAAGAAGACTGAGAATAAGCTGGCAAAGGAGAACTAGGAGAAAACAATGTTGGAAAACCTCAGTGGGAGAGACTGCAGTCAGGAAGATAGTATAGATGATGTTGTCAAAAGCTACAGATACCAGAAGGATGAGGACTAAAAAATGACCATTAGATTTGGCAACTAACAGGTTGGTGATAACTTTAGCTAGAGAAGTTTCAGTTGAGAGATAAGGTTGGAATCCAGATGGCAAAGGGGTGAGTAGTGAGTAAGAGGAAACAAAAGTTGAATGAATGAGTGTAGAAAGGCATTTATAGAAGTTTGGGTTTGGGTTTTTTTTTCTTCCTCCTGATAAAGGGAGGAGATGTATAGGATGATAGCTTTTGGGAGTAATTTAATGAAGGTTATTTGTCTGGAAGAGATTTGGGCGTTTGAATGCAGTGGAGAAGGAATCTGTTAATAGAGAAGCTGAAGATTAGGGGGAGGGGATGATTGAGATTGCTATGTGCTGGAAATGTCAAAGGATGAGCTCAATGCTCATGAAGAAGGGCCAGCTCTTTGTCTGAGACTAAAGGAAAGCTAGTGGAAGATGATGTCAACCAGTTCTGAGGCGAAGCGATGGGGAAAAGAAGGTGTTTGTGTTGAATGGCCTCATTGAGATGAGGTCCTTGACTGAGAGTAGGTGAGAAGGAGAAATTTTGGGAAACTCGAGTAGAAAAGAGAAGGTTTAGAATAGCTTTTCTGGAGGGTAGGATAGAAAATCAATTAGAGACAAGTAGAAGGATTGCCAGCTGATGTGAGGGCACATTTGAAGTTGGATGTGAATTTATAATATAACTTAGCATAGTTGTATGACTTCCATTTTCGATTGTAAATTGAAGCCTGAGAAAAGGCCACTGGATTTGGCAATTAAGAGATTACTGGGGAGGCAGAGCTGGGGTTTAGAAATGGCAGGAAGAACTACTATCCCTTATCCCTAAGCAATTCTAGAAAGCATAACCAAACTAAAACCTAATTAGGAAATCAAAGGGGGGAAAATCAATTAGTTCTTCTTCTAGCCTAGGTTGGCATAGGAAAAAGAGGCCTGTGGACACTAGGGACAGGGTTTGGCCGGGAGCATACCATGCACGGAACATGTTACAAGACTGTAACTTACTAAGATAAGACAGTGACACAGTTATTATGCGATATTCTGTATTATATTTAAGTAAATTACATTAGAGGAGTGTAAAGCTAAGTATTGTGTATGGTCCAAGTGAAGGAAGGAAGGAAAGGACGGGAGAAAGAAGGATGGGGGCGAAGAGGAAGAGAGAGAGGGAGCTACTCCTCCACCCCACATCAGCTATACACAAAAATGGGTATATCCTCAACCTTGCCATTACCCACAAATGTACCACCTCCATGTTCAAGAATTCTGAAATTCGCTTATCCAACCATAATCAATTGACTTTTCACCTCTCCCTCTGCCTTCCCTTCCACAACCCTACTCTTCATCAGCACATGACCTCCAGTCTGTTGTCTCTTCAGTTCTCTCCCAGGCCATCATCTCCCCTGTACTAGCCACTCCCTCCTCTTCTCCCCATCTTGATCCCTTGGTGAATTAATTCAACTTTACACTGTCCTGCTCTCCGCAGCAGCTATTCCAGACTTTTTCATTCCTTCTCAGACCTGTGGCCTCCACTCTCTCAGCTGAGAATCCTGCCTTAAATTTTGCAGAACAGATTGTGTCCTCTGTCATCCCCAATTTTTCACTTATTTTCAATCTTTCCCTCTCTACTGGCTGGTGTACTGCCTACAAACATGCTGTGTCTTCCCACCCTAAAAAAAACCCTCACCTGATCTTTCCATCCCTGCTGTCATCCTACATCTCTTCTGCCCTTTGTAGCTAAACTCCTTGAAAAGGTAGTAGGTACCTTTACTTTGTCTCCTCACTCTCAAGGCTTTTCACTGGAACTGCTCTCTACAAAGTTACTAATGAGCTCTTAGCTGCAAAATTCAACAGCCTTTTCTCAATCTTCAACCCTATTTATCCTATATGTAACTTACTTTGTATATATTTGTTTCCTTTTTGACTTCCCCTTTAGATTGTAAGTTCCTTGAGGGCAGTGACTGTCTTTTGCTTCTTTTTGTATCCCCAGCACCTAGTACAGTGTCTGACATGTAGGTACTAAATAAATGTTTATTGAATTGAAAGAATTATCACACTCACAATCCTGATCATTGCACTGATGGATTGTAGAAAGGCAAGGTTTACCTCTGACCTCAACCTCAGAGATTAAGGAACAACACCTCCCCTCCCACCCCCACACATACATAGTTTCCCTTAATAACTAGTTATTCAGTCATTTTTAGTCATACATTACTCTTCATGACTCCATTTGGGGTTTTCTTGACAAAGATATTGGAGTGTTTTGTCACTTTCTTTTCCAGCTCATTTGACAAATGAGGAAACTGAGACAAATGGGGTGAAGTGACTTGCCCAGGATCACACAGCTAGGAAGTTTCTGAGGCCACATTTGAACTCATGAAGATGAGTCTTTCTGACTCCAGGCTTGACGCTGTATCTATCTACTTAGCTTTCCCTCCCTTAATAACTACCAGGCCTCCAATTTGCCCCCAGAAATCCCACCATTTCCTATTTACATGAACGTGGGCAAGTCATTGAAACCTCATTTTGAGAATCAAATGAGATAATATGTCCAAAAGTGATTTGTAACTCTAAAACACCATAGAAATATAAGTACCTGTTGCTATAGTGAATATAAAGATAAACTTGGCATTTGGGGAATAACACAATGCTTTGGCCAAGCTTTCATATAGTCTCCCACATAAATGCCTCATGAAAACAAAATGCCCAATAGAGTGTAGAGTAAGTGAAAAGTGGATCACGGAGAATCATAGAATATTGGAGCTCAGAGATGATCTAGGTCAAATCCTTCTTTTGATGGAGGAGGAGGAAATGAAGGTTTCAGTGAAAAGACTTGACTAAAGTCTTTGAGGTAAGGACCTGTGACAGTCAAGCCAAAAGCCTAGGATGTGAGAGGAAGTGTGGCACAATGGAAAGAGCACCTGCTCTAGAATCAGAAAACCTGGGTAAATGACGCCTGTGTGACCTTGAACAAATTGCTTAACCTCCTGGGGCCTCAATTTTTCCATCCATAAAATGGAGACATTGGATTAGATGGCCTCTGAAGGCCAGCTAGGGGACCTTAGGCAAATCATTTGACTTCGTAGGGGCCTCAGTTTCTCACCTGTAAAGTAGAGTTGAATTAGACCCCCTTCCAAATCCCTTGGAGCTTTAACAGTGCACAATGCATTAGCTTCAAGGAAAGGTTAAAGACATATTCATGACTGATAGATCCATGACAGGTTAATCATGTTCTGCCTTGGCCTTTCCCACTTTATCCTTTGATTTACCTCCCTTTTAAAAAAGGATAAAATCTGCCTTTCTCTTTTTTCTGCCCCCTTTCGCTAAGAACATATGATGATATAAAATGCTTCAATGAGTTAACTCGATTTTTAAAATTGAATTTCACTGTATTTTGTTAGGCAGCTAGGTGTTACGGTGGATAAAGTAGTGGGCCTGGAGTTAGGAAGACCTGAGTTCAGTGTGGCCTCAGGCATATACTAGCCGTTTGACTCTGGGCAAATCACTTAACCTATGTCTGCCTCAATTTCCTCGACTGTAAAATTGGGATAATAATAGGTCCCTAGCTCCCAAGGTTGTTGCAAGGTTCAAATGAGAACAAATGCACACAGTGCCTGGCACATAGTAGGTGCTATATAAATGTAAACTATTTTTAGCTATTATTATTAGTTTCCTACTGTTAACCTACATTTGGATAAGAGCCTTAGAGCTGGAGTCAGGAAAACCCGAGTTCAGACACTTAACTAGCTGAGTGACCCTGGGCAAGTCGCTTAACACTGTTTGCCTCACTTTCCTCATCTGTAAAATGACCTGCAGAAGGAAATGGCAAACCATTCCAGTATCTTTGCTAAGAAGAGTTGGACACAACTGAAATGACTGAACAACAACACCATTAACTTGTAAAAAAAAAAATGCTTTAAAATTTGCAAAGAAAGTGTTAGTTGTGTTCAAAGTACATTGATACTCCAATTTACTATGATAGCGATAATGTTTTTAAAACATAATTAACTTATCCACTGAAATCTTTCTCTCCCACCCTAATTTTATTTTTATTTATCCTATTTTTCAGACCCTCCACCTGTACTAAGAGTTGATGACCGACAACGGCTGGCCAGGGAACGGAGAGAGGAACGAGAAAAGCAGCTAGGTACCGCAGAATCAGTATTTGGTCATTGAATCTGGATTGTTTTAGGACTGTGGCCAAGTCACTGAACCCTTCTCAGCTTGAATTTTCTCATCTGAAAAATGGGAGTATCAACAGCACCTGTCTTTCAGGGTTGTTGTGAAGATCAAATGAGATAATATTTGAAACGTGCTTTGCAAACTTTGAAGCGTTATATAAATGCTAAGTCTTAGTATTAATAATAAGGTCAAAGTGAATTACCTTTTAACCTGCAGGAAGAGGAGAATTCAACTTAGGAGACAAGTTTACATCTTAATACTGTAACATAATACTGTACCATCAAGAGCTGACTTTAAGAAGATGGATTTCACCAAATTTACCATGACTGTGGATTCCTGTATGACTGTGACCATGATTTTGTTTCAATGTTATATGAAACATCATGGATATAATACTCAAATGATGAACTGATAGAAATAAGTGCTCAATGTGAAGGGGTAATTTAGACCATATCACAGAAATACACCATTTCCCCTCTTAACCATATTTTCATCAGAGCTCTGTGTGACTCTTTAAAGTGCTATCTATCTATAGTTTATATAAAAATGTATTTATGTGTGTATTGTATACATGTACATGTATGTGTTATACATACATACACACACACACATACCCTGAGGAGGTTTGTATCCATGTAAGAAGTATAGCAACCAGAGCAAGGGAGATGATCGTCCCACTGTACCCAGCACTGGTCAGATAGCATCCTAGAATATTGTGCTCATTTCTGGGTGCCGTATTTGAAGAAAACATGATAAGCTAAAAATAAAAATCAGATTAACATGAGGAGCAATTGGAAGCAAGAGAGATAATTGTCCTGGGGGCAAAAAAAAAGGAGGCTGGGGAGAGGGCAGGAAGAGAGGCAAATCAGCACAGTAGCTGTTTAAAAACATTTGAAGAGTATCCACCAAAAAAAAAAAAAAAGATGGATTAAACATATTCTTTATTATACCAAAGTGAAGAATAAGAACCAGTGCACAAAAGTTACAAATAGCAGAGATTTCAGCTCATTACAGAAAAGTCTCCTTACAATCAAGAGCTGTCTGAAAAGTGGACGGGTGAGTTGCCCTTCAGAGGTGGTATTCAAATAGAGACTGGATAAGGACCTCTCAAGGATAGTTTAGAAAGACCCTCATACATATAACCAACAGAAGGACTAGACCACCTGTAGGATACTTTCTAATGCAAAGATTCTGTGATTCTAGAAATTCCATAAGTTTTTGATATCAAACAGAGCCAATGGGAAATAATAGGAATAGCCAGTATTTATATGGAAACACTTCCAAGTTTGCAAAATGGTCCTCTTTTTTTAAGCATGCACAAAGTTGTGGGGTTACACACAGTTCTTGCCTTGCATAATTAATCGTAATACTTCTCCCCCCTCAGAGGCAATTGCAATGTAGCACGTTATGTAGGGCTTACACATGACAGTCATCTATATTCAAACATAGATACTGTGAACCAGTATTAGTCAGAGTTTAGGGAAAAAAAACCCTTGTAGTTGTTCTGTATTGTTATTCAAGGTTAACATCACACGTTAAAAAATGTTAGAAGTAATATTATCTTTGACCCAGTGCCAAAAGAGTTGAACCATGGAATGGACTCCCCAGGAGGACTTTGCCCCCTGACCACATGTGTGAGACCCTGCAACACACTTCATATTTGCCAGCCTGAGTAGTGAATGACCCAGCTGGGCAGAAAGATCTAAGTATGTATTTGACACCTTTTCTCCCAAAGAATAAATGAGAGGCTTTTTGCTTTCTTTTTTCTTATCCTTTTGTCTTCCAGAAAATGTGATCCATCCTATGCCAGCTCCTTCTTAAAGAAAGTGCCTTACCTTAATGCTCATTTATACAAGGTCTCCAACATAAGATACTCTATCTACCTTGGGAAGATAAAAAGGGCTAGTCAGCATGACTAAGTGGTTCCAGGGTGTCTAGGTGCCTTATAAATCGAGGCTTACGTAGGTCACTGAAATCTTTTCAGAAGATGACGTATAACTTTTGCTGAAGCCACTATATCGTGCCTTAACTCTTATAAATGTTTCAGTCTGGGAGCATAGCACCTATAGCCTCCAACCTCAGAAGGCAGTGCTTCCATGAAAAACCTCAACTTCTAAAACCTAGTGTTATGTAGCAGCAGGCTGGTTATCAAATGTCCATAAACACTCATCACATTTTGTTTTATATCACCAGAGAGCAGCAGTTTATATTCCAATCCCATTCTATCCCATTTCCACTGTTGACCACAACAGGACATTTCTTTTACCCCAGAGGGTTTTGTAAGCACAGAACTCAGTGAATTGTCGGAAGTGAAGACACAGTAAGCTCTCGATTGTCTCTGTGTAGGTTTCCTGCACCATTATTAACCTATGTGTATCTGAAAGCTATTTTCCCCTTGCTCCTGGTGAGAGAGGTTTAAGCTGCCTGGTTGGTGTTAGTACTATTTCTGTTTTCTACTTCTCTCTCCCAGTCCTAATATAAGCCTGAGGTGTCTCACCCCAGGCTGCTGCTGCTGCAGTGTGGCTCAGGAATTCGCTTAGGAAACAAACCAAAGCTAAGCGGCAGAGTCCGGGAGAGAAAGCCAAGCTTACTTGGGAAGGGGAAAGGCTCTGACTGAGCAGATAGATCTGATTAGTTGCCATATTGCATTGTACAAGCTATAATGGTCCTTATCATTAACACAGGAGAATTAGCTCTAAAACTATTTTCGCTCTAAAATTCAAACCCATCCAAGGAGTATAATGCTTTGATTCAAGTAGTACAGGTCTTATGCTATTTCTTACATGACTTTACATTACATTATATGCTTTTTATAGCATAACTTTTGGAAATTTGTATCCACTAAAGGAAAACCCAAGTAAAAGTCCTCCGGGCAACTCCCTAAGACTAAGTTGCAGAAAAGGTATCCCCATCTACATTTCTATATCTATAGATTTATGGAGTCTCCTCATCTGAAAATACCCTATACCCGTGAAATCACAAGTCAATTCGACATACCCATCACTGGGTTGAAGAATGGAAAAAGTCATTTTTTAAGAGCCCCTTCAGATCTTTCAACAATTCAACACATTTCCTATAGTATAATATTGTGCCGTGGAAGCAAGTTTAGTCTTTGTAGTGAACTACTGTACCATGTATGTTTTCTTCGTAATTGGATATTACACTTTGGGGGGGGGCGGGGTTTAAAAACCAGATGAACTATTATACCCTTCTTTTAATTATTGAAATTAACCATTTTATTGTTAAGATTTTTATTTATTCAGTCATTTTATTCTAATGAGCAATAATTTGTTTGCTTTTCTTCATAATAATGAATGCATATACCATGTGTGTTATGTTAATAGTTTTTTTAAAAACAGATTTTTCTATTTTCCATATGTTTCAAGGAGAGGTTTCAGTTGCCTGGGTTATTAGATTAACTATTAAGGTTTAAAAAGGTTGACTTGGATAAAGGTCAGCTAATCAGTTTGATTAGCAGAGTATGTTAAGAAAGTAGGTTCAGCGCCTTGAACAACAGAGTTGTTCCAGAGAGTTTTTGTTCCTTGGTTCCTCTACGGTCATTGAAGGATTTGAGGGAAAAAGTTCCTCACTTCCCTGTCTCGGCATTATTCTAATTAAACAAATATAATGTGATCTTTATCTTCCAGTGTCTTCCTTCACCCTTGTAGCAGGAATTTTTACTCTTTTTCTGTGTGACATGGATTCAGTTAGCAGTCTGGTGAAGCCTATGAACCCCAACTGAGAATAATGGTTTTAAAGACATAAAAATATACATAGGATTGCAGAGGAGACCAATTATATATTGAAATGAAGATGTAATTTTTTTCCCCATCTAAGTTCATTTCCCCCCACCACATTCACCCTGTCCTTGAAATTTAATCCCCAGGTTAAAAACTCTTTATATGATCCTTACCTATTTTTTAAAGGGCAGCATATCTGAAATCACGTGAGATTTCTATCTGATTTAAGCTGAGACCAAAACACATAAAAGTGACCTTCAATGACTTTGACAAGAAAAAAACATCAGAAGGTTCATCTGGCCAACTGTCCGTAGATTGTTGTTTTCTTGGTAGTCATTTCGATCAGTGGAACCAGACTACAAGGACTGCCACTTATTGTTACCATATTGGCTGGGATCAATTTGGTAGCCATAAATCACCAGTCATAGTAACCTTTTTGGGGTTTTTAAATGTCTGTTTAGAACACAGTAAGATACTTATGAAACTCCAGGAAAGCAAAATAAGAGATAAATTTCATTCTCAGTGAAGCTGACCAGTGTTTAGTTGTTAGAGGGTTTTGACTAGCAATATTAGAAATGCAGGCAGATCATGGAACAAAAGTCTATTTTTTTTGCTTTTAGTGGCCTAGTATGTTTGTACTCATTTGCAAACAGAAAGGTACTATTAATAACCTTTTCTGAGCTCAGCCCCTGAGGTATGCCTTAATGCATTTACCTTAACCTACCTCACATGACCTGTTCTTTCTACTTCGTCCTTTAATTTGTCGTACAAAACCAGGCCTACCACCCTTAATGAAAGAGATGGGTTTTTTTTGTTTGTTTGTTTCTGATTTCAGCACAGACACTACTCTCCAAAATTAAACCTCAAACGGTGTTGCATAGAATAGAATCTCCTCAACTGCCTTACTATATTTTATACTCTAAAATTTCTCCTCCATCGATAATCAGGAATGTTATTTCTGGCTTCTTCTCCTCCTTCTTCATTTGCCCCTTCTCTGTCTCTTCCACTGACTCTTGTTCCTGTTCTCACTCTTAACTTTGGATGCCATCCTAGGCTGAGCCTCTGCTGATCTATGTCCTTACCTCCCACCCCTCATCTCTTACGTGATTACTGCCTGGAGAGTTGATCTACATATTTACAACTGCTTACAGGATATCATTGTTTGGACAGCTTGCTGTCAACTCCAGTTCAGTTCAGTGAGCCTTTAAGAAGCACTTAGTCTGTGCAGAATCATGCCCATTTGACATGTGTTTTTTTTACAACCTCATCATCTTTTTTTTTTTGCCTCATACTCTCCAAAAAGAACGTTGCCCAAAACGCAATCTGCCCAATGATCCCACCATCTCTACAAATACCATGCTCATCTCCACCTTTGTGCTATCATTTATACTGTTCCCTGCCTGAAAAGCATTCCGAATTGGGAAATCAAATCCAAATCTTGTACTCTCATTAAGGCCAAGCTCAGGCATCAACTCAAAATCTTCCCAAATTGCCAGAGCCCACAGTGAAAGTCCTTACTTGAATTCTTACGGTCTATGCCATATAGACTATCATTTTAACATACACTGTACTGTTCTCTAGTTATTAAAATGCTCATTGACTTGACTTTCACATCTAATTTTCAGGAGGCTCCCCCTCCCAATTAAATGTAGAGCATCTGCCTTTTGTGCTTTAAATCATAAATGAGCTGCCTGTGACCTTACTGATTTTTTTATACAAGGAGAAAGTGATGCTTGAAGGGTAAAAATGTCTTTGTACCAAATGAAGTGAAGGAAAAAGGAATGAAGAATCATTTGTTATTACTTTAAAATCTAAACACTTTCTTGACCATTGGCTTATCCAAATTAAATTACTTTTGTGTTGGTAGAATCATAATTGAGATGAAGTCTATAGCTTAAAGTTATAACTAAAATGTTTATTTTTAAGCCCTTAGGTTCAATCTCTTTTTAGAAAGTATATACTGTTCTCTACAGTGAGTAAAACTGAGATAAAGAATCATTAGCTCTTAGAGGTGGAATAAGCAGAGATTATTTAGTCATCAGGATTTAACAGATATTTGTTAACTGCCTGGTGTGCCTGAATAGTGCCAGAGGGAGGAGGTTTCAAAGATAGGTAAGTGAGACACTGACCCAGCCCTCAAGGATCTTACAGTATAGTAGGAGGGCTATAGATACATGCGCGCACACACACACACATACATATATATATACACACACATACACACATATTCATAAAGCATATAAACAAGTAAAGTGTAAGTGGCATAGTGGATAGAGTGCTAGCCTTGGAGTCAAACCAAGCTGAGTTCAAATCTGGCCTCAGACACTAGTTTTGTAACCCTGGGCAGGTCACCTAACCCTGTTTGTCTCAGTTTCCTCATCTGTCAATGAGTTAGAGAAGAAAATGACCCAGTATCTTTGCCAAGAAAAGCCCAAATGGAATCACAAAGAATTGGGCACAAGTGGGAAAAAAAAAAGCAACAACTCAGCAACAATAACAAATGCTATATTCTCTCCATCCCACCCACCCCCAACCCCCACTACCCCATATGAGCTCCTTTTGGTCAAAGACTGGTTCAGTTCATAGATTTTGAACAGGAAGAGACCTTAGAAACCATCGGTTCCAATTCCTTCATTTTATAAATTAGGAAACTGAAACTCAGAAGATTTAGAGACTTCCCCAGGATCGCACATCTGAGAAATGTCCGAAGTAGTCTTTGAACCCAGATCTTTCTGACGCCACACCACTCAATATATGCTTATTGAATTTTATCTTCTCCAAGATAAAATATTTTCCTTCAACTTATCCTTTTATAGTTATATCTTTTAGTCACTTCACCCTGGTCACCATTCTCTGGATATACCCTAGTTTCTCAATGTCCTTAGCAAAATTCGACACCAGGAACTTGACATGATGTTCCAGATGTGGTCTAACCAGGGCAGGTTACAGTATGACTGTTATCTCCCTCGCTCCGAAGACTCCCTTTTTTAATGCAGCCTATGATCACCTTGGTTCTTTTGGCTGCCGTATGTAGCACACTACTGGCTCAGGTTGAGGTTGTAACCTGCTAAAGTCTCCAAGAGGCCTTTTCACATGAACTGCTTTCAAACCAGGCCCCTGTCATTGGGTGTTTGTGCATTTAGTTATGTGGGTGACTTGATTTATGGTACTTATCTGATTTTCCATAGCTAAGAAGTAGCAGGGGCCAGACTAGAACCCATTTCTCCCAGTGCTAGGCATATTCTACTACATTGGAATAATTTCTGAGTGCCTAGGCTGGTCTTCATTATGACCTCGTTTTCTCTCCAGTGGATCAAAGTTAATTCAAATATTTTTCAATAGGATGAATTTTCTCCCTCAAACTCAATGACCAAAACCCGCATTTAATAATCAGGAACATTAAGTGTTTTTCATATTAAGCATTTTGAGAAGGGGCTGTAACTTTGTTTTAAGAGTGATATTTGAATTTAATATGAAAAGGTATTCTTAGTATTTTTCAAAGAAGCTTTTGTTGTTAGTCATTGTGAACAGTTCATCTCACTGAAAAATATGTGTGTGTCTTTGTGCTTGTGTGTATGTATTTGCTAGAAGAGGCCTTAGATTCAAATCAAACACTCAACACTTTGCTTCCTCAAAGCTGAGGCAAAAGAGATACAAACAAAATGAGATACAAAAGCTTATGTCACCCAGAAACTGAAATATTCACTCAGTCATTGAACAATTTTGTTATTCAGTCATTTTTCAGTCGTCTTTGACTCTGTGACCCCATTTGGGGTTTTCTTGACAGAGGTACTGGAGTCTTTTGCCATTTCCTTCTCCAGACCATTTGACAGACGAAGAACGGAGGCAAACAGGGTTAAATGACTTGCCCAGGGTTACACAGCTAGTAAGTGTCCTCAGGAAGGGGAGTCTACCTCAGTCCAGGCCTAGTATTCTGTCCACATTATTTCACAGAAATTATTTATTGTTCATCATATTATTTACCTTAACATGTGTGGCCTTATTGTATTGCTTTTTGCCTTTTTACGTTTTGTCTTCTTACCTCGATTATAAGTTTTATGTTTCGTCTCTAAGTAGATTATAAATTTCCTGAGAATAGGTACTGTGTTCACTACACCTTCATATTCAACCTATAGGACCTGGCATGGAGTGTGATACTCTCTGCTTGTTAACTGCCTTGACTGACAAAATTTCCTTGCCTGACAAAATTCCTTCGAATCCTTCTAACTTCTTACATATGTTAAGTGTTTTTTTTACTGGAGACTACCCAGAGGAAGGCATAGTTTATCATCTGGGAGAGATGACATTTTAAAAAATCAAGATAGATTTTTTTTAGTGGACATAAACACCAAAAGTTTTTTTGTAGGTATAATAAAGAGATGTGAGAATTGACAGGGGGTGCATTCAAATTTGTTGTAAAACATTCTAAAACAGCCATACATCCATTTACAGGCCTTTAGGAGGTATTAAGATAGCAGAAGTCCGTGGTGATTTTCAGCTGTGCATTACTAGCAACAATAATATTAGCTAGCATTTATGTAGTGCTTGCTATGTGCCAGTGCTTAGTGTCTACCATTAATATCTCATTTGATCCTCAAAACAACCCTAAGAGGTAGGTGTTATTTTTATCTCCATTTTACAAATGAGAAAAGGCAAGCAGGTTAAATGACTTGCCCAGGGTCACACAGCTCTTGATCTGTGCATGGAGGCTGGTATGAGAATGATCTCAGGTGTCTTGTTAGTCCTCAACATCATCCTTTGTAGTTCGTAATAACATCATTAAGTTAAACAAAATAATAAAAACATTAGAGCATGTATAATATACTTATTATTTTATTATGGAAGGACATGGTGGAGAGAGATGCACAGGAGAGGAAGGTGAGAGTGGATTGTACCACATGGATGAAATTTCAAGTAATACTGGGGTACAGAAGTATAATTAAAAATGTCAACTACAAAGCAGTGTAATTAGTAGAAGTTGATGGTGGGTGAGGTGCAGCGTAGGTTGGGGGCAGTCACAGTACTCTATGCTAGAGAGAAGTTTGCATCTGGTTACATGCTTGTGCAATTTTGACCCCCAAAGATGGATAGCCCACATGGTTCTTAATTCCAAATCTCTCCAGTAAGCTTCCATCTGATCCTCCCCTCCCTTTCTTTCTCTGAAGCTGCAAGAGAAACCGTGTGGTTAGAACGAGAAGAGAGAGCTCGGCAACATTATGAAAAGCACTTAGAAGAGCGGAAGAAGAAACTAGAAGAGCAGAGGTTAAAAGAGGAGCGGCGACGGGCTGCTGTGGAGGAGAAGCGAAGGCAGAGACTAGAGGAAGATAAGGTGAGAAGGCCAGTGTTTACCTCATCTTTTGGTCTCAGACGCAACAAAATCATAATATGTGCATTTTCAGGAAAATATTGGCATGCAAAGTGAAACAGTTTCGCAGTGATGATCTGTTTTGCATATGGCGGGCTTCATTTGGGAGAGGGGAGCGTTTGCCATGTCAAGGAAATTTCTGCTTGTAGCCAAATTTTCTAGAAACTAAGTTTGCATTGTAGAGGTATTTGTGCTGAAATGCCGAAGAGGTCCCAAAGAGGCAGGATGAACTGGTCCATCTAAATCAGTTATTTTTAATGTCTTTTGTGTGCTTGATTCTTTTGGCAGTCTGGTGAAAGTCACAGACCGCTTCTCAGAATAACATTTTAAAAGACATCAAATAAAATGAATAGGTGTACCAAGGAAATCAATTATGTTGAAGTACAGTATCAAAAAAACCAATTTGTGGCCCCCCAAGTTAAGAACACTGAGCTGAAATTATTTTAGCTGGGGTCTGTTAGTTGTGTGACTCAGTGGGCTTACTAGTAGAAGGTGGCCAAAACATCCGATTTGGACTTAGTCAAACTAACCACCGAATCCTCTTTCACATTTAAGGAACGTCATGAAGCTGTTGTCCGGCGCACGATTGAGAGGAGCCAGAAGCCAAAACAGAAACAGAACAGGTGGTCCTGGGGGGGATCCCTCCATGGCAGTACCAGCACCAGCATTCACAGTACAGGTAAAAAGAGTGGATAAGGGCTCCTAAATCTTTTCTTTTTCTTCCAGAGGCTAAGAGTGCATCTTGGAGCTCATCAGATAGCAAGCAATCCCAAGAGGGAAATGTTGATTCTTTTGCCCCCTCCTTTTGAATCTGTACCTCAGTGTTTGCAAAGTGAACTAAGTTCCCCCAAGTAAGGAGTAAGAGACTCATCAAAGACTTCATCCTGCTATTGACCTGGATGGAAAAAAAAGTTGGTTTTTTTTTTTCGCTGTGTCTGCTGTTTGAAGGGGACATGTGATGAATGTAGGAAGACAGCTTAGGGTGCAGTCTTTCAAGTGTCAGTGAGGCTGTTGATTTCAAGAGTTCCAAAAAATTTTAGCTACAGTGCACCATGCACAATTTATAAAGTAAGGTATAGATTTTAATTTTATAACACTTTAAGCAAATCAGTTGCCTTATGTAGTTCAGTAACAATCAATGAATTAAACTTGCATTTTTTTGTAAAGACACCAAGCATTAAAAAAAAAAATCCTTTTCTGACCAAAGTTATTTTATTTGTGTGCTGATTCTCTGTGTGCTAGCTTGAGAATGTATTTCAGTAGCACTAATAACCAGGCCAGGAAATGAAATTACTTCTGAAGTCAGAAATAGTGCGCAGTAAATATTAAAGGTGTTTCCTTGGTTTTTTAACATAATTCTCATTGTGTGTGGGAATTAGTCTCAGGGATCAAGAAAGAAAGAAACCTCTACATGGTCATTTTAGTGAGTCTTTAATATCATTGTACTGTAAATTCAACATACCTTTATTTCACATGGTGCGTTAATATTCTTTTCCTTTTGTTTTTCATTTGTGTGATACAAATGACCCTGGTTTGTTTTTCTTTTTTTAATTTACCTTGAAACATCATTGTTTTACATTCTGTCCCTAGGTGGTTTTGTTGAGACATCATTCACCTTTCTCGATTTAGCAGGCCTGGACCACCACTTCAGACCTTTGGGTGGTACTAGAAAATCTGGTACAGCCGTCATTGTGTTTCTTGACTCCCTGACCTGTAGTTAGTTCCACAGACCTAAGACCAGTTCATCCTTAGCTGAGCCATCATCATTTAGACCTAATGCATGCTTAATATCCTACTGCTTAGCTCTAGATCTGGTAGATAGCACAGTCCTTCTCAAGTGTGATCATTATTCCTCGGGAGCTTAAAGAGTTTGAGATAATCCAGCTCTAAATCCATGATTCTGTGACATAGGACCATATGGACAAAGGTTGCCTTTGGTTCTCTAGGTGAACTAGCTATGTCCCTGGAATGACACATTCCTTCCAGGACATATTTCTTACATAGTGTAGAACACTTGGTTTGGAGTTAGATGACATGGATTCAAATTCTGACATGACTGCTTGCTCTCAGTGTACCTTTGGGCAAGTCACTTAACCTCCACTTTCCTCAACCATAAAATGAGGGTGCTGGAATAGATGACTTCTAAGTCTCTTTCCAGATGTAAATTGAATGGTCTTTTGATCCCTTGCAATAACCATTTCCTGCACTCAGTTCTTTTTAAAAAGTGATTATTTTGACTTAAATCATTAAAAATGTTTATTAACTAAGTGATTCATCAAAGATTCAAGGGTATCCCATTTCTTTTAAGTCTTTTTGATCACTATCACTTTTGCCAGTTTTTACTTTGAATACATGCAATAAAATTATTTGTTTTTAAAGTTTTGTACCCCAAGAGGTTGTCTGTATATGGCCCTGAACAACCCTAGTAGTCTATTAAAAGAATATGACAAGTACATGGTCATAAATCCAATTTACTAGGTTGCTAATCACAATATAAAAAGCTTTTGGGGGGCCCTCCATTGTCCCCCATCACCACACCTGCCCACTAAGCTTGTATTTGTATAATTGATGTAGTGTATACTCAGGGTTGTAATTAATTCTTTCTTGGAATGGCGCAAAATAGTTTTCCATAACATGTATGAAAATCAACAGCTGATTTTCTTATTCTTGTAGATATTTTTTCATCCGGACTTTTTCTGTGCTGCACAAATAAACCATTATAGATTTCCAGAACTAGAAGGGGGAAAAAGCTACCTAAACTCAATTCTCTTCTTCCACACTCATAGCATTAATAAATGATAACCATTGCTGCCACTAAAAGCAAGAGATGTAGCCCAGTGCTCCCTTAGGCTGCTGAAAAAAATTTACCTTTTTTTTCCCAGGGCAGTGAATTGTGGGAATTGATCTGTAGTCTTTTAGAACAGTGATAGTGGACCTACTATTTAAAAAAAAGTCTGGAAAAAATTGGAGTTTGACTAAATTTTCAAGAGTCATAGAATCCCCAAGATGATTCTGACGCAGAATCTTGCTTCAAGCCAGGCCTGTGTTTCCTGTAATGTTCAAAAAGCATTTATTTAGTGCATTAACAAGGTGATGACATACAAGAAGGCTATATGTTGAGAGCTACCTGGGCAAAGTTCCTGCCCGGGGTTTAATTTAAAATATGTGATCTGTCCTAGAGAGAGAAATAGCCTAATGCATTTCGAAAATCTCCTTGAAAAAAAAAAAGAGGAGAAAGATTCTCTAAGCCTTATTTATGTTCCATCATCTTACCATTCATGACCAAGACGTTCTGATTTATTTTCAGCCTAAATCTTTCTAGGTGCAATTTAAACTCTTTTAGCCTTACCTTGAGAATACCCTGGAAAGCCACCAAGTTCTACCAAAGGGTCAATGAGTTGGTTAGAGGCAGATTCTCAAAGATTAGTTCTCTAAAATACTTCATGAGTATAAAAAATTTAAGAGAAGTAGACTTTTTGAGAGTCAAAGCGGTTTTCCTAAGAAAATCTAAACCACAAGTTTTTAGTCCTACAAAAATCGCTATCAGAAGACATACATACATATCTGGTGTTTATAGAAAGCATATTTATAGCACAATGCTTATTGAAAATAGGATGGGAATACAGATTTGACTTGTGATTTCATTGGTATAGCGAATTCCCAGGTGAGCAAATTTTGTTCTACCAATAAACCTTGTCTGTAAGTTATAGCATTAGAGAGTTTCCCAGAACAATGAGAGGTTAAGTGATTTGCCCAGGCTCACATAGCCAACATCTATTAGAGGGAGGACTTAAACCCAGGCTTTCCTGGCTAATTCACACCAAACTATCTCAAACTTTGAAAATAATGGTCCAAAATAGTTCATCTGTTCAGGGAAGAATGGTAGAAGGTATCTATAGACAGGTAGAAACTTGCCAACATATTATGACATAAGTTAAAAGTTTTCTCTTGAAAAATTCATAAATCCTATGGGATTTTTCAAATTAGTTGAATGTATTATAATATTTTATATATTTATTTTAACCATATAGTTTAATTATAATTAATAATATAATTTAATCTATTTTATATATTTATAATACATTATGATATTTTAATATTATAATATTTTCAAAAATTATTTTTGAAAATAAAACTCAGCAAAAAAAAAAACCTAGGTATTTTTTTTAAAGAGACTACTGGGAAAAAAAATTAAGAATAATGTGGAGCCCTTATAATTAGCAGTATTGAGGAAGAGAATAGATGCTTGTGTCATAGGTAAATATGTATCTGGCTTCTATGATTTATTCCTCAGTATAAGCTAATGTGTTTCTCAGTATACTGGAACCCATGTAACAACGAGCAGGAGGGGCAGCTAGTTGGCACAGCAAATAGAGCACCGGCCCTAGCGTCAGGAGGACCTGAGTTCAAATCTGACCTCAGACACTTGACACACTTACTAGTTGTGCGACCTTGGGCAAGTCACTTAACCCCAATTGCCCTGTCTTCCCCCCACCATTTCTATCACTATTATCCCCTTCTGACTATACCTGTTACCCTTTGGAATTTTTCTAATACGTCTTGCCTAGGACCAACCATAAGTCATGATAATCAAGACAAAGAGATCTCGTTTCATTTATTTAACTGTTTCTCTCTCTTGGAAGGCATATTTGGAGGTGTGCAAATAGTTCATTCGTGCTGTCTAAGACTGCTCCCGACAGTGTGTGATGGTGATGATGATGATGATGGCTTTTAAGCAGTCTTATTTCAGACACGGGATGCTGTGTTAGCACAATCCCTCCGCACCTTGAAAGAGTTTCTTCTTTTGGACACTCAGATGTGCTATTGATAGCTTCCTTTGGTGTTCTGGGAAAATTATATATCTAGTTGTTAGAAGGTACCCCCCCCCCACACACACACACACTCCTCAAACTTTTGATTCTTTTTATACCTTTGTGCAATATGTTATCCTGCTTTGTCTAGAGGAATAATACCCACTTGTTGTTTTTGTTTCGGGGGTATGGTTTTTTTGAGGGGTTGGGGGGAGTCACAATAGTGGTCACCTTTCTGATTCCCAGTGAAGCTATCTCAAACACAGCATAGGCTTATGACTTTAATCCTCCTCAAGGGGAGATTTTCCTCCATCCTAACCCTCTTTCCAGGGAGAGTGAAATAAGCACATTGTGTTATCCTTCTGCTCTATGGTCCCTTCAATTTAATCTACTCATATCCCAGTTGGTTTCGCTGACACAGAAACTGATGCCCCAAAGACTGGCTTTGTTTGTCCTACCAAAGAAAGGAATTTCCTGCCCAGCCTTTAAGTTACCCGTCAAACATCCACTGAGAAAACTGTGCTATTTCAAGCGATCTAGCAATAGAGCTGAATCCACCCAGCCCTAGCTTTCCCTTCCATCCGCCAGCTAGGAAGCTTTGGTCTCTCATGTGGGCTGTCAATTAGAATTATCTCCATTTGTTTTAGATCCAGACAGGCGGTCAGTTTCAACAATGAATCTTTCGAAACATGTTGATCCAGTCATTAGCAAGCGGCTCTCCTCTTCATCTGCAACATTACTAAATTCTCCAGATAGAGGTACAGTCAAAAGGAAAATTTTAAAGTGTTCTGTCTCATTACCTAATGGCTCTTTTGCATATTTACAGCTACAGTAAGCATCTGAAGTTGTTTTCCTTCCTCACATTTCTTAAATAGGAAGAAAAACCTCCAAACTTAAAAAAGCAATAAGCGCTGAGCAACGTTTTCCTTGCCGAGAAGAACATTTCTCATTTTAGAACTTGGCTGAATAATTGCATTTAGCACGTGGTGAAAACGGTGCTCCCTGTCAAGTTTTTAGTAAAAGAGTTTACAGCTCCAGAAACTACCCACTTTATCCACAAAAAATACACATGGCCTTTTCTGGGAACATTTATTTGGGCTCCAGCCACGTGGTCATTTGGCTGTTCTTCTGTACTTTGGGAATGCCTGATTTTGAATTTCCAAGCCTCACTTCAAGTGGTTCATGTTGGTAGATTTCATTTTTCCTGTTTATTTTCTCATTGAACCAGACATTCTTTATATTGCATTTCATGTATCTATGTTCTTGCTTTTCAATGTCCATTCATTTAGCCTTGAGATTTGCCTTAATTTCCAGAGTGTCTTCATCTTTGCCAACCTCCAGACAAATTAACCAGTCATGGCCTTCCAATGAGCAGCATTTCATTCAGATTTTGAGTTGCTTTCATTCCAAGGATTTACAGTACATGAGATGCTAGCAATTAGAGTTTATTTATGAAACAAAACCTTATTTTGCCTATGCATTTGCCATAGAAGGAAAAAAAAAATCCTGCTTCTTTTAAAGGTGTATAGTATACATACCATATACTATCTACTTTTCACAAGCTGAGCTATAAGAAATATCAAGGCTCCAAATATTACTGTGCAATATGAAAACATATCCTTTTAAGTAAACATCACAAGCTGATTACTTTGAAATTTTCAGTATGAAACTGATTGGAAAATTTCCATGTTTATAGTGTTCATGTATATGTAAAAAATATGTGTGTTTATAGTTATGTGTACGTATATTTCTATCCTTTTTGTATTGTGTGTTGTCATATCATGTATGTCAAATGTTGGAATGTTATAAAAATGTTGAAAGTTTCTGTTAACATGTTACTTTTAAATGTTTAAACTTAGAGGAAAAAAAAAAAAACTGCTGCTCGTGCCCTCTTTTAGCCCAAGCCCTGTTTATTTCTGTTTCCAGGCTATTTGAACTTACTTTCAAAGATTACCCTTGATATATTATCTAGAGCCAGGGGTGTGAAACCTGCGACCTTGAGGCCACATGTGGCCTACTAGGTCCTCAAGTGCAGCCTTTTGACAGAGTCCAAATTTACAGAACAAATCCTTTTATTAAAGGGATTTGTTCTGTGAAGTTTGGATTCAGTCAAAGGGCTGCATTTGAGGACTGAGAGGGCCACATGTGGCTTTGAGGTTGCAGGTTTCCCACCCCTGTGTCTAGACAGTATGGTTAAATGATAGTGATTTCACATACATTTATCCATTTCACATCACAGGGGTTAGGGGCTAGGTGCCCCCACCATCTGGAACATACACTTTAAAATTTTTGGCCCTCTCTTTGTACCAGACAAGTCTGGATTATTATGGTATTAAAAGATAAAATATGTTGATACTATATAATGCTATACATGTATTTTATGCATTTTTAAATTTCTAAACTTTTTCTGTATCATCTACTGGCCTTCACATGTCATCTGCGACTTCTGTAAAACTCCCCCCAAATTCCCATTAAATTTCTTATGTTGACCTGATATAGGGATAATTGTGTTAGTGGGAAGGACCATGAGTTCAAACTCCTTTTTCCAAGTAGTATTTGTAGTTGCATACAAGCCCCCAAGCCCAACAAAACAACTGAGGAAAGCTGTCTTTTTAACCATATATCTTTACTTTCTATGGACTTGATGATCTGTTCAGCATGTCAGCCTATATCAGCAGCCTTCCCTGGTGCCATTGCTAGAGCTGAGAGAAGACCAACAGGCTGGATAACTTTTCTTCTAGCCATCTATTTAGCGGCAGTGCTGAGCGGCCTATCTCAGTTAGTAAATCAGATTGTGGTTAGAAAGAGTCCTATATATAGGCAGCAAGCAATAGAAGGTACAAGACAGAACCTAAAAGGATGATTTCAGTCACAGAATCTGAAAGCTAGAATGGGTCTAAGAAGTCATTTAGTACAATCTCTTTTCCCCTTCCTCTCCCCCTCACCTCTCTACTGGCTTTACAAATGAGGGAACTGAGACAGAAGTGAAGTTAAGTGATTTATCTAAGGCCAAACAGGTAACTAAGGAACAGTTACTGAAACTCATGTTTTCTCTATGCTGGCATATTGCATTTTAAATGGCTGCCACTAATATATTTCATGGGGATCCATTCTTAGAGGACATATCCCTAAAAGTAATCATTTCTTTTTGAGGAAGGGTTATAGTAGAAGGTTTTGGGTTTTGGTGGCAGGTTAAGATCAAGTTTACACTAAGGATCGGGAAACAGTAAACTTAAAATTAACCGTACTTTAATGAACAAAGCAGAATTAGGAGACTGAGTACTAGGCACAGGTCTAGGAAACAGGATGAGATAGAAATAGACATCAAATTTAGTAGGTCCTTCCTCTCTGCTTCTTTATCAAGAGAGTGTTGATCACTCACTGAGGCTTATGGGTGAGATCAGGCTAAAGAGCAGGTTTGGGTTCTCCAGGACCCCCAAACAAAGGTTCAGATCATAGAAGTGGGGAAGTTAATGGGGTTTTTTTGTTTTTGTTTTTGTCAACAGACATACATTTAAACTAATACCAATTCATTGAAGTTTTCTGAATTTATACTTCATTCCTAAAATGGTAAGATTTCAGATAGGGAGGAATTTTCTTTTTCTATTGTCTGTGAAAGAGGAGTTGTCGGTATTGGTATATTACTTTATCTGTTTGTTGAAGTGAAATGAGGCAACCCAGTCCAAAGAGACATAACTGGAAATGTTGTAAGGACTCATTGTTAAGTCATTTTATCTATACCCGACCTAGTGACATAGAGAAAATTTATCACCTACTCTCATGTCTTAACTTATACACCCATGCTAAATTTCCTATTTCCTAGTCCTGCTTTGCTGATTCATGTAATGACAATCCTTGTGTCCACTGATTCTTGCACCCTGATGTGTCTCGATTGGTTTTTAATACTTTCCAAACCTTGATGAAGTGATAGCCCACCCACCTGCCTAGTTACAGAGCTTGGTCCTTATAGTCTAGCTTAGCCAAGTAAAGATACCTATGAGATCAGCATTTCTTCTGAACTTTGAACATTTAAGAGAGTATTATAAGAAACTTTGTTGTAATAGGAAATGAATTGAGAAATATTCTTCTTTAAAGAGGGATTTGATTTGCCAAAGTTTTGCATGTGTGTGTGTGTGTGTGATTGTAGATACAAAATTAGTTTCAGCCACTGGAAATCCTTAGGTTAAAAGCTTTCGATTAATTTCTCATTCTCTTTAATGTCTCTTGCTTAGCAAACTTCTGAGAGGAGAGACACATTGAAACCTAATAATAATAAATATTATCAGGCATGTAGATAGAGCTTTAGATTTCCCAAGTACTTTGCATTATCTTATCTCAATTGATCCTCACAACAGTTCTGTAAGTATTGCCATTATCCCCATTTTACTGATGAGGAAACTGAAGCTGAGAGAGATTAAGTGACTTTACCCAGGGTCACACACCTAATCGATGTCGGAGGCAGGATTTGAACTCATCTCTTCCTGTCTCCAAGTCTGGGGCTCTAAGGAAGGCATCCTTTTTTGAAAAAAAAAAAAGATCAAAGACATTTTTACCTGCATGGACTTCAAATTAACAACATTTCCTTCCTGAGCATAAGGCATTTTTAATACTTTTTCCAGGCCTAGAATTTTATACAGTTATTCAGAGAAATCTGGTCCCTTTCCTCCAGAAACTTCTGGTAAAACATAAAATCTATGCATCTTTTTTTGAAATGCCTATTGTCAACTGTCTTTCCAGGCCCCTGAATAGACATATTTGATATAGGGGTAGAAACAGATTTTTCCTTGGGAAATACTATCTATACTGTAAGTAGCTTTAGAACAATAGATTTACTGTTTCTTAAGTTTAAGAAAAATTATAATAAATTTTAAAATTTCTCCATTTTAGGTAAAGGAAAAAAAAGAAAGAAGTGTGTACAATACTTCATCTTCTTAATTCTTAAACTCAAAGTAAGCCTCTAGAGGTTATTTTAAGAGGAGGAAAAAGGCACAATATACTCTTTGACCCAGCAATCTCTCGTATCAGCTTTATCCTATATTATTAAATGACATCTTGGGGCCTTACATAGGGGCTTTTTGAAGCAGTGTTATAGGGAACGAAGATTCTGTATGGATCCCCATGAGCTCTTTGGAGAATCATATATACTTATTGGAAAGGAGCTATTTCATCAAAAGAATAATTCCTATCATAAATGACACTTGAAAAATATTTTTTGCATAGAAAGAGGGAGACAGGAACACTGACTGTTTTGAGGAAAGAGGGTAGTGCAGAAATCCTAGAGCTTGTCTGGATTTTGTTACTACGTAATTTGTAGTAAAACATCTAGTTTTCTGTGCCTCAGTTTTTCCATCTACAATTTGGGTTGATGTTGGGCTATCAATATCAAATTTCCTTCAATGTTTGTTACAGATTAAGAGAAAATGTGTGTGTTAAACTTTGCTGGAGGAAAGAAGGTGGTATGCTAGCAAAAACCCTCTTCTTATACGTAGAGAATATCACTGTAATTTATTAACATTATGGTCTCTGGGATGTGTAGTAAAATATATGTGAAATCCTAATTAGCTACCACCAGGAAAATTAGCACCAGCACATAATAATTGATACTTTAAGGAAAAGTCCAATACAAATACAGGTTCTTAGAATCTAAAACACAGCTCTGTATGGGGGGGGCATGGATTTTTATGGCTCATATTTCAATACTATGCATTCAATTATTTTACATTCATAGCAAGGCTGTAATTGCAAAATTTTACAAATTAGATGAGTGAGCCGGACAAAATGATAAATCCATGATGCTATATCACATTTTAATATTGTTTATTTTGATGGGTGCAATTTAGTTTTAATTCTGCACCAGTAAATGAATGGGAAAAAATCCTTGTATAGAAGCAAAGTCTTAGTCAGTTCAGCATGTGCTATATTCCTTAGCCATTCAGTCTTCAATGGGAAATGGGAGAGAGAGTGGGTTTCTGGAGGGAAACAATTAAATCTTTGAGTTACAGCTAAGAACAGTTGAGTTCTATCCCTCAGCAGCTAGAAAGAAAAAATGGAAAGATAGAATTTTCAACCTCTTATATCCTTCTCATTCTCTTTCTGCTTCACTTCCTTGCTACCCGCCCCCAACATTTAAAATATAATTATGTGTTGAAAACCTTCAATTAATGCAGTTCACCTTTTTCCCATTAATTTTTTTCCATTCTAGTATAATGTATTCTAATTTTAGATTGTAGTAGTTTCCATAGAGATTAGATACAGAGTTACACTGTCATTAAAGTCTAAGCTATAGTCACACTCATTCATTGGGTTTCACAGAGTTTTCTAAATGTTACAATTGCATTATTAATGTTTTTATGGAGTTTTATATAGTAATTACTCTGACAATTATTACATAGTTTAATTATTGGAATTCAGTCCAGTAAAGCCCAAATCTAAGTGTTTTGCTTATCCCTAGTGTGCACATGGAATGTGAAAGAAAAAAAATCAGGATTGAATTCTTTAAATATGTGCTCACATAATTATACGTTAGGACACTGGGAATTCCTTCCTGTTGTTGATGTCAGAATTATCATGACTTTCCTCATAGTTTTGCCCCAGATAATTTCCAAATCAAAGTCAAGTGCCCTTCTCTTGGGATTCTGGCTTTAAAACATCAACCTAAGAAAATTGCCTCTAGAAGCATAATTTAAAGATGGAGATGCACCTACTTCTTTTGATGCTGAGCAGGAGTAACTTTCAGTTGCTCAGCATGAGTTTATTAAGTACCTACTAACCCTAACCCTAAATGTGCTGGTTACTGTTCTAGGTGCTGAAGATACAAAACCAAAGCAAAATATCTGTGTACAAGAAGCATTCTGTCTATTGCACTTTTAAAAATATAGTTTTCAAGATCTTCAGTGCTTCTTAAACTGTGGGTCGCTAAGAAGTGCTGAAGGGGTCATGAGTGGAAAAATTTTAAGAAGCCCTAGAGTCTAGGAGACTACATTCCCAAACACAAATATGGAATCTATTTTCCATTGGGTCTTCACAGGATCCTCTCATATTTCTCTTATGATCTTTCAGGGAAAATAATTCTCTCACCTTCCCTAAAAGTTGGTCACCCGAACTTATCTAGGCAAGAGAGCTTTAAGAACTGAGCGATTTCATGAAGGATCAATTTATATTTCTTAATGTTAGCTGCCAGGCCTTGATTGTTATTTCAGGCTACCTCCTTTTGTGTGATTTTCATTTGAGCAATCAGATGATGACAATGGCCTTCTGAATTATTTTTCTTTCCAAATTGGCTTATGGCTAGTGTGTTTAATGTTATCTTATTCCAACAGTAAGCCTTATCCTCCCATCATGAATTTGAATATGGCTTAAAAGCCAGAGACCTGGAAAGCCCTGTTTATTACTTAAAACCATAACCGTGGCTGGGCTGAATAGAAGCACTGTAAAGTGTCTGTCATTTTAAAATTGAGTTCTGTTGTTTCTCTTTTTGTTTACATAATAACTAAGGAGTATATGTTTTGTCATACGGATGTATGAATGTTTTCTCTTCTATTAGAATGTGAGCTCCTGGAGGGCAGGGGTTGTTTTAGTTTTGTCTTTGTGTCCCTGGTACCCAGCACAATGGCTGGCTTAATAAATGCCAGTTGATTGACTGAAAAACCCTGGAATAGGTGCCAGGAAACCTGGTTTCTTGTCCCAGTTTCCCACTTCTTAGCTGTGCAGCCATGAGCAAAGCCAGTATCCTTCTCTGAGCCTTTGTTCCTCATTTGCTCCTACCTCACAGGGTTGTTGTGAGGATCTGTTTAGATAACATACCTGTAAGGTGCTTTGTGAACCATAAAGTGCATGAATGTCTAGTAGTGTTCAGTGGGAACCCTTTTCATTTGTTTTGTTTTGTGTTTTTTTTTTCTGTAACCTCTGATGGAAAGTCTTCTATTACTCTAGCAAAGTCTTTGTTGTGGCTCATTATGCAATAATGGATTCAATGTACTAATCTGCTTGGGAGGGGTAGTGCACAACACCCCCACCCGATGCCTGGATACCTTATGGATAGCCACCTGCCTGGGGCAAGTGATGGCACCTGCTAAGCCTACAGTCAAAATGTTCTAGCTGTTTGTGGAAAGTGACTAGGGGAGACCAAAAACAAATAGGGATTAGAAAAAGTGCTGTTTGGGTTAACTACCTTGGTTTAGTGGCAGTCAGGAGCCATGCCTCTTTAAGGTAGGCGATGGAATGGATCCATTTCAATTCAACCATCATTGACTAGGACCCTTTTACCTCAAATGCACTAGGGATACAAAGTAGATCATTTGATCTTCTCGGGAACCCCTAATGGTGAAGTTCAGCAAAATTCAGTTTTCCGGATACCCGAATGTCATTTCAAGACATGAAGTATGGAGACAATAGCGATAATGCGCTGAGTCCCCTCATCTGTGGAAAGAATGCCCTCTAACATCTTGCTTATGTGGTGACATTTAGCTCGCCGCCTGCAGCTCAGCCCCTGGGAGAGCAGCATTGTAAACAGACTCCTGACGCCCACACATTCGTTCCTGGCGCGAAGTAAAAGCACGGCTGCCTTGTCTGGAGATGCAGGTAAAACTTAACAAAGTGGAGCCTTCTGGGGAGAGCTGAGCTATCCTTTCAAAGCATTCTAAACAGCCATTTGGTCTAATCAAATTTCAGCTTTCTCTGAGGTGCACCTCGCCAGGTGAAATGGCTTTGGAAATTTCCCTATTTGTGTTGGTTTCATGCTACCTGTACTGTTTTCTTGTCAAAGTCTTAGCATCTTTATCTGGACACCAGATGCCCATAGAGACAAAGGAACCTCCTCCTGTTTATCGGATATCTGTAGATACCCTCTTTCTGTTCATGGAAGATATATAGCTGAAAAATTATCCCCATTTCAACTTCCTATAACCTTCATTTTAGTAGAGAGTTGATCAGAAGTAGAAATGAGTATCAGTTATTTTGGCATTGATCCTTATAAAGGATTTGGATCTAAAATCTGGAGGTAAGAGTAAAATCAAAGGCAAGTCTATTAGGCACAAAAGAACATGGTTTCCTTTATGTGGTCTCAGGCAACAAAAATTCTCTGTGTCAATCATCCATGGGTAATCCATGAAGAATACACCTCCAACCTCAAAGAGGTGTTGTAAAGTACGCAAGTATGGAACTTCAGGTTTGTAACAGTCTTTGAAAAAAAAAAAGTTTTAAAATTCCCAGTGTGGATTATTTTAAATTGTTGTTTAACAATCTCAAATCACAACACAGAAACAGGTCAATTAATTTAACTGTAAATTAATGTAAAGCAGTACCTGTTGGAAAGATGTGACTTAATTTCTCCAAAACATCTCTTGTCTTGATTCACATGTTCCCATGTGCCTTTGGATATATGAGGAATAAGTGACCAGTCCACTTAACTTTGCCTTCTCCAGTTAGAAAACTGCAGATAATCTCCATGAAATTCCTCCTGAAGCTGCTTTGATTCTGCAAGCTTCTTCTCTCCTTTACCCCTGTATAACTAATAATACTTTGTACTTTTATAGTTACCTTTCATCTAAAGTACTCAAAGAACTTTACTAGCACCAACTCCATAATTCTCACAACACTCCTATGAGGCACTCAAGGTACCAAGTATGATTATTCCCATAGCAGAAATAAGGCAGCTAGGGAAACTAAAGGATTTATTCCAGCGTGATTCTATGGCAGAGAAAGAAGTGAAATCTACATCTGCAAGATTTCAGATTTCATCACCACCCCTTGGTCCCTGGGACAGCCATCTGTGCATAATGGGTGTTCAGTTAAAGAGCTAGATCATATTGCCTCTCATAGTTTGAGACTCATTACTGGCTGTGATTTTCTAGAAGTGTGGAATTCTGATTTTAAAAGCCATAGTTGTTTTTCTGCCCATTGATTCAATCCTTTCATAGTCGTCAAACAAAATCTTCTTCATTTATACCTAAATGAAGAACAACACAATGGTTGTATGGCTTCATGATTCATTATGCCCACATTGTATTTTGTTTGATCTCCAATCAACTTCATAGATTGGGAATTATTTTATTTCTCTACATCTACCATTGACATTTTTGTCAGAGCTCCTGCTTCTTACTTCATTCTTCAAAATGTTTCCTTATTTTGTGCTTCATTCTTTTTCTTTCCCAAGTGATCCCCACCTTCTTACCTTCTTTCGTCATCGTGCCTAGCCTGAGTAGTTCTCATCAGCTATTCTAAGAGGTTCTCTTTGTCTGCTTTGCTGCTCCTCCCATTTTCTTTTTAACAAATGGATTTACTCCCATAATTCTCTCTGCACTATAAACCACTGTACTTCCTTTTATGTTAATTACTTGATGTAATAGGTAGCCCATGTATTGCGTTGCTGCTGATCATTGTTTACTGCATTCGGTTTGTTTTCTGTCCATTTTTTATTTCCATTGGAGGTCATGTATGAAAAATCTTTTTCAATTGTATTTTCTGTCAATATCTTAATTTCTTTGATTTCTCCTTTGTTTTCTCTTTAGTACTCCATTCCTTATGATCGTTCCTTTGCTCTATCTCTTTTTCCTAGTCACTGCAGGGATGAAGAAAAATAGGCAAAAAACTAGGTTATTTTGAAAACTACAACAGAAATTTTCGATGCCACTTTTATAAAGTAAGGGCATAGAGTGGTTTCAAATCTTGGAAGCAAAAGGGATACCTTACTTCTTATTGACATGGGCAATATGCCACTTACAGAATGAAGGAAGTCCTTCATGGCACTTGCTTTATATGCCTTTGCCCTCAGTCGTCTTTTCCATAATCATTACACCCAAACATTTGAAATGTAAGTGATCATTATTTAAGATACACACTCCTGTTTAAGAAAATGTAATTTTCCGAAATAAAGGAAGAACCTGTTTTAAGAAATTCAGATGTCTTGAAGAGGATTGGGGGAAATTGTCAGGCATGTTTTAAATATGGTATTTACAATGAAGGAGTAGTTGGATACTAAGTTACTTCCCATGAGAAAGCAATACAGTATATTGAAAAAAGATATTTCATCTTTTACATGTTGCAGTCCTGACCGCTTGAACCAAACTAGTAGGCTGTTCCACTATTTCTCCTTCAGTTAACTTGAAACATGAGGGCAAAAGAAAATAGTAATGCCATGGGAGGATTTTTCAAAAACATTCTTATAAAAGAATCTCTGTATTACCCTAGTACATTGTGATAGAGGAAGATAGATGGACAGGGAGTAAGCACAAAATTTTTTTAAGATTATTTCTGCAGAAGATTGAAATTACAAAATGAGTCATTTAAAGAGGTCCAGCCTTTTAGAGGAAATGTTCATCAGAATAGAAATGAATCCCATAAAAGTCATTGCTTCCCTAAGAGGAATTTGAAACTGTCCATCTTCTCTGAAAGATGATAGCTTGAACAACTAAGATTTGGGATTTTGCGAATGCTACATTAGGGGAGATTCAAATATATTCTCATGTTCTCATTTAATATTATCTCCTGTTACATAATAACCTGTAAACCAACAGGAATGATGAGATTGGCATAGATCCAGAATATTCTCAGGAAATGCTCTTCAGAGACCTGCTGAAATTGCATTGCCCTTTATAGGAGAAGGGAAAAGGTGTATTTGGATGCTTAATTCCATTTTGAAGGTGAAACCTGTGACCTTGGAGCTAGTATGTTTGTTTTAATTTTTTTCTTCAGGGGATTAATGACAAGGAGGAGGTATACAGAACCCTAGGCCCAGCCAGGGGCCATTAACACCAATTGATCAATAATCCTGAGGGAAAAAATAAAAACAGAAAGATACTGACTCCAAGGTCATAGGTTTCACCTTCAAAATGGAACTTGCCAGTCCCTGGCAATGCCTAGGGCTCTGTATGCCTCCTCCTGGTCATTAATCCCCTGGAAAGGCTTGGTTTGTGAGAATGACAATATTGAGTCACAATGTTCATAACCTTAAGAACTCTTGCAACTGAGAGGTTAGAATTTTTCCCTGAGGAAATTTAACTCACTTTTTAAGTGATTAGGGAAAAAGTATAGTTCCTTCTGTTGACCCTCTCACCCAATCTGCAACTATCTGAAAGACGATCCGATGGCATTCGCAATTACTTAACTAGGGAAATTATACAATTATGAACTAATTTCCCTTTGCAGATCAAACCTAAATGCCACTGGATGAGAGAATGAAGTGTTTGAAAATTCAGAAATCTCTGATTGCAGATGTCCCTGTTCATAATGTCCCTATCATAGAACTCTGGGCTTGAGGATAATCTCTTACATTTATGAATTTGTGACTAATCCCCCAATCAGACTTTATAGAAACTTATACTTGGTTACATCATAGATCCAAATGTATGCATAGTACTTATTTAAATAGTTATCATGTTTAAATTTCCTATTTTTAATTACTAACCTTGCCAGCTGAGATATCTGAAAATAAGTTTTATGATCTACATGTGCTATCTCTGTTACATGATGATACCTGTATTAGTGCATTATTTTAACACGCTTAAGCCTACAAAACATTTGCTTCGTTGATAATGCTCATTTTATGGAGATTAGAAAGTGGTAAACGAGTGTACTTTTTAAAAGATAGCACAAAAATATTTCATCCTAATTAGAAATGAATGTGCTTTAAAAAAAACTAAAATAAATACATGCAATGTTGATTAAACATTTTAAATATGTTCAGATGTTTAAGATCATCTTTGATTCTTTTTTTTGGCAATGCTGATTATAGAACTATAGCTAGAACACTGGATCTGGCATTAGGAAGCCCCGAGTTCAAATCTCACCTCAGAGGCTTACAGCTCTGTGACCCTGGGAAAGTCACTTAACCTCCGTATGCCTCAGTTTCCTCATCTGTAAAATGGGGATAATAATAGCACCTACCTCCCATGGTTGTTGTTAGGATCAAATGAAACAATAATTGTAAAGCCCTTAGTATAGTGCCTGGCATATAGTAAGCTCTATGTAAATGTTTATTATTATTACACAAAAGTGTGCTTAATATACATTGATGTCTCTTATAAAGCACAAAAAACAAGAACTGCGGGAAATCCAGTATGATGCATCTGATCTGTGGACTTACAACTAGAACCTTTATAGATTTTTTTTTAATGGGGATCACAAGCTATCCTTAACGCCCCCTTAATAGGAAGAAACACAATTCTTCTTACTCCTTAGGCTGCCGAACTTTCCTCCTGGCATAGGTGTGCTGTGGCTTGCTGGCTGGCTTGCTAACACTCTCTCTCACACACTATCACTTCTCTCTCTCTCCCCCACTCCTCTGTCTCTCTGTCTCTCTCTCTCTCTCTGCCTTTTGTTTCATCATAACGCTAGTTAGGAGAAATCCAACTTCTGTCTCCATAACCTTTAAACCATCCTTAAATCCTGTGTTTGTCTGAAACAAACCACTCTTGTATCCTTCAGGTAGAATTGAACCAGAACCATCATTTATCAGATAAGACCATTGCCTGCTGCCTTTCATTATTGGCTACATCTGGATTTTTGATCTGTTGTTTAAATATGGCTAAATCACTCACAAGATATCCATCCATTTCATTTGAATGCCCATTCATTCCTTTTGGAGGCATTGTGAACTCATGGGGCCATGGGAAGAGTTGAGTGATGGTTCTGGGTGACCTATATATAATAATATCTTCTCCTTCCTTTTCTTCTTCTCTTGGCTTTGCTCCTTTTCCTGCACCTTGCTTCTGGCTTTCCTTCTTCTGCAACTCCAACACTGCCCTATATAAAACAATCGACTGCATCCTAGTTATCCCCATTTGTCCTCGTTCAGCATCTTGCAGCCCCATCAGCATTATGTCCTACAAAGCTGCACACTGTAGAAATCAAGCTGACCGGCCCAAACTCTTTGTAACGCCACCTGAAGGTACTGGACAGAGGAGGCCTCTGCACAACACAATGGTAAGTAATCATTGGGAATGGGTTAATAGGAACACAAGCCCAAATGACTATTAAGGCTGAAAAGAGATCTGAATGATCCTGGGGGGAGAGAAGCTGTACCCTGGTCCCAGTGCCTAGAATATTTGCCCTCCTCACACCTATCTCTTAGAATTCCTAGCTCTTGTCAAAGGGCAGCTTTAATTCGAGCTTCTATCAGAGGTTTGCAAACTTATTTGGCCTACTGCCCTTTAAAAAAAATTACCCAATGCCCTCCCCCAAAATCTACTTTAATGTGTTTTTTTTAAATTTGCGTTATTTCAAGCTACTACTGTCCCCCCCTAGATTGTTCCAGCGCCCCCCAAGGGGTGGTTTTGCCTACCTTGGGAACCTGTGTGTCCATATGTAGCTTTTCCTGCTCTTCCCCCATACTTAGTAATCAGCAACTCCCACCCCACCCTACCCCACAACACATCTACTGTTCCTCCAGTTGCTTAGTAAGGAATTCCCAGTAAGGAATATTCTCTCTCACTTAAATCATCACTTTTTTCTGTTCTCTCTCTCTGTCTTTATGTATCTCATCTATCTATCTGTCTGTCTGTCCATCTGTCCGTCCTTAGGGAGTTGGTTTGCACAAAGCACTGAGAGCGCCCAAGGTTGTCTTGCTTGGACTACTCTGAATACATTCAGCAGATAGGTGGCTGCTGGATATGAGTGCTTGAGAATCCACCAATCAGTATTTATTGTGTACCTCCTGTGTGCCGGGAACTGTGCTAGATGTCTTAGGTACCAAACGAAACGACTTGTGATCTCAAAGACCTTACATTCTTTTAAGGGAAAGTCACATGTACACGTAGAAATAAATACAACTAATACATATCTGCATGTATGTGTACATGTATGTATATATAAATGTGTGTACTTTTTTATATTCTTTTAAGGGAAATCACATGTACACACAGTATTGAATGCAAATCACATGTATCATTTTCTATATAGGCTGTATGTATGTGTTGCCTTGCATTCTTTAAAGGGAAATCACATATATACACAGAAATGAATATAAACAACCTATGCCTACATATGTATACATGATTCCATGCATGTGCATGCTTGAGTAACTTGTGTTTGCTTTGTGTTCTTTTAGGGGAAATCACATATACACACAATACATACAAATTATATGTACGTGTGTGTATATGTGTGCATGAATATATGGTTAATTTCCCTTAAAGTAACATACAAATCATGTGTACGTGTATATATACGTATGTATGTATGGTTAATTTCTCTCAAAAGAAGGTAAGGTCCTTGAGATCGAGGGTTGTTTTGTTTGGTATCTCTAGCATCTAGTACAATTCCTGGCATACAGTAGGTACAGAATAAATACTAATTGCTGGATTCTCAAACACTTATATCTAGCAGCCATCTGTCTGCTGGTTATGTCCAGAGTGGTCCAGGTAAGACAGCCTTAGGTCTTCTCAGTGGCCTATGCAAACTAACTTCCTAAAGTTTTATAAGTGACAGAAAAGGTGATGATCCGCATTGGGAGAGGAGATCCTTCATTGGGAGCTCCCTACCAAGCAGGGAAGTATATGTGTTGTGGGGTGGGGCTACTGCTCACTAAGTAGCAGAGAAGGTTAGGAAAGGTTTCACTTAAGAGTTGGAATTTAAGCTACACTTGGACAGAAGTTGGGGCAGCTAGGCAGCAAAGTGAATAGAGCCCTGGGCCTGGAGTCAGGAAGACTTGTATTCAAATCCAGCATCACTCACTAGCTAGTATGACCCTGGTAAGTCACATAACCCTGTTTGCCTCAGGTTCCTCATCTGTTAAAAAAAAAAAAAAAAAGAAAAAGCCAGAGAAGGAAATGGCAAAACCACTCCAGTATTTTTGCCCAAAATCCCCAAATGAGGTCATAAAGAGTAGGACACAACTGCAAAACTACTAAACAACAAGATTTGGTGGGAGCTGGGGAAATCTGAAGAAATGGGGAAGAAGAAGAAATACATTCCAGGCACTGGGCACAGTCCATTCATGCCAAGGCACAGAGAGAGACACGAAATGTTATGTGCAAGTAACAGCAAATAGGACAATGTGAATGGACCATAGAGCATGTGAAGGGGAGTGATGTATAATAAACCTGGAAAGGTAGCCTGGAGTTAGATTATGAAGGGCTTTAAATGCCAGACGGAGGAATTTGTATTTTATCCTAGATTGGGAGTCACTGGAACAGGAGAATGAGAAGCATTAGACATCAAGGTTTGTTTGATAGTCTCTAGCACAGTCATAGGATTGCTTTAAGGAAAGCCATCTGTAATGCCTAGGGTATCACATGTTCACGAGCTGGTATTACCGTGCCAAACATTAGGGTGACTGTGTGGTGCTGCCTGCCTGTGGTGACAGGCAGCATCTCCAAAGAGGAGCATAAAGATAACTTCCCACCCTGGCTCTTTCCCTTGTCAGTAAAAGCTGGATTGCCGATCTTGAATGTATTGGCCAAAAAAAAAAAAAAGTACTTGTTTCTTGCTTTTAGGTTGCATTTAGGTGAAAGTCAATTTAGTGTGGAATCACCAGTGAATGGAATTGTATGGGCTTAGACGAGTCACATCAGTTCTCTGGGCAGCATTTCTTTGTCCATCTGTGAAATGAAGGGGTTCAACCAGATGGCCTCCAAGGGCCCTAAATGCTGACCATTGCTTTCCTAAACCTTGCCTTTTTGGTTTCTTTGCAATGATCATTATGGAAAATAATTTGTGCATGCTTAGTGGAGACGCTGCCACAACCATGTTCATTTCCACTATTTACCTTACCCGTAATAAGGTACCTTAGAGATTAGGATGTTTTCCCTTTGTTCTGAGGTGCATGGGCATTTTGCATTTTACTGGAAGAAATGGCCATTGTTTCTGTTTTCCCTCTGGCTTTAACTGACTCATCAGCCAGCTGAAAGACTCCACTTAATTATCCAGCCGTGATCATGGCATGACCTGTTTAATGAAAGCCTAGGACACATTATTTTAAAATCTTCACTCTATAGAGTGACTCAGATTTAAGATAAAAGGCTCTTTAAAGGATTTCTCATAGACCTTTGAGGATAATGTGTGTGGTGGGGCAAGCCTGATGTTTATGCTAAGAGGTATAGCATTGCTCTTCGAAGCCCCTCGGGGCCTTCTAGAATCTACCTTTAATTCTTGATTGAGACACTTGCCAAAGGTGAAAGAACCTCTCTTTGATGTGAGAATTTCACATGTTGACTTTGCACACTTGGGAGATCTTAGCTTTGGACTGAGAGCCACCCATCTGAGCTGGGAGATTTTGTGTGCCACACATTGAATGAAGACAGCAAGGAGGAAATCCTGCCTTTAGGGCAAGAGTCCTCAACCTTTTATTTTTTTTTTTGCCAGGTTCCCCTTTGGCAGTCCCATAAAACCTATGGACTCCTTTTCAGGATAATGTTAACTGAATAAAATAAAATACATAAGATTAAAGAGGAAACTAATTATTCGAATATTTAAAGAAGCAAGTTCATAGGCGCCAGGTTAATAACCCCTGCTTTAGAGGGAAAGATTAAAAAAAAAAAAAAAAGGTACTTGAATCTTTTTAAGTCATTTACCTTAAAAAAAAAATCTTTATTTTTGCTATTCATACATTGTGATCTGCATCCGTAGAGGAAAGATATAGGTTGATGAGGTCACAGATCTATTTGAATATTTTGCCATTAAATAAATGTAATATTTACAGGAATGGCCTTCAGCAAAACTGAAATGACTTGTATTTTTTCTTTGTTGACCTGTTTGTCTCTCAGCACTAAAAATCAGGGTTCAACTGGTAGCTCTCTCCCTCTCTCCTTCCTGTCAGAACCTATTTTCAGGAAAGGATTTGATGAGCTTTTTTTACCTTAAAATGAATTCAAACTCAACTCAAAAATAAATATTATATTAATTATGTTTGGGGGGTGGGGCAACTAGGTAGCTCAGTGAGTAGAGCACTGGCCCTGGAGTCAGGAGGACCTGAGTTCAAATCAGGACTCAGATACTTGACGCACTTACTAGCTGTGTGACGTTGGGCAAGTCACTTAACCCCAATTGCCCTGCCTTCCCCCCTCCAAAAAAATTAGATTTTTTTAACATTTAAAAAACAGTTTTGAGTTTTAAGTTCTATCCCTCTCTCCCTCCTACCACATACTCAATGACCCAGTGACTTCAGCCTCCTTCCTTGAACACTCTCTCTCAGTTCTGGGATTTCAAAGAGGTTAAGTCATTTGCCTGTGATCATAGAACTAGGCTTGCTACGAGTGTTTTCAGAACTGAAGTATAGGATGAGAGGTTCAGAGCTGAAAAGAAGGGACTTCGGAGGCATCATCTGGCCCAGCCATGCTCATTCCTATAGTTTTGAAAACTAAAACCCAGATATTAGTTGAAGTGACTTATCCAAGACCACAAGATTCAAAACCAGAACCTCTCGCTCCAGATCTAGGGCTCTTTCCATTATGCTGCCAGGTACTGGGAAAGGTGCAGAATTTAGTTGAGATTAAGATCTGTCCTTTTCTCCTGGGAAAAGTTGCTTTTCAAGCCTTCTTATGAGATGGAAGGTTTGGTCTCCAGGGAATCTTTCAATTTAATGGACTAATGTGGTATATAGTTTGGTGAAATGGAAAAAGTACTGGAGGATTCAAATGTGACCTCTTTCTCCTACTACGTGTGTGACCTTGGACAAGTCACTTAACTTCCCTGGGCCTTAGTTTCCTCATCTGTAAAATGAGAGGGATGGAACAGATCCTTTCCAGACCTAAAAGTATAGTCTTAAAATGTTTCTTCTCCTCCTCCCTTCCTTCCTCCCCCCCAAAAAAAATCCTAGGACAAGAAAGTGTGACTATTCCACCTAAGGCTAATTCCAGGGCAGTATAAGTTAGCAGCTAGTCAGACAATAAATACTAATTTCCTACTATGTGCCAGACACTGTGCTAGGCACTGGGAATATGAAGAAAAGTAAAAGATAGCCCCTGCTCTCAAGGAACGCACAGTCTGATGGAGGAGACAGAATGCAAACAACTGTGTACAAACAAGCTATGTATAGGATACATTGGAGATACTCAACAGATGGAGTTCAGAAAGATCGGGAAAGGCTTCCTATGGAAGGTGGGATTACAGCTGAGACTTGAGGGAAGTGGGAGGTAGAGATGAGGAGGAGAGCATTCTAGGGAGAAAGTCAGTGAAAATGCCCAGAGCTGAGACGTGGAGCATCTTGTTCAAGGAAGAAGAAGGAGGCTGAAGTCACTAGGTGATGGAGTTTGTGGTGGGAAGGAGGGACAGAATTTGGAACTCAAAACTTTTTTTAAAAAATTATTTTAATGTGTAATTGGGGAAAAAATCAAATATATTTTAAAAAAAGAAAGTGTAAGAAGGCTGAGATGGTGGGGGTGGAGGCACAGGCAGGTTATACAGGGTTTTGAACTCCAAATAGAGGATTTTATATTTGATCCTGGAGGTGATGCAGAATCACTGGATTTCATTGCGGGGGGGGGGGGCAGGGAGAAGGAGGCGATGGCGGTAAGAGGTTAGGAAGGAGGTTGACACGGTCAGATGATCTTTAGAAAGATCCGTTCGATAGCCGAATAGAGGGTGGACCAGAGTAGATAAAGGCTTGAGTCAAGATGACCGGCAAGCTATTAAAATAGTGCAACTAGATTGAACTTCCACAATCAGGCTAGGCAGCTCACATAATGCCAAGTAATTAGGCCAAGTTTTCACGACAGCGGGAGAGGTGGAGGGCAGACTGCGTCGTGGAGCCCCATCCCATCTTAGCAGAAAAGTACAAAAAGGGACCTGAAAATGAATCCCACTTTTGTTCAAGTCAACCAGCTTTACAACCTCAGTCATTCTCAGCCACTCACCCCCTCCTTACCCTGCTTTTCCAATCAGTTTCCCAGTCTCTTTGATTATTCCTCCACAACATCTCTGGCATCTGTCCCTTTCTTCCCACTCACACCAAAATGATTGTCACCTAGACTGTTGCCGTAGCCTCCCAATTGGTCTCCCTGCTTCCAGTCGCTTCGCCTTTTTGCTCAGTCCTCTTCATAGCTGCCAAAGTGGAATTAGTAAAGCACATGTTTGGCCATGACTCAGTAAATTCCAATGACTCCCCATCCCCTCCTTCAGCCTAAAAAGAGACTAAATAGAAAACAAGTAATAAAGAGATTCCTTCTGCCGAGCCTTGTTAAAATCCAGAACGTATGAATGTTAAAACTTGGTTGCCCCCACCCCCTTCAGGCATCTTTCAAACTCAGAGGCTCAGGGAAGAAGGGGACTTTTGTGATCATTTTGGTCCCCCTTATTCAAGAGAATTGACTTGTCCAAAGTCACATAGGCAGCAACTAACAGAGCTGGGATTTGAACCAAGGTCTCTTGGCTCCGAATCCAGTGCTTTTTCCATTGAACTACACAACCTCCCATTGCCCCCCCCTTTTTTTTAAATTTTCTTTTCTCCTTCAGGTTTATTTTAATCTGATCTCAACCATGTAAAAACGTTGTGTAGGACAGGGAGACAGATCGTTGCTGACAGCACATCAGTCTCATTTGTTCCAAGAACAGCTCTCTCAGAGATAGTTATGACCACAGGAATAATGAAAGGGTAGAAAATGGTATCCTACCTAGAGGCTCCAGAGGGAATGTTAGGAAGGAGACCCTGAAACAAACAGGGATTCCATGGAACCACTAGAGAACTATATATTAGCAGATAATTCCTTGTGTTTACCACATTGGAAAATGCCCTTTTTTCCATTTTATTTTCATAAGAAGAAAGTTAACTTGATGGGCTAACTGGGCCTTCATGTCTCATTAGTGACTTTTAAGAAAACTTTCTTTAGAGTAATAGGGAAAGCAGCGAGATGGTAAGGGGTTGAGGAGACATTGGTTGGTGAGACAACGGAGGAATCACTTAGGCTTCAGGCAGATTTCAAGCACAGAGTAGGTTGGCTCAGGTATTCTGACAGCTGCCTTAGAATACTTCTGTTCAATGCCTTTCCCCTAGCCCACATGTTAAAGGGCCAAATACATTAAAAGTGTTTGATGTATTGGGTGACTTTGTTCTATAGAATTCCAGTGCTCTAGTCTTATGCCTGCATATCCCAATATTCCTCTGAATTTTGCCTCTTTCCAATTCCATACGAATTCTCTGGAGGAGAAATCAACCTTCTGGCCACCTTGTGCAAAACTACAGAAATACTAGTGTTGAGAACCTTTCTCAGATTTCAGACTTCAACTCTGGTAAAGATTTAAAGTAGCTTAAGTTGATCAAGTGGACCTGACCTTCCATTGTGGATTAGAGGATACCAAGACATACTGGGTCCAGTTTCTTTCATGAAGAAATGCCTTCTTACAATATCAGAATTTAAAAAAAAATACAAAATAAGATATTTCTTTGGGTGTACAAGTAAGAGCAAGTGTTTCTCCGTCTGTGTTAGCAGCAAACGGGAGCACAGATTAATGCCTCTTCTGACACGTAGGAAGAGCAAAGGCTAGATCTGAACTAGAGTAACTGTTTAAAAACAAAAATCCACCTTTGGGTTTTAAGAGAATAAAAGATGATAAAACTGAGTTCTGAGTAAGAGAAGTTAAACATTCCTAAAGTGTATTGAGCATCCAGGGAGCTGAAAGTTATACTCTAGCTCCTTTTCCCAAATCTGAAGCACAAACTTTTTTTTAGAGGGGCAAACATTCACCATGGAGTCAGCATAATCTTTCCTAGTACCTCATCTTGCTGATTAAAGCCAAATACTTGGTTCCTAGACAGCAGGACCCCTGAAGGCCCCTTTGTTTGACTTAAATTGTAATAGCTGTGATAGCCTGCCCAAAACACTGGTACAGGCACTGATTGACCCAGTCATTACCACTGCTGCCACCACCGCCACCACCACCACCAAATAAATGCTTACTATGTCACTCTTGTTGTCTCTGCTTGTAGAAGGACCTAATTCTTCTGTGTTTTTTCAACTTAGGGGCATAAAAAAGAAAAGGAGAGAAAAAACATGCCTTTCCACCTCACATCTGGCATCCGAAGAGCTCTGTCTCCATCAAACCCCAAAACTAGATCACCAGCTCCCTCCTCAGTTTGGTAAGTGAAGTGCCTTACCTGAGAGTCATCCCAGATATAAGAAACTGCCCATGTTCCAACACAACTGAGCTCTTCTCTACAAGTTATGTTGGTCTCATTTTCTTGCATTAATGTGTTTCCTTGACAGGAAAAAGGGGTGGGAAATCACCTATTTTCTAAGGTAAACAAATTTCCCTTTTCAGCCACCTGTGAGAAATACTTAAATAAATAACTAAATATCCCTCAACTCTTTCTTGGGAATCCATTAGGAAATACCCATTTGCACAGCTGCTGTGTTAAGCAGTGGAGAGAGAAGCAAAAATAATTGCCTCTTAGCTCAAGGAGTACATTCTATTAGAGGAGAGAAAATATATACATGTAATTAGGTATAAGAAATATAAAAAATAAATGTAAGGTAATTTGAGAGGAATCAGCATGTTTTCTTTTAGAGAGAGGAAAATGGAGTTCCTGGCACAGAGGCTGATTCTGACATGTCTCCTTTTGTGCCACATTTCCTTATTGGTTTCCTAGGCACCCATCCAAGTCCTTGTCTCATTTGCCTGGCACACCCAGACCAACATCCTCCTTGTCAATTGGCCCATCCAAAGCTGCTTCTGCTCAGGCATGGCCTCCATCTCCTGGCAACATCCGGCCTATCAAGAAAGAAGTCAGGCTCGAGACAGAGAAAAAAGACCCAGAGAAGGAACTTGAGAAAGTAGTTGAAGCATCATCACCAGAGGGTGACGTACCTTCAGTGAACTCTGAAGAACCTACGAATGAGGAAGGCTCACCTGCCCAGCCAGAGGCTGCTCCAGGTAAGTCTTTAACTATCCCAGTGCTCACCACAATGCTTTATGCATAGCAGGCGTTTAGCAAATGTTCACTGTTGTTTTGCTGTCAGACATGGTGCTGTGAGGGATGCCATTTCCCAACCTACTCCCCAGTCCTTACCCATGCTTCTTGGATTTATCTTTCAGATGGGGACTTTAAAAGGAAGGGCTTTTTTATTCCTTTTTTTTTTGGACTGGTTCTATGATTTTCATCTATTTGGGGACTTCTTCCTCCGATGCACATTGGTGCCTTCTCTGTAACAATAGTTTTAGAGAGTTTCTAGGGTACCGGTAAATTAAGTGACTTGCCCAGGATCACATAGTATGTGTGGCTGTGTGATGTTTTAGAAGGCAGTTTGACAACTTCTTCCAGCTTTGTTTAGTGACATTAGGATAAGAGCAGAGAAAAGGGTCAGCTCATTGAGCCATGTTTGGAGAGTAGCAGATCAGAAGCAGTAAAGTGGACAAGGAAATTTCAGGGTCACAGATGAGAGCTGGGCACGCCATCTGGTCCAACCCATCTACAGAAGGAATTCCCGATACCCAACAAGTAAGTCATTCAGCCTCTGCTTCAGATCCTACATCCAGTGGTTTTAGTGAGGGCTGTCCAACTCTACCTCCAAGGAGGATAAAGGGAACTCTTCACCTCCACAGGCAGCTCATTCCACTTCTGGACAACTCTGATGGTTAGGACATTTCCCTCTCTGATATCGAGCCTAAATTTACTTCTTTGCAATTTCTAGCCATTGTTCCTGGTTCTACCTTCTGGGGCTAAACAGAACAAATCTAATGCCTTTATAGGCTAGCCCTGCAAAATACACAGCTCTCTTATCTCCAGGTTAGACATGCATAGTTCCTTCAAGCTATCCTCATACGATGTGGGCTCAAAGCCCTTCACCATCCTGGTTGCTCTGCTCTGGTCATTCTATAGCTTATCAATGGTCTCCTTAAGCCATGGGAGACCCAAATAGAATACTGCGGGTGAGGCCTAACAAAGGCGGAGTACAGAGGAACCATCACCTCCATATTTCTGGGAGATACGTCCTTAATACAGCACAAGATTGCTCTACCTCGTCCTACTGATCACAGTGAGCCTGCAGTCTAAAAAAATCCCTAGTTCTTTTTCAAAGCAATTTGCTGATTTAAAGGAAGACTGATAGTTTGCTGCTAAAATTACTGACCTCAAGATCATGACTGTTAAACAAAGGAAGTTAAGCTGAAAAGGTGCGATGCCTTGGAAAAAAAGGGGAAGATGAAGGGACTGGAGGTCATGATGAGGGTAGAAAGAAGGCTCAGGAGACATGGGGAAAGGAAGAAGGGAAAGATATTGTGATCAGTGAAGCAGATACTAGAATTTAGTGCATTGGAGGGGGAACAGTTTCCAGGGAAGGTATGGTCTAAGTCATAATCATTGGCTTTGGTGTTAGATAGACCCTGAGGTACTTCCAGCTCAGTCATCCTTCTAGTGGCTGAGAGATATAAGATGAAGAGGCCATGGTTTAAGGCTTAGGTGCCCCATTGGCCATGTGCATAATGCTGCCTTGATTCAACATGGAACTTGTCTCTAGTCCTTGCTTCAAACTGAACTTTAGAACTTATTATACTTACACAGAGACTTAGGGAAAAGAATGGAGACCTCTCACAAAAGTGTGTATAAAAATTATCAAAGTTTGAGTGGTTATGACAAGTCTATAGTTTCTTCTTATTCTGATTCTCTGTGATATTTCCAAGATTGGATGTTCCAAACCTTCTTCTTCCCTCGATTAAATACATGACCACAAAAGGAATGGAGGATGGACAGTCTGGGTACTGCACAGGGAGCCCAGAGATACTAAGGAGAATGTTAACAAATGAGAAGAGGTCCAGGGCATGATGAAAGGGATACAGTGAAAAACTGGGGATTTTTAGCCTGGAGAAGAGAAGACTTAGGAGGGGACATATACTTGCTCTCAAGTACTTGCGGGGCTTTTATGTAGAAGAAGGATTCAGCTTGCTATGAATGTGATTTCCTTGAAGCCAGAGGGGAGAACTAGAAGAAATGGGCAAAAATCTGATTATAGCCCCTTGTAAGGAAAAAATTCCAAACAGCTGTCCAAAGGTAGAGCTGACTGCCTCAGAAGCTGGCAGTGGATTTCCCATCATTAAAGAGCATCAAGCAGGTGCTAGGTAACCATTGGATGGGGATGGTGTAAAGGAAATCCTTGGAATAGATGACCTTCCTTCTAACACTGAATTCTCTAATAATATTTTAGGCATGGACAGGGTGAGAATATATATATATATATATATATATATGTTTAAAATACAATGTATATGTGTATGTATATATGTATATGTAAAACTAAAAGGGAAAGGGAATAAACATTTATATAGCACTTACTGTATGCCGGGCATTATGCTAAGAGATTTACAAATGTTATCTCATTTGATCCCCATAACAGCTGTGCAAGGTAGATGCTTTTATTACCCCCATTTTATAGTTGAGGAAACCCAGGCATAGGTGAATCATTTGCCCAGAGTCATACAAGATAGTCATTGTCCACGTGACGGAAAAGGTACTGAATGAGGTTTTAAGCAATCACCAAGCACTTATTATCTACTATGTGCCAGGCATTCTGCTAGATGCCAGGGATACCAAGGCAAAATGGAACAGTCCCTGGCCTCAAAGAGTTTACAGTAAAAGTAACATGCACACATATAGGTTTATATAAAACAAATCCAAGATAACCTGAGGGGAGGAAGGAGAGACCGTGGGACCGGCTACTAAGGGGACCAGGAAAGACCTTATGCAAAAAGGCCTTCTGCTGAGCTCAGTCTGGAAGGAATCCAGGAATTGCAAATGTAGAGTCCAGGCTGGAAAGGCATAAAGATGGGAGATGGGGTGTTCTATGTGAGGAATAGCAAGAAGGGAAGTCTATCTTGAACCATAAAGTGCTTAGAGGGGAGTAATGTATACTATGGCTGGAAAGGCAGGCTGAGGTTCATCTCTGCCATTAACATGTGGCCTTGGGTAAATTATTTAACCTCTCTGAGCCCTGTCTTTTTACCTGTGAAAGAGCCATGATAGATTCGTAAAGGCGTAAGAGATTTTAGAGGTCATCTTATAGCTGCCCTGTCAACCTCAGAAGGTTACTGTAGGGAATCAGGAGATGAGACAATGCTCTGAACATTGCAAAGTGCTACAGAACAGTATTATGTTGATGTTTGATTGCATCTTTGAATCTGTCTTTGTCCCCATTGGCAGGATCCCAAAGCTGTCAATGTCAAAGATTTGGGATTATCTCCTGTTTTGTCTTTGTTGTCCTCTATTAGCACAGAAAATCAATTATAGTTTTGAAGGTTTTAGAAATGAATTTTACCTAGTAGAACATATTCGGTAGGTCCAAAATTAAAGTATAACTTGTGTTTACTTCTGGTAATCAGAACTTAGGTTACATGATCTTCAAAAATGAGTTTAATATTTTTAAAAGTCATTTAAGCTGTACGTGATATTTAAATTTTATATTTCCAAATAAGGGTGATTTAAATCCTCATGTCCTGTGATGTATTTCTTTCTGAAGCTGATAGAATGCATAAAATAATGAGAGGAATCACCTGGGTTAGTTTTCCTATTTGCCAATTCAATAGGGTCAAGATGTAGCTCTTAAACAGGAAAAAATGGAAGGGTTGTGTTAGATTTCCTAACCTTAATGAATGAATGAAGCATTTTCGGTACAAAGTATTCTGCTAAGCGCTGGAGATACAAATAGAAGAAGGCAGTTTCTGTTCCTCAGGAGCTCTCAGTCCATTTAGGAATATACCACATAAGGAAGTCTTCATCTGCAAGTCAGATGGAAAAGTCCTAGGGTCCTTAGGGTACAGTGACAAATATAGTAATGTCTCTTTTAAAGTCATTCTCATGTCACTGATCAAACCACATCAGTTTCTGATGTTGAACCATTTGACAGTGCCAAAGATTTTGGTAATAGAAACGCTCTTCTTTGGGTCTTCAATAGATACAATTTGCGTACCTGCAAGAGCAGTTCCCAGGTGGCATTCCCACAGGGGTTGTTTCCTAGGATGGTGGCTGAGGTGAGCTATCTCCTTTTAGTAGAGGGGAAGTGGTGCTGATAAACTGACCTGCCCAGCACATACTTCCTCTCGTCCCTCCCCCAGGGTACCTTGCTGCTTCAGCTAGGCTGGCTTGCCAGACTCATGAGTGGCAGTTGGTTGGCAATTGTTGAGGAGGCTGGCCCCTTCTCCACAGGAGATAATGGCTGTGAAGGCTAGGCTGGAAGCAGGACCAATAGTCTGGTGGGGGAGGGTGCTGCCATTCCTAAAGCTCCTGTTGGTGACACTTGGTTAGCAGTTGTTGGTGGGTAATAAGGAAGGTAGGTTCCCCTCTCCACAATGATTTCCCCCCTCTATATAGCTGTGGGAGCTGAGCTGGAAGCAGGTCTGGGGCTTTGGGGGACACTGCTATTCCCAAGGCTTTTGGGCTCAGGGTTCTGGGTTGTTTCTGTCGGGATCTGTGGAAAGATGGTGGGTAAGGTAATGGTGGTTCTCCTTGTCCATCACAAGCTGCCTCCCGTTTCT
>CM053627.1:110052988-110080390 GCA_028646595.1 Phalanger gymnotis
ATTGCTGAGAAGAGCCAAGTCTATCAGGGCTAGTCATCACAGAATCAATATATCTGTGGTTGTGTACAACGTTCTCCTGGTTCTGCTCTGCCCACTCAGCATTATTATTATGTAGGTCTTTCCAGGCTATTATGAAGTCCGTATCTTCCCCATTTCTTATAGCACAATAGTATTCCATTACATTCATATACCACAACTTGTTTAGTCATTTCCCAATTTAAGGGCATCCCCTTGATTTCTAATTCTTTTCTACCACAAAAAGAACTGCTATAAATATTTTTGTACATATGGGTGCCTTTCCCACTTGTGTGATCTCTTTGGGATATAGCCCTGGAAGTGGTATTGCTGGGTCAAAGGGTATGCACATTTTTATAGCCCTTTGGGCATAGTTCCAAATTGTCCTCCAGAATGGCCGGATCATTTCACAACTCCACCAACAATGTAACGATGTTCCAATTTCCCCACATCTTCTCCAGCATTTATCATTTTCCTGTTTCGTCATGTTAGCCAATCTGACAGGAGAGATGTGGTACCTAAGAGTTGTTTTGATTTGCATTTCTCTAATCAATAGTGATTTAGAGCATTTTTTCATATGCCTATAGATATCTTTAATTTCTTCCTCTGAAAACTGCCTGTTTATATCTTTTCACCATTTCTCAATTGGGGAATGACTTGTATTCCTATAAATTTGGCTCAGTTCCCTGTATATATTAGAGATGAGGCCTTTATCAGAGACATTGGTTGTAAAGATTTTCTCCCAATTTTCTGCTTCCCTCCTAATCTTTGTTGCGTTGGCTTTGTTTATACAAAATCTTTTCAATTTAACATAATCAAAATTATCCTACATGGACAATATTAATAGTTTTCAGCTCCCTATACCACATTTATAAGGAAGGTCTATGTTTTTTTTAAACTAGAACATGAATAAAGGAAATTAAAAGGAAGGATGGGAAGCCCTGTCGAACAATAATCAATCGATACACATGTAATAAGCACTTACTATGTGCCAGGCCCTGGGGATACAAAAAGAGGTAAAAGACAATTCCTGTCCTCAAGGAGCTTACAGTCCAATGGAGGAGACACCATGCATGCAGATATATACAAAGCAAGCTATATTCAGGATAAATAGGAAATAATTAACAGAGGGAAGATTCTAGAATTCAGAGAGATTGAGGAAGGTTTCCTGTAGAAGGTCATGATAAATGTCGCATGAAGAATGGTTGAAGTAACTAGAGAGGAAACAATTTTAAAAGGGGCAGGTCAGAGCACAATACATTTAAATTTGGAAGCAGTCTTAGAAGTCTTCTAGGCCAACCTCAGCATTTTACAGTTGAAGAAACTGAGAGCCCAGAGAGATTAGGTAGCTTGTCCATGTTCCCATGGATTGCAGTGAAGCCCATCTTCCAACTTGGGTCTCAGGACTCTTACTCCAGCTCTCTTTCTACCACAGCACCATGCCCCCATTGTGTCATGAAAGATATAAAGAGAATATCATGGAAGAAGTACGTAATTTAGCCTTTCTCTATAGGGAGTAGAAAAAGGACCAATGAGTAGAAGTTAAAGGAAGGCAGAAATCGATTTGCCATCATCATCACTAATTGCTCCATATGGAAAAGGGCCTTAAAGGACAACATACCTACAACAGGAAAAATTTTCTAATAGTATTGTCCAGCAACAGGAAGGGAGGCTTTGTGGAATAGTGAGTTTGTGTTACTAGAGGGGTATTGATTCGGTTTGGTTCTGTTGAACAAACACCAAGTATTCTAGGTCTTGAAAGAAAGAAAATTTAGATTAGAGACACTTTCCCCCCTCAAAGAACTTCCAGTCTAGTAGAGGAATAGGACACATTAACAGATAACTATAATGCCTTGGTGCATGAAGGTAAGCTTCCTGTTGTACTTTGCTTGTTACTTCATGAGAGATCAGTGGAGACTTTATGAAAAAGGTAGTATGTGAATTTTCCTTTGAAGCATGGGCAGAAATTCAAAAGAAAGAGGTGAATAGGGGCAGAGAGGGCATTCCAAGCCCAGGAAACTGGGTGAATAGAAACACTGAAATAGAAAAGAATGCGGCATAGCATGCTCAGGGTGCAAGCTGTCTAGTTTATTCAGTGCAAAAATTCTGCTGAGAGGAGTAATGTGAGCTAAGTCTGAGAAGATAGAGTGTCAAATTGTGGAGAGCCTAGAACCATAGGCCAAGGAATTTGACCTTGACTAAGGCAGAATCATAGAACTGAATAGCTGAAAGGGACCTCAGAGACCATCAGGTACAACCCATGCCCAACCAAAATACCAACAAGTTACTGTACAGCCTTTCTGCACCCCAAAGAGATCACACAAGTAGGAAAGGGACCCATATGTACAAAAATATTTATAGCAGCTCTTTTTGTGGTGGCAAAGAATTAGAAATCAGGGGGATGCCCATCAATTGAGGAATTGCTAAACAAATTGTGGCATATGAATGTAATGGAATACTATTGTGCTATAAGAAATAGGGAGCACACGGACTTCATAATAACCTGGAAAGACAGGATCTGATGCTGAGTGAGGGGAGCAGAACCAGAAGAACATTATACACAATTATAGAGACACTATATCTGTGATGACTAGCTTTGATAGACTTGGCTCTTCTCATCAATGCAAGGTTCAAAGACAGCACCAAAAGACTCATGATAGAAAACGCTGTGCACATCCAGAGAAAGAATTAGGGAGTCTGAATGCAGATTGAGGCAAACTATTTGCTCTCTTTCGTTTTTCCTTCTTTCCCCCACCAAGTATTTTCTTCCCTAGTTGGGCAGTCCAGAGGATTGAACCAAGGCCTAGAGTCAGGAAGACCTGATTTCAAATGCAGCCTCAGAGGCCTACTTAACCTCTTATTTCCTCATCTGTAGAACAGGGGTTGTAACAGCACCTGCCTCCTAGGGTTGTCGTGAAGATCAAATGAGAGGATATTTGTAAAGCATTTAGCACAGTGCCTGGCACATCGTAGGCACTATATAGATGCTTATTCCTGTCTCTCTTCCTCTTCCTTTCCCCAGTCCCATTCCCTGTAACTGTGTCTTATATGTTATGTGCTCCGATTCTTATGCCACCCTGGTTCCTCTCTTCTGGACGTGCTCCAGCCTGTCAATGCACTTCCTCAAATATAGTACCCAGAATCGAGCACGATGCTCCAGATGTGGCTTAAGTGGGTCAAAATACAGTGGAACTATACCCTCTTCTGGGTGCTATTCCTCTTAATTCAGACCACCTAGAAAACAATGAACTTTGGGGGATACCCTGTGACACTGTTGACTTCCTACCAAAGCCCTAGCAGGATCTCTTTCAAATATTGCTTCCTCAAACATGTATTTAAGTTTGTGAAGCCTAAGTATGTAACTTCACTTTTTTTTTATACCAGACCCATGATTTTATTGGTGTAAGGAACTCCCTGTGAGGATATTCCTTCTACCAGTACAAATCAGCACCTGCTTGATAGAGTTGCCTGGGAGACTGAGAATTTAAATGACTTGGCCAGCGTCGCATTACCCCTATGTATCAGAGGCAGGACTTGAACCTGCATTGTTCTGAATCAGAGGCTGGCTGTATCTGCGCACTGCCACATGACTTTACACTTATCCCTATTGAATTTCACGTTATTAGATGTGGCCCAGCATTCTAGCTCATTGAGGTCCCATTGTATCCCAGGTCTGTCTTCTAATACATTATTTATACCACCCAGCTCTGTAATTTTCATAAGCATGCCATCTATGCCTTTGTCTAAATTACTGATAAAAGTATTCACCAGCATACAGCCAAAGGCACGTCCCAGGAGCACTCAATTAAAGACCTTCCTTCAAGCTGACGTCAGCCTATTAATGCATACTCTGTCATTTGGACATTACAAATCCACCTTCTCATCTCGCCCCTATCCCTCTACCTCATCCAAAAAGACAACAGAAAAGACTTTGTCATGTACTTTGCTAAAAATCTAAGTATACTGTGTATACAGCATTCCCTGATCAACCTGAGTGGTTACCCTATCAGAAAAAGAAATGAGCTTAATCTGACATGACATTTGCATGCAGAAGCCATGCTGGCTTTTGGTGATCACCGCTACCCTTTTTAAGTGGTTCTATGCCTTCCTCTTAATAGTATGTTCTAGAATTTTATCAAGAATAGTTAATTTGATATTCTCTGTTTCTGTGGCACTTCTCTCTAATCATTGATTCTGGCTGAGCAAATCACACCTGCTGCATGTTTCAGTATCCCAGAATGAGTGACTTGAACTCCTCAAGGAGTGTTATTACATGCTGCCTGATAAATGTTTCCCTTTAGTTGAGTTTATATTCCTTGTTAACCCTTTTTGTTCTGTGCTTCAGTCTAAAAGTCATTCTCCTTTCAAGAAAAAAACAGAAGCAAAATAAAGAGTCGAGCGGTTCTTACTTCTTTTCCATCATTCTACCTTGAGCTTCCAACATAGGTTCCCCCTCCCCTTCTTAAAGCTATTTGTCCTTTTTTGATGTGATAAGCTGATCCCATAGGTTCAAATATCGTCTCTGTCTAGATGATTCCAATATTTACCTATCCATTTGAAACTGTTCTCCCACAAACTGCCCAATAGGATATTCTGAATTGGATACCCCATTGGCACCTCGAACTTCTTGTCAAAAACACCATTTATTATCTTTCCCCAAGGAACTCAGGACGGTTACTTGGTGCAGTGGATAGAGTGCCAGCTCTGGAGTTGTGAGGACCCAAATTCAAATGTAGCCTCAGACACTAGCTGTGTGATCCTGGGCAAGTCCCTTAACCCTGTTTGCCTCAGTTTCTTCATCTGTAAAATAAACTGGAGAAGGAAATGGCAAACCACTACAGTGTCATTGCTAAGAAAACTCTGAATGAGTTCATGAAGAGTCAGACATGACTGAAACAACCGAACACACAAGAAATGCACCCGTCTTCCAAATTTCCGTATTATTGTTAAAGGCACCGTCGTCGTTCCAGTCCCTTAGGTTTGCAGTCTTGGTGTCACATTCAGCTTCTCACTCATCCCTTCTTCCTCCATTTTCAAACAATTGCCAAGTCTTGTCATTTCTCTCTATAACACCTCTTGCCACACATCTCCTTCTCTTTGCTCAGCCTCTATCTTAGCTCAGGCCCACACCATCTCTCACCTGGTCTATTGCAATACTCTTCTATCTAGCTTCCATCTCTCGAGTCTCCCCACAGTTGCCAAAGTGTTGACATGGTTACATTGGCTTCTCTTCCATCCTGTCTCTTTCCTCATTCAGTAAACTGCAAATGGCTCCCTATTATCTCTTTGATCAAATGTAAATCTGACATTTAAAGCTCTTCACAACCAGGTCCCAAACTACTTTGGAAATTTTCTTATGTTATTCCTGTCCCCTTTAAGGTGATCTAACCATGTTGTTTTACATTCTATACATTGGATAAGAAATCTCATCTCCCATCTTCGTGCCTTTATACTTGTTGTCCATGCCAGACTCTCCATGCTTCCTTATTCCCTCTTCTTCTCTGCTCTTCTCTGCTGTCATTCCAAACTCAGTTCACGTGCCACTTTCTAACACATCAAACTTTCCTGACTCCCCCAAGCTCCTAGTACCTTCCCTCCTAAGTATACCTCATATTTATTTTGCATATATTCTTTATATACTTGCATGTTTGTGTGTGTGTATGTGTGTGTGTGTGTGTGTATTTCCTTCCCCAATAAAATGCAAACTCCTTGAGGGCAGGGACTGCCTCATTTTTGTCTTTGTAGCCTGAGTTAACATAACTGTACACCTGGCACATACTAGGGCTTAAGAAGCATTTGCTTGTTAATTGACTGGTTGGTTGACAGCCTTCATCACTGACGTCAGCTGGCACAGTTTTTACAAGATGGCGATTCTCTTTTAAAAATCAGAGTTTAATCTGTGGGTTCCCTATGTATCCACATCATCTTCTCTTCTCCCCCCCGCAACCCGTCCATCTGCGTCCGCCTCCAACCCCCAGCCCCTACCCCCTTCAGAATAACTTCTGCTTTTGTCTTTATAATTTTTTCAACAGACTTAGGCTAATTTTCCCTTAATAAAATAAATAAGCCCATTAATTCCTACATATCCTTTTATTTCCTGTCTCGAGTCTATTGTGGTGTGGGTTGGTGGGGAATAGACATTCCCCGCAATTCCAGTGCAGCTGATTTCCTTTAAGATAGCTTTTGGTACAGAACTCTGTGAAAGGTCTTGTTCATGTGCTTTATATACTCCCCTGAGGACTTTGAATAAATTAGTCAGATATGATTTCCCTTGCAGAAATCACATATTTCCCCATGTAGATTATTCTTGCCTATGTGCTCAATGTTATTTATCTTTATTAATTGGTCTCCAAAAACCAAATATTTATATGGGCACCTACTTCATGCCCAGGACTTGAATAAAGATTCTATCGGTTTTTCAAGTATGAAAGTGAGACTACCTAGTTCCCAGGGGGTCCCCTCTATAGATTTTGGGGATGGGGGAAAGGATGGAGGGGAAGAAATAGTTGCCTTGGTAATCCAGTTTAAAATATTCAGTGATCAATAGAAACACAGCAGTGTTTGTTCTCACTTGGAAACCAGTCAGGAATGAACACTCTTTTGTTCAGATTGGAGGAAGCCCCACTTTTTCCTTGAGAGGAGTAAGGGGGGGAACTGGAGTTAAGCCAGGTTAGAGGCAATGGCACAAGATGGGGGGGGTGCCAAGGAAAATTGGCTTCAAGACCTGGGAGTCTTGAGGGAGTGAGACAGAGTGATTTGAAATCCCACTGTCTTATATTTTGATCAAAGCTGGGACTAAGAGTAGGCGAGGCATAGGGTACATGACTCACAGCAGGGGAGTGTGATGAGGGACACTTTTTAATATTACATTTTTATATGCAAAATTTTTACCATCAGAAAATTCTATTCCCCATGGCACATTGGTATGGGCCTTGTGTTGTCAAATTGCCATAAAGATTCAAAGTCTTTGGTGGACAGTAGCTCACAGGGGACCCAATTTTCAAACCTTGCCTAGGGCACATAAATGCAAGGTCCAGATTCTGCTCCCAGTGGATAGATGTAGATAGGGGAGGGCTTTGAGCAGGAGGAAGACGTGATCAAAATGCCTGTCACGGAAGTCCTGTTCTTCCACATCATTTTAAAGAAGGCACTTTGGACTGTGTCCTGAGAGTCCAAACGTTGACTAGTGGGAATTGAGAAGAATGCAAGGAACTAAGAGAAAATAAGGAGAGAAAAGTGGTAAGATGTAGTAACCACTTAAATCTGGGTCCTAGGAAAGAAAAGGGTTAAATCTAGCTCTGGGAACAAATAGCCAGAGGGCAATGTTCTCCTCAGAGTATTGGGGAAGGAAAGTAGTAAAGCAGGTTTAAAAGGGGAGGAGGGACTTTTGAATAAAGATGATGAGACAGCCACATAGTACCAAACATCCATGTTGAAATGGGAGGTTGAATAGCCAGAGTAACAGCAAGTGAACAATGTGTGACACTAGAAAAATAGCATTTAGACACAAGAGCCAAAGGGTCGCACACTTGACTTTTTGGGTTGGGTCTCTGACCCAAAATATTCGGATTGAAGTCGTGACTCCAACATGGAGTCACTGTGTGACCAGTCAATCCCCTGAGACTATTTCTTCATCTATAAAATGGAACTAATAGCAGTTGTACTTCTTATTTCATTGGAAATGCTTTGAAAAGCGTAACATGTTTTTAAAATACAAAATTGTGATCATTAATTTGATCGAGTTCCTTAGCATGTTGAAAATCTCCATTCAGATCTGGGTCTGAAAGAGAGGCAAACGATTGGAGTCGGAGGACAGAGCTTGAATTGGGCGTCTGATGCTTAATTATATCTAGGACACAGTCCTAGGACACAGTCACCTGGGTCACAATTGCCTCATCTGAAGAATGAGGGGATCATACTCAACTCTAAGGTCTTTTCCAGCTCTAATTCTATGTTCCTGTATCTTTGTCAAAAAGCAAAAGTGTCATTGAATGAAAAATAAAAACCTAGATGATATCTTTCATGCTGCTAATAAAATAATGAATGTTACAAAAAAGTCCTTTTTGTGAAGCAGTAGTTGTGGCTGCCCCAAAATAGAAATGCCTGTTCCTGTTTCACCATTAACTCTTATTCTATAACTATGTCCTTTTAAATGTTTTCTAGTACCCTCGACACTGAAAATCAACCAAATGAAAATGGAGTGTCTCTTCAGAATGACACCTTTGAAGAAATTATAAACTTACCCATTGGATCTAAACCATCCAGACTGGATATCACGGACAGTGATGGAAGCCCAGAAATTCCTTTGAATCCAATTTTAGCCTTTGATGATAAGGGGACTCTTGGGCCATTGCCTCAGGTAGATAGTGTTCAAACACAGCAAACAGCAGGTAAGTTTGCCTAGGACCAGTTGTTGCAATTGTCAGAAAACTTTTGAAAATCAATTGGCTGGTGGTACCTTATGAAAGGTATGGAGACTATATAAGCTCTGCCACTGGGTGTCACCTGAAGGGCCCTGTACATTGGAGTTCAAAGCTTTATAACTCTGTGGAAGAGAAAGCTCTATGTAAACTCTACTGAAAATTGTTATAATGGACAACATCCAATAGGATGAATAAATGAATGACCTCTAAGGTCTCCACTGACCGATTGCTCAAAGCAGGAATCCCTGCTCTATCTGTGCCTTCCTGTATTTGCACAAGCTTTTTTCTTTAATCCTGGAAAACATTTCGTCTTCATCTCTGTCTTTGGTAATCCTTCTCTTCTGTTAAATTTTAGCTAGTTTAAATTAAAGCTAGTTTTAGCTTTAAATTTTACCTACTTCACGAAACCCTCTTGGATTCATCCTAGTTTTAAGCATTTCTTCCCTCCTCTAATTTTCAAAGCACTTTGCCCCATCTCTCCCTTGCTCATTTTACTCCCTACCTTGCTTTAGACCTAACTATTGTGTACCCCCAAAAGAATGTAAGCTTCTTGAAGGCAAGGATTCTTTTGTTTGTCTTTGTATCTCCAGCACCTGTCACACAAAGGGCTTAATAAATGTTTGTTAAATTATATTCAATTATTCAGTCTCTGGTTAAACTGAACATTTATGATGAGAAACTCACTATTTGAAAGCTCATTTGTGGGCATACTTTTTCTTCCTTGTATACTGACCTGAAATCTGCCTCCTTGTTACTTCTACCTATAGCTATATAGCCTGGAGAATAGAAAACACAGTGGGATATGATAACTGGCCTCAGGAATTTGAAGGGCTGTCAAGTGGAAGAGGGATTTTAGTTCTATTAACAATGGCTAGAAATTGCAAGGGGGCAAAATTTAGGTTTAATGTCAAGAAAAACTGTCCAATAGTAAGAGTGGCCTAGAAGTGGAACAGATTACCTTGAGAAGTGAAGGACTGTGCCTCCTCAGAAGGTTGCATGTAGAAGCTAGACAACCACTGATCAACTATGTTACAGTGGGAAGTCCTTTCATGGATGGGAAGACTAGATGGCTGCTGAGATCCAACTCTCAAATTTTGTTTCTAGTATTATTTTCTAGAGCCACAGCAGATATCCACTCACTCTCAACATGGCAGCTGTTCAGAGAGTTGGACATAGCCATTGTGGACCACCTAACCCTTCTTTCCTCTTTCCAAAGTATCTCCCATAAATGTATCATTTTCTCTTTATTTTCAAAGGTCAAAGATCATAAAGAAATACTTATCTTGTTGACCTGTTTGATGTGGCCTGTGAAATGATGCAATATTGAAAGTTAAAGCAAAGGCCACAACTTGTCTTCATGGCAGTTGATACAGATTATTTGAATTTAAGAATCTGTGAATCTTAGTCCCAGATTTTAAGTTATTTGAACAGGCTTTTTTAGGCAGATGTAGCTAACTTGCCACACTGAACAGCTGTGAAATTTGCCCTTTGATTAGGGGTTTATGCTATTGAAAGTGCCTGCCCTTATTTGTGCCACATTATCCAAGGCTCATGGATGGCCAGAAGCCTTTGCTCAAAAGGAACAGCTGTTAGAAGAGTCATTGTTACATCATTTGAAGCGTCATCTTGGCCCAGCCCCAGGTAGTTACTGCCAGCACCAAGTATTGCCATCACAGCAGGTGGCAGCCCTTTGTATGACTGTAATGGATTCATATAGTCAGTCCCATCACTGTGACGTTAAGAATATAGAGGCAATATGGTATAGTGGGTAGAAGGCTAGCCCCGGAGCCAGGAAGAACTGGGTTCAAGGCTTTCTTCTGATACCTGCTGGCTGCATGGTCCTGCTCTTCAGACAACTAAAAGTCTAAATTTCTGGATTGGTTGGGGAAGTTTCCTCATATGGACTTCCCTAAACTAATGAAATCATAGATCTGGTTTAAAAAAACACACACATACCTGATAAATGAAGTAATTGCTGTGCTCCTTTCCTTTCACACTTTCATTGGTTTCTTTTTAGCGTTCTGCTAAGGCAGGTTGCTTTGTACTATATCACGCATGAGCCTTAATCCATTGTGAAGAAAGCCGACATAACAAGGATGTTTAACCTGCTGAAATAAATACTAACTAGTGGTCCTGGTGTTTTAGGTTTGAGGTGGACTTGAGACTGAGGTCTTTCAAAAGCAAACTATGTAAAAGAGTTCAACAGACATGTATTATCCTGCACAGAGCCCTAGAGTTTTTCCCAGGTTTATGTAAGACCCAGAACCTCTCCCCTTGGAGTCTACACTGTCATACAAGTCTAGGACACACCTATAAAACCAAATGATACATAAGTACATAAGAAAGTAGAGGCAAAATTCCCCATCACAGGAAGAAAAGGGAAAATGGTCTAGAATGGTCAGTCCAGGAACGATTTCATGGACAGGAATTTCAGAATGTGTATCTGTCTGGAGAGGGTGTGGAGAATGAACAAAACCAAAAGAAGCACAAAAGTACCATGCATGGGGTATGGAGTATATCCAAGTTTGACTGGAGAAGAGAGTATATCAAGTGGAGCAATCTTGAAACAAACATGGAAAAATACAATAACATCAGATTGTGGAAGGCTTTGAATGCCAGACTTAAAAAATTGACCTTAATAGGCAGTGTTTTAAGCCAAAGAACATGACCAGATCTATAAAAGTCTGTGGGCTGTATGTGAAGAATGAAGGAGGAAAAAAAAGGAGGATTAGGAAAATATTGCAGCCCTTTAGACAGGTGGTAACGAGGAACTATATATCAAGATGGTGAAAATGGAAAGAAAAGAAATGGACAGATATGAGAGATACTGCAGAGATGGAATTCATGAATAATTGGGTATGGGAGGAGAGAGATGGGAATATTCAAGTCAGAAGAAAAAGCAGGTTTTTCATTTTGTATTTTGAAAAGATAAGCTCAGCTTTGGACCTGTAGAATCTGAAGTGTCTGTAAAAAAAATCCAAGTAGATAGAAATGTCCTGAGGGCGATTGGAGATGTAGGGTTGTAGCTCAGGAAAGAGATCAGGGTGAGTGACAGATTTGGGAGTGAACTGGACAGAGACCTGAAGCTGAGAGAGTGAATGAATTTAACAGGAAAGATAGAGAGAAAAATGATCCAAGGCTAGGATCTTTGGGTTAGGATGAGGAGTCGGAAGAGAGAGAAAAGGGAAGATTAGGCAGGCAGGAAAAATGAGTACATGGTGTTTTTGAAACCAACCAAAGAGACTGTCCAGTACATGGGGATGATGGACAGTGTCAAATGATACTGAGTGATCAAGGAGGATGAAAACTGGAAAGGCCATTGAATGTGGCATGTAGGATCCTGGTCAACAAATCTCTTCCTTCTTCTTTGTTGGCTATTAAACCATTAAGAGGAATTTTATTTCTCCTTATGTGATAGAAAACATCTCGATATAATTTCTTCTTGTATGGAATCAAAGAGAAGGAAGGAATTCCAGTTTTTCTATTTTTCTGGATTTATGTTTGATAGTTCTCTCTTTCGAATGTTTTCTGGGCACCTAATGCCTGTCCCTTGTTAGCACTAGGCCCCGTTTGTGGCACTTTCTAATTTGTATTTCTGCCATAAGTGTTTTTTTTTAATTTTATACACATATGTACACACGATGAAATGACGTGGTATTACAAATTAAAGAACCCTTGTCTTCTTGGTGGTTGTTGCAGATCATTTGAATTTAAGAATGTATGAACCCAGCTGGTAGATTTTATATTCTTTGAACAGGTTTTTCATGTAATTGTCATAACATATTTCTTTTTCCTGTCTCCTAATATAGAAGTTATATGACCATTTCTTCTGAAGAACCAAAGGTGAAGTTTAATAAGCATTTCTACAGTTAATGGAATTCCTTCCATGCTATGAAGGAGTGTTTTTTTTTCCTTCCTCTCCAGTTTTCTAAAGATTTCTTGGATATCTTTTTGAAAAGACTTTATCAAAACCAGCTAAAGAAACCTTGGGGAATAGACTGGATCGCCTTTCTAATAGTTTTTTGCCAATAGAAAAAAAAAAGTCATGCTTCATATACTCGGCACTTTTAAATGGCTTTTTCCAAACGTGCTCCTTAGCAAATCAATATGTTCTTCATTCTTTGAAAGACCAAATGCACTGGGATTTGAAAGGGGTGGGCTAACTGGGATGATAGGCATGATTTTTCAGGTGGATGTCTTGGTTTTAAATGATGTAATGTATAAAATTGGCAACAAAAAAATTTATAAATCTAATACTTGAAAAACTAAATACCTCCTTACTCTCCAAGTAGAGCTATTGGGAGGGAGGGGTGTTTAAATTAAGCCTGTTTGTTTAAATATTTTCACTGAGCTCTATTTGTAGGGGCAAACGATAGGCTTCTGTATCAGGTTCTTGTAAATGCAACTCCTACATGAACATTCTGTAAATTCAGCCATCATTACTTTCCTTCTTGAAATCTTCTTTTGAGAAAGCAAACAAAAACATTTTAAAATGTGAAAAAATGGAAAGCATTATTTTTTCATGAATGAGAAATAATCTGCTGTACTCTTAAATAATGTATTTATGAAGTTTGTCCAGTTTAAAAAAATTCAAATAAATTAGAAAAATGTGGCAAATGACCTTCGTAAAGTTTTTTTTTAAGATTCATTTATTCTTTCAGCACCATAAGAAAATGGCCCTAGTGATGGAGTTATTTGGGACTTCTATAAATTCTGAGGTCTCCAGTGATGAGAGAGATGGATTTGATTTGCCTCATCAGATCATGAGAGAGAAGAGTAATCGAAAATTGATTTTTCTTTAAATAAAAGAAGATTTTGGTTTTGCTCATTTCAGAGCAAATGCAATCCAATCGAATGTTTATGCTGTTTAATAATGTGTTAACATGTCATGGGAGACATAAAAATGAAAAAAGGAAGAGAGAAAACATAAGAGATTCAACAAGGTTAAATTGTTTCTATTTCTATATGACAAGATTATATTTGTAACTCTTAATTTTATTACCATAAGGACAACTGGAATATATATAGAAAGAGGATGCAAATATAAGGTGAGATGATACTCCAAAAAATAAAATAAGGAGGTAAGAAAGAAGATTGCATTGGAAGAAGGAGGTGGGTGATAGAATGGGGTAAATTATCTCACATAAAAGAGGCATGAAAGAGCTGTTATAATGGAAGGGAAGAAACAGCATGGCTGGCAAAGCTTAAACCTTACTTTCATCAAAATTGGCTCAAAGACGGAATAACATACACATTCAGTTGAATACGAAAATCTGTCTTACCTTATAAGGAAGTAAAAAACGGATGGGGATAAAAGGTGAGGGACTGATAATAGGGAAGGTAGATGAGGGAAATGCAAAATTATCATAACTATAAATGTGAATGGGATGAACTCACCCATGTAAAAGGAAGCAGATAGCAGAATGGATTAAAAATGCTTTGTTTATAAGAAACACAGAGATACACCCAGAGTAAAGATAAGGAGCTGGAGCAAAATATATTATGCTTCAGCTGGAGCAAAAAAAGAGGGGGGGTGGGGTAGTAGCCATGATATCAGACAAAGCAAAAATAAAAAGAGATAAGGAAACTATGTTGCTGAAAGGTACCATAGACAATGAAGTAATAATCAATAGTAAACATATGCACCAAGCGGCATAGCATCTAAATTTTTTAAGGAGGAACTAAACGAGTTACAGGAGAAAATAGACAATTAAGCTATACTAAAGGGCGACCTTAATTTTCCTCTCTCAGAACTAGATAAATCTAACCAAAAAATAAATAAGTTAAGGAGGTAAATAAAATTCTGGAAAAGTTATATATGATAGATCTCTGGAGAAAATTAGAATAGAAAGGAATATACCTTTTTCTCAGAAGTACATGGCACCTACACAAAAATTGACCATGTATTAGGACATAAAAACCTCATAACCAAATGCAGAAAAGTAGAAGTAGTAAATGCACCACTTTCAGATCATAATGCAATAAAAGTTAAATTTAATAATGGGCAATGGAAAGATAGATTAAAAATTAATTGGAAACTAAATAATCCCTAATAAAAAAATAAGTGGGTCAAAGAACAAATCACAGAAACAAGTGATAATTTAATTAATGAATATGACAACAATGAGACAACATGTCAAATTTATGGGATACAGCTAAAGCAGTACTTAAGGGAAAATCTATCTCCTTAGACCAACAAAATAGAGAAAGGGCAGGCCAACGAACTCGGCATGCAACTAAAAAAAAAAAAAGCTAGAAGAACAAATTTAAAATCCTCAATTAAACACCAAATTAGAAATCTTGAAAATCAAAGGAGATATTAATAAAATTGAAAGCCACAAAACTGTTGAACTAATAAAACTAGAAAGCTAGTTTTGTGGGGGAAAAAACTTCCACAATAAAATAGGTAAGACATTGATTAATTTGATTGGAAAAGGAGAGAAGAAAACCAAATTAACAGTATGAAAAATGCTTTCATTGGTGAATTCACCACTAATGAAGAGGAAATTAAAACAATTGTTAAGAGCTATTTTGCCTAATTATATGCTAATAAATTTAATAATCTAAATGAAATCAATATCTACAAAAATACAAATTATCCAGATTAGCAGAAGAAAAAACAGAATGTTTAAATAACCCAATCTTAGAAAAACAATCCATCAATGAACTTCCTAAGAAAAAGTCCCCAGTGCCAGATGGAGTCATAAGTGAATTCTATCAAACATTTGAAGAATAGTTAATCCTAATATTATATCAACTATTTGGGAAAATAGACAAGGAGGAGTCCTACCAAATTCTTTTTATGACCTAAATATGGTGCTGATACCTAAACCAGGAAGAGCCAAAACAGAAAAAGAAAATTATAGACCAATTTCCCTAATAAATATTGATACAAAAGATTTAAATAAAATACTAGCTAGGAGATCACAGAAATATATCACAAGGATCATACACTATGACCAAGTGAGATTTATACCAAAAAAATGCAGGATTGGTTCAAAATTAGGAAAACTATCAAAAATAAAACCAACAGAAATCATATGATTATCTCAATAGATGCAGAAAAAACCTTTGACAAAATACAATATCTATTCCTATTTAAAAAAAACACACACACACATTAGAGAGCATAGGAATAAAGGGAGCTTTTCTTAAAATGATAATTAGTATCTCAAAAGAAATGTGAGATCCATAAACTTAGAGAATCCACCCCAAATGCTCACATGGACCATTTGTGCCTGACTTGTGGTAGAACATTCCAAGCTCATATTGATCTGATCAGCCATAATCAGACACTATAACTTGACTCTGGCATAGTGATGCCATTTTGGTCCACTTTGAGAAGGGACAATAAATACCTACCTAAAACCATCAGCAAATATCTGTAATGGGGTTAAGCTAAAAGCTTTCCCAATAAGATCAGAGATAAAGCAAGGATGCCCATTATCACTTCTTATTCAATATTTTACTAGAAATGTTAGCTATAAAAATAAGAAAATTTGAAGGAATTATAATAGGCAATGAGGAAACAAAACTGTCATTCTTTGCAGATAATATGATGGCATACTTAGAGAATCCTAGAGAATTAACTAAAAAATGCTTGAAAAAATTAACTTTAGCAGGATACAAAATAAACCCACATAAATCATTGGCATTTCTATATATTGCCAACAAAACCCAGTTGGAAGAGATAGAAAGAGAAATTCCATCTAAAATAACTGTAGGCAATATAACATACTTGGGATTCTATCTGCCAAGATGAAGAATTATATGAATACAATTACAAAATCACATAAATGAAGTCAGATCTAAACAATTGTAAAACTATTAATTGCTCATGGCTAGGCCAAGCCAATATAATAAAAATGACAATTCTACCTAAATTAATTCATTCAGTGCCATATCGAACTACCAAAAAATTATTTATAGAGCTAGAAAAAATAATAGCAAAATTCATCTGGAAGAACAAAAGCTCAAGGATATCAAAGGAATCAATGGGAAAAAATGTGAAGGAAGGTGATCTAACTGTATCAAATTTCAAACTATATTATAATGTGGTAATTATCAAAACAATCAGAAACTGGCTAAGAAATAGAATGATGGATCAGTTAGATATAGGTTAGATATACATCACATTATAGTAAATGACCATAGTAATCTAGAATATAATAAAACCAAAGATCCAAGCTTTTGGATTAAAAAAACCTCATTATTTGACAAAAACTATTGGAAAAACTGGAAAACAGTATGGCAGAAACTAGGTATAGACCATTATCTCACCCCATATACCAAGATAAGGTCGAAAAGATACAGGATTTACACGTAAAGGGCGAAACCAAAAGCAAATCAGAAGTGCTTGGAATAATTTGTCAGATCTATGAATAAGGGAAGAATTTAGGACCAAAGAAAATAGAGAGCATTACAAAACATAAAATAGGTAATTTTGATTATATAAAATTTAAAATTTTTTACACAAATAAAACCAATACAACCAAAACTAAAGGGAAAGCAGAAAATGGGGGAAAAAATTTTGCCGCAGGTATCTCTGATAAAAGCCTCATTTCTCAAATATAAAGAGAATCAAGTCAAATTTATAAGAAAACAAATCATTCCTCGATTGATAAATGGTCAAAGCATATGAACAGGTACTTTTCAAACAAAGAAATCAAAGCTATCTACAATCATATGAAAAAAATACTCTAAATCACTATTGGAGAAATGCAAATTAAAACAACTCTGGGGCACCTCCTCTCACACCGATCAGATTGAGTAGCATGACAAAACAGGAAAATAAATGTTGGAGGGGATGTGGGAAAACTGGGACACTAATACACTGTTAGTGGAGTTGTGAACTGATCCAACCAGTCTGGAGAGCAATTTGAATATGCCCAAAAGGCTATAAAACTATGTATACCCTTTAATCCAGCAATATCACTGCTAGTTTTATATCCTAAAGATGTAAAAAAAAAAAATGGAAAGGACCTATTTGTAAATAAATATTTATAGCAGCTCTTTTTGTGGTGGCTAACAATAGGAAATCGAGAGATGTCCATCAATTGGGGAATGGCTAAGCAAACTGGTATATGACTGTGATGGAATATTATTGTGCTTTAAGAAATGACAACCAGGTTGATTTCAGAAAAACCTGCAGACTTGCATAAACTGACGCAAAGTGAAATGAGCAAAACCAGGAGAATGTTGTACACTGTAACAGCAATATTGTATGATGAACTGTGAATGACTTAGCCATTCCCAGCAATACAATGATCCAAAAACAATCGCAAAGGCCTCATAATGAAGCATGCTATCTGCCTCCAGAGAAAGAACTGTGATACTGTCCGAATACAAACTGAAGCATGCTATTTTTTTTAACTTTCCCTCTTTTTTTTTTAAGTCTTCTTGTATAAAATGACTGAAATGGAAATATTTTACACAATTGCACATATATAAACTAAAGCAGATCCCTTAGCCATTTCAGAGGAGAGAGGGATAGAATTTGAAACTCAAAACTTTTTAAAAATATTTTAAAAAATGTTTTAACATGTAATTTGGAGGAAAATTAAATATCATTTTAAACATCTGTTAACATGTGTACAGCACAGTTTTAACCCAAGCTACCTCATTGAATCTGTTCATTCTTTCTCAGTCCTGAAACCCTCTTACCCTACCCCCCAAACTTTTAATTTTACACATTTTGTTTTTGCTCCTGAGACTGAGTGAAAATTTTGTCCTTTTTTTCCTTTTGCTTCTGTAGCTTCATGATTGATATGTTATGAAGGAAACAATAGCGAGCCAATTTACAAAAAGTTGTTTTAGAAAAAAATCAATTTTTTCCTACTCTATTGGTGACTGTCTCCCACCATTGGATGTGGATTTTGTTATAAAGGAATCAATTGGGGCAGCTAGGTGGTGCAGTGAGTAGAGTAACAGCCCTGGAGCCAGGAGGACCTGAGTTCAAATCTGACCTCAGACACTTGACACATGTTCTTAGCTGTGTGACCTTGGGCAAGTCACTTAACCCCAATTGCCCTGCCAAAAAGCAAAAAAAAAAAAAATTAAAAAAATAAAGGAATCAATTAATGTATTGAAATTACATGGGAAATATATTTTCTATTGGAGTGTAAGAAAAAAATGATTCCTATGCTATGTTTAACAATAGTCTATAATCTGGATATTAAAAAATAGTCCATTTAAATTTTTTTCCTGCTTTTCTCCCATTATCCATGTACAGAGATGTTATATTAAATAAACATTTGTCCAAAGTATGTAGTTTTACTTCTTTAAATTGGCATAAAGTCCCAAGGGCAGTATATTGGGGCCATTTTTTACTTTGGGTACCTTATTCATGTATTACTTACTCCAGAGATTGGTTTAGAACTTTCTTATATGTTCTACAGTACTTTATAAATCTTGAAGTGCTATGTATATGTCAATTATTACCATTCTTTGTTCAATATAGACCTGTGATTTCATCAACTCCTCTCGTGGATACTCCCTTCACCAATGGAGATTAACAACATTTTTGTACCTTTTAGTCTTAGAGAAATTCCTTAGACAATGAGGGTGTAAGTGAATTGCTGCAATCCCACAGCCCAATGTGTCAACACTCATCCATGTCCCTACCTACAATGTGGCATTGCCTCTCGGATGCCACAGATTAATTTAGAGTTCCTCAGCAGCTTGTTTCTTGATCTCATCCTGAACGTGTTGGTATCACAAGTGGCTAACAGGGTATGTAACAGAGAGACAAAACACAACCTGAGATGTATTTTGAAGGAAAACCAAAAGAATATGGACAAGCTAATGACAGAAAGTTCCATAGAACTCCCAAATAGATGTTCACATAGTCTTCCCATTTCAGATATTCTGTTGAAAGCACAAGTTTCTGGTTAAAAGCAAATTTTATTTAGGAGCAGCATTTTTGCAAATTAGCAGCAGTTAAAACTAGTAAGAGAAGATTTGCAGGGTAGTATTTAGTGATAAACAAAAAATTAAAATCTATTTAGTTTGTATTATTAGACGCCTATGCATAAAGTTGAGTCAGTCTTCTATGTTCATTAATGAGTCAGCAAGCATTGATTAAAGTGCCTGTTGACAGAGATTATATATAAGAAATGACTCAAGTAGGATTGTTAAAATTTGTAAAGAAATTTTTTTTAAAGTTAGCATTTTAATATTAATGATTTGAAGAGAATCGGATTTTAATAAATATATTCTTATATTTACACAGTGTTGTCTGAAAAAAAGGCATCTGTACTTCATTTGAATAACTGAAAACATAATTCACATATTCCTCAGAGAAAAATTTGATCTAACCAATACCAGTGTGCAGGACTAGAAATGTTTCGTGACAAGCAGCGTATTGAACAATAAAAAGACAGGAAATCCTGCCCTACAAGAATCATCTCAGTACAATATTCTGATTTCGATGTGTTACTTTAAAATGCCACGCACAGAAAGATTCTCCCAATTTTCTTTTCGTTTTAATGTTTTTAAGAACACTTGCCATTTACTGCACTCCCACTTTAGAACCCTCCCTGATAACAAAGAAAAGTAAGTAAACTCAATAGTCAGTAAGCATTAATTGCCTACTATGTGCCAGGCACTGTGCTAAGCTCTGGGGTTACAAACATGAAATAAGACAGTGCCTACTCTCAAGTTGCTTATAGTCTACGGGGAAGACAACACACAAAAGAAAGCTGTAAGGCTGAGGGGTGGGGGAATCCAAAGAAGTCCAAAATGAGTGCTGCTGGGAAGCCAGAGAAGGACCTTCCCTAATAAGGAGGGAAAGCAGGAAAGCAATTATATAAAACCAAACACCAACGCAACTGCATCTAACAACCTATGTAACATTCTGTACCATAGTCCATGACCTCTATGCTAAAAAAAGGGGGAAAATCATTTCATCATTCCCAGAAACCAAAAGTAGCCATATAGGATTTGAGTTACAAAAATAATTTAAAATTAAAAGACATCCACTGAGCCACCTAACTACTCCTTCTCCCCTACTTTCTAAACACGACTTATTTTTACCTTCTACCTCTCCCACTCCCATACACCTAGTGTTCTTCAGCCACTTTGAGCCATCTTTGATCTTCAACACTGCCATTCTATAAATCCATCAACCTCCTTCTGGTTCTATTCACCTCCCTGCAATGGAGCTAGAATCACCTACTCTTACACTTGGAAGGGACCTCAGAAGTCATCCATCCTTGGAAAGGAATCCCCTCTCAAGCATACTTTACAAGTGGTGTACGTTGAAGATACCAATGGACAAGAATCCCACTCCCACTGCAGCCCATTTCCACTTTGGCGCAGCTCAAATCATTACAGAGTTTTCCCCATACGTTAAACCTATATCTGTGCTGGCAATTTCCACTCATTGATTCTAGTCCAAGCAAAACAAATCTAATCCTGATTCCAAAAGTCAGTCCTTTAAGACAGCTGTTTTGTCCCTTTCCCCTTTCTCTTTGGGCTAAACAACCCAGGCTCTTTCAGCCAATCCTCATCTGATAGTCCCCCTCACATTCTGATCCCCATGCCCTGAATGCTTTCCAGGGCATCAATGTCTTTTCTAGAATACAACTGAATACAGTGTCCTAAAAGAGGTCTAACATATACAAGGGGAACATCACTTTCCTCAATCTGGACACTATCGCTAGTAATGCACTCTAATATCATATTAGAATTTTATCTCCCCAAATGCTCTTTGAAGGAAGAGACTACATTATTTTTTTTCTTTATCTGCCAACAGCCTAGCACAACCACTGGCATTTTGTTAGTGCTTTTTCCCTTTATTCACAAAAACATCTACATACGCATTTGAAAAAAATGCAACAAATAAATGCAGAAGGCACTTACTCACTCGAGAAACGTTTTGTTTACTTATCATACTGCCATGCTGCATTTTGGGAGGGAAGTAATCAAAGACAGAAATGACAGTGCTTGACATTTACAAAAACTGGTGGACCCTTTACAATATTCCGGGGGTGGGGAATCTGTGGCCTGGAGACCACACGTGGCCTTCTAGGTCCTTGGTCCTTTTTGATTAAATCCAAGTTTTACAGAATAAATCCTTTTATTAAGGGATTTATTGTGTGAAGTTTGGATTCAGGGAATATTGAATATTCCCTGCTCCATTCCTCTGCCGATCCAGTGCTCTTCAGTCTGCTGACTGGGAACCACTGATCTAGTGAATAAAATTCATATTCCTAGCATAATATGTACTAGACTCCATAATCTGTCCCCTGGTCACCTTTCCAGCCTTCTCTTACACTATTCCCCCACCAGAAGCACTGGGCCTTCCTGCTACTGGGAAAGGAGTTTTTCCCAGCACTCAAAAAATAAATGGTTAAATTAGAATGAACTTCATGGTTAATGCTGAATATTTGGGATACAAATGAGCCTAATCTTCAAAAATGGTGCCATAAGAAGTTGATGATGTGGAAGGAACAGTTTTTTCTCCATTGTATTGGTTGATATTGTGAGATTATTCCAGCACCATAAGGAATATTACACTCTAGATAATTTCTTCCAGATGAAAATACAGATACACACACGCACACACACACGAAGACACCCAGACAGATATGCAGACACCCAGACAGATACACAGACATACACATACTAAAATAGAGTTTCATGTAGCAAACTTTCTTCTTGTTTGTACTTAATAGATCCGTGATCTCTTCCATGTGGATATTCCTTCTTCTGGTAGAGATCTCACTCCTAAACTTCCTCATCCAATCATCTACCCAACGCACTGGAGACCTGCATCTAGGGGAGAGTTAACTTTTTTTTTTTAATCCGATGACTTCCTTCCCAATTTAAAGATCTTTTCCCCAGTTCCTCCTCCCCTTTGCTGTGTTTCACATGGTTCATCACTCTCTCTTTCCAAGTCTCTCCTTCCTTGGATTTAAATCACTGGATTCTTCTCCTACTCTCTAACTAAAAGAGTTTTTTAACCTTTGTCTAATGAAGCCTATGGACTACTTCTCAGAATTACATTTTTTAAATGCATAAAATAAAATATGTAAGATAATAATTATATCGGAAAATCGTTATCAAAGTATTTGAAGAAATAAATTTACAAACTCCCGCTCTAGGATTTCTAACATTTCCGGAACACAAATTCATCATTCAGAATGTATCTGTTACCCCCACCTTTTTTCCCTTGCTATGAGACCAGTTGATTTTAGTTTCAGATCATATATTCTCCTGATTATATCTTTCACATGAATTCTTTAATGCAAATCAATACTGGTAACACACTGTGCCCTACTTACATTGCTGTGTCTCTCCGTTGACCTTTGGGTCATACACAATTTTGGTTCTCGGAAGACTGTGGTGTTCAATAGGTCAAGGACAAAAAAAGGCAGCTTAGTGTAAAGGTTAGAACTCTAGACTTGAGTCAAGAAGATCTGAGTTCAAATGTGACCTCAGACACTTAACTAGCTGCATGATCATGGACAAATCACTTAACCTTACACAGCCTGTTTCCCCATTGGTAAAATGAGGCTAATAATATCACCCATCTTTAGATTGTTGTGAGGATCAAATTAAGTTTTATATATATAAAGCATTGGGGAAACCTAAAATGCTACATATAAGCTATGATGAAGAATCACATGTCAACTTTTTTGTACAACGCTGTCTTCCATCTCCATGCCTTTTGGAGCAGCTAGAAAATGCCTGAACGATACTCTCTCCTCTCCTTCTTTTACACTATCGCTTCCTTCGAGACTCAGCTGAAGCTCCATATTTCAGGTGAGCCCAGGGAAAAGTAGACACAAGCTTACCGTACTTGTTGCAAAGAGGGTAACACCACTCCTGAAAATTCTTCTGCTGGAAAACTTAACCTTTGCCCCTTAGGTCTGGTGTAATTTTTATACTGGACATCTCTCCTATAAAGCTTTAAATCTGCCTTTTCTCATCAAGTTCAGTCTGTCCTTACCTTCTGATGCAGACACTGTCATGAGCTGTTCCAAGGATGTCGTTAGGACTAGGACAATGATGGGAGAAGTAAAAATCCTCTGGCCTCCCAAAGTTCACAAGGTCCTCTTCCAGACTGGAGGTGAGGGGGGAAAAGACTGAAATCAAGGCCTAGGCCAGTGGGCTCTCCTTCCTCTCCTAAGTGACTTCATCTGAGGACCTCGGCCAGAATATTCTTTCCTAGCCTACCACTCGATTAAATCCTCAGTTCCTCCCTAGCTTCCTGGTTTTATACCAACCTCATAAGGCATCACACCTGGTTCATATCTCAAACTAATTCAATAAAGGTTTATTTTCACCTGATAAAGATGTCAGAGTTAAAGGGGGTGGTTGGTTGACTGACTTAACTCTCACACTGATGAAAAAAAAAGATTTTAAGGGTGGGGGCGGATCAGTAAAACCAACCAAAATATTAATTAAGATTGTAGTATTTAAATATTCTATACCCGCAGCCCCTTCCCCACCCCCATCTCTGCAAAGAGGGGAGGGAGATGTATTTTATCAAGTCTTCTCTGGGGTCAAACTTGTTTATGCACACAATTTAAATGAATCTAGAAGTCAGTATCTACTCACTATTGCCATAACTAAAGTGCACTACAAAAAATAAAAGGAGGGAGCTTTTTTTTTCAGTTAACTAGAAATCACAATAGTTTTCCCGCACCCCTAAGTTTGACACACCAGTATGATGTTACTGACAATTGCTGATGGCTTACATTAAACCAAAGGTTTTTAGACTTTCCCAAGTCTCTATCGAAAGTTATCTCTTGTCCCTCTGGGTCTTTTTTGTAACAGTTTTATGTGAGACTTTGATCCATCACCACCACTACCTCTCCTTGCCTTTTTCCCATGCTCACTGCAGCATTTATTTTCAATTCTCTCCTCCCCCAAAAAACCCTGGCCACAGCTGTTATATATTTTCCCTAGGCAAGTCTTAATTACAGTTTTAGCACTTAACCTGAAATCTGTTGCCTTGCCCATTATTTCTAAGAGAGTGAGTTTTCCCTGTCATGCATACAGACTTTGTGTATGTGGAGTTATGGGGCATTGTGGAGTCTAGAGACCCGATATTTACTTAGTGGTTCACTGATGAAATCCTATTCGATGTATTTCACATTTGGCATTTCACTCAGACAGATGTAAATAGACACATAATCTTTGAAGGAAAACCATTAGAAATATATTTACCATGAAGAACCAATCTTTGGATCACCAAAGCAGCCTGAAATGAGGTCACTTCATCCTTTGCCAGTGTCACCAGGCACCTGACTTGAATTCATCCTTTCTACAGGGAACAGAAAACTCTCCAGGGAGGAGGAAAATAAAAAGTGAAATCAGTGACCACCCTTCTGTTACAAAGGCAAACAAAGTGGCCAGCCCATTGAAAGTAAATGATTGTATACCCACTTGGGAGCTAGGAGATGGCTCACAAATTGATAAAATGATTTAGGGTCCTTCCTCTCATTGTGTAGAGAAAGCATAGACCAGAGTAGCAGTTCTTAACCTGGAGTTTATGAGAAGAGAGAGAGAGAGAGAGAGAGATATGGATGGATGGTTGGATGGATAGACAGACAGACAGAAAAATGGATGGATGGATGGATGGATGGACGGACAGACGGACAGACAGACAGACAGACAGACAGACAGACAGACAGACAGACAGATAGACAGATAGATAGATAGATAGATAGATAGAGCTTTACATAGATGTATTTAAATATAATTGGTTTCCTTTGTAATCTTATGCATTTAAAATATTATCCTAAGAAGGGACCCATAGGCTTCATCAGACTGCGAGAGGAGTCCATAACAAAAAAGAGTTTAAAAATCCTGGTCTAGAGGATATTTATTATGGATAGAGAGCTGGGATAAGTGGTTAGGAATTCTTAAGTTCATAGTCTATCTCTTACACATGCTGACTTTGTTGGGCAAATCATCTGACATCTCAATCTCTCCAAGGCAACTAAGACTGCGAGTTGCAGAAGATTTATCGACCTGCATTGCTAGGGAAGGAATGAGGGAACCAGCATTTATTAAGTGCCTGCTGTGTTCCAGGCACTGTGCTTAAGCACTTTAGAGTATCTCATTTAATTCCATTAGTAGAAGAGGGGTTCCCTAATGACGTTGGGATGTCCTGGGTCTTCTTTGAGAATGAAAGACAAACAACAACAACAGGGACAACATCAAATCACAAATCTTGTCCCAAACCAACCAAAACAACCTCCAATTCTAACCACAGTCATCCATCTTTACTATCTCTCTTTTACTGACTTTTTTTCACTTCTGGATCTTGCTAACCCTTCATTCACTACTAGTCATATACTAGGCCTACATATATAAATAAACTGTCATGGCCAACTATTCTGATAATTGACATTTATATAGCATTGAGAAATGATGTTTGTCACAGGAACCACCCCTCCCTGTAGATTATTGCTGTTGTTATGGGGTTGTTCTGTGACCGCATTTGAGATTTTGTGGTAGAGATACTGGAGTGGTTTGCCATTTCCTTTTCTAGCTCATTTAACAGATGAGGAAACTGAGGCAAACAGGGTTGAGTGACTTTTCCAAGGTCACACAGCTAGTAAGTGTCTGAGGCCAAATTTTAACTCAGGAAGATGAGTCTTCCTCACTCCAAGCCTGGCACTGTATCTACTTCACCACCTAGCTGCCTGAAATTTTTTGTATACATACTTAATTCTGACTTAGCAGACAATCAAAAGGGCACCCAGCAAGTAGGCCATAATCAGTCATAGAATACCTGGATAGACTGTGAAGTGGAAAGCAGGGCCTCCATTACAAATACCTAGAAACATCCTCACTCAACATCCACATGGTTCATATATGTATGCTCCCAGGACTGGGAGTTTATATCTAGTTTATATCAGCTCTTCCATCTGGTTCAAAGCATTTTTCTGAATGCTGATAAGTTAAATGAGTTCTTAGCAAAACAATACATCCCTAGAAGCCTAGCCTTATTGAGTTTTGTGGACAGGCCTATTTCCATCCTCCTTTTGTGGGTCAGTTTGTCATAGAAGATAAAGGCTTCTCCTGTGGACCCAGTTGTCTCCATTCAGGGATGGGGATGGGAATTCAAAAGCAGTCTCCAAGTGACTCAGTCTCCCAGAAGGCAGGACCTGTGGTGGTGTTTATCGACTATGTGCCAGCCCCTGGGTTGATTTATAAATCTTATTCCTCTGAGGCCTCGACTGACCAGGCCATGGATTCAGTTAAGTCTGGCCATATTAATTTGCCCTATTAACTTCTGAAAATACTCACTGGGAAGCAAGATGAGTTGGAGATGTCTGACATAAATTGACACACCAGTGTAAAATGCTTTTCTGAACAGAATTGTTTCCTAGAAAAAAACATAACGTTGCAGTTTCATGATGTATTGTGGTAGAACCATCTCAAAGAATTCAGTCAGACCACCTCTAATCCAAATATAGGCATTTATTGAGATTGACCCCTCTCATGAAGTGGGTTGTTCCAAGAGGAACCAGCAACTTCAGAGAAAGCAAGATGGATTTTTATAGGGTAAAGATGCAATCATATAACAGAAATTATGAACATTAAAAAGAGGCAGGAGGGGTTTGTTAAGGAATTAGGTGGAACTCCAAATTTGATTACCCACAATGCACACAGAAAAACCCATTTGGGAGGGTACATATGTATGATAATGATATTATAATAAGCCTCTCTACGTCATAAGTTCACTCTAGGTCAGTTCTTTACCATTACTGCGCAGGCACTATCATAGGGTGGGCCCATTCTACAGTTTAGTGGCCAAGCATCTTGCTCTAAATCCTAGTGGTGCTGTCTTCTGATTGGTTAGCTATTGCGGTCCTGTCTGGTCAAGATGGATGATGTGGTCGAGGTTGAGTTTTCTGTGGGAAGGGGCCTGGGGGCAGTGGCTAGCTGAAGGTGGTGGCTGGTATCCTGTCTGGTCAAGATGGATGATGTGGTTGAGATTGAG